>VYXF01009399.1:176451-246660 GCA_013397295.1 Polioptila caerulea
TGTTTTTTTTTTTTTTTTTTTATGCTAAGACTTTTAACAGGTTTTGAAGATTAAATCCATCCTTCATTTATTTTTATTTTTGGTGTTGGAATATATGAATCCTAACAAGCAATTTTAAAATTAATTGCTATTGATTTCATATCTTTTTTTTTACTTTTGATACAATGTTTTTTTGAGACTTAATTAATTACTTAAATGTTTGGCATCAGCACACTAAGAACTGCTAAAGACAAAAGAGGAAGGCAACATACTTTTAAAAGGCCTACCTAAAAGTCCATTAATTGCTTCAACAAATAGATGAGTATTTGGACTTTGGAAAGAAAAGGGATAGAATTGTAGAATAATCTATTGTTGACAGTCTATAACTAACTCAAGACTACATGATCCTGGACATAGCCCTTATCAATCTAACCTAATTTCTTTAGTCCTCTTTTGAGCAGGGGACTGACTTGCTGAGGTCCTTTCCAACCTCACTTATATGATTCATAGTTTTATAATAATAAAATAATAAAAGCAATTACTTTTTTACTGACAAATAATTTGAAATTATTTATTATCAAGTAAGCTGTGATGTGTTTTCACTTCCAGTGTTTATTATAAGTCTCAGATTTTTATCACAAGCCGTACATTAATCTTGCCCAACACTAGCACCAAAAACATTAATATTTAACAGCACTATGTCTTTGGTGAAACTATAAAGTAAATATTACTTTAACAAACAGAATTAAGTATAGTAAATGCACTGTCTGCCAAAGTAATGACTGGAAAAATAGTTTATCCTCTTTCTAAACATTGTTTTCAACTGTTAAAATAATAACTTTTTATTAGCATTTGTAAATTGTAGTAATTTAGTGCAGCAGTCTAGAATATATTTGGTTCATGCGATTATATTTGTTGACATTGAATTTACATTTTTTCCCTAGTTCTCCTGATTTCTTCCTTGGTTTTATGTAATGAGTGAAATCTCTAACTCTAAAACCCAATACAGGTTTACATATTTTTAAGTAATTTTCTCAGATATTAGTAATAAAAGCTTAGATGTGTTTCTGAAGCAAAAAACTCAAGAAGGGAGCAATATACAGCTTCTAAATATTTAGCCACTGAATATGTGGTTCATGGAGGTACCTAGTAAAAAAAATTAGATTTTTAAAATCATTTATTCTGAGAGAGAAGAAAGGTCAAAAGATTGCTCATCCAGAGGACTGGGGAAACTGGTAATGGTATTCTCAGCTGAAATAATCAGTAGTTTATACATTAAATACTGTATGAAATAATGTTAGACATGCAACTAAAAGTAAATAAAGAAGACTAGAAACAGAATGTGAAAAGGAGTGTGTGGTTAAAAATAGCCATCGACAAACAAACTTTGTAGCTCATGAAGGGTCCAAGAATGAGAAAGTCTAGCAAGTCTCAAATGATTAAGAACAAAATATGTTGTATATAAATGGGTTTATAATAGACAAATTAATATTAGACAAACATTGAATCTTAATACAAAGATAAAATTATTAACATGATTGACCTATATATGAAAGAGGGTTTAGAAGACTTAAAGAAATTGAAAAAACAAATGCAATAATTTCTGACTCTGTATTACGCCAGAGCAATAGAATCTTGTGATACCTAGTAATAACTTACAAGAAGAGAAAATTAAAAAACAAATGTTTGCAGAGTTTGGTATTTATGTTCCATTAAGACATTGCATTATACACCCAAATTCAGAGGCAAAACCATAGAAAACTATCTCTGCAAAACTGTTGAAATTTGAAGCTCAGTGTATCTTTATCTCATGAAGAAGAAAGCCTAGTACTACATGCTGCTATTGTACCTCTCTAACTGAAAAAAAAAAAAAAAAAAGCCACATAGCCACAACAGGAAAGGCACTTGTAAGTTATCATCTGGAAATAAGCTGTAAAACTGTAAAATACAGCACTATGCTAAGGTTTGCAATGAAAAGACAGGCTAAAATGTATTTTAATTCAGGTTACATGCAATAAATTTATTTCCACGAGTGAAGTCAAATGTAGCTTCAGTAGGTGACTCACCATAAACTCTGGCTTTCAAAGAATCCTTTCCTATAGGCAGATACTATGGATGTAATAAATCATATTACTGACATTGCATTATTAACATTTACTACTGATTTTGCAATATGTGAGGATGTGATGAGTCATCTATGAGGCCTGAGAATGTACTCTAGTTATGCATCTACACTATGAGACAAAAGAAAGGAAGAGATTTTGGTCACAAGTCATATGGCAGAGCCTGTCTCCTGCCCACTCTTCCAGAGGCTAAACCCCACGTTAACATAATGGCCATTGCCTGCAGTATTGCATTGTCTCTGGGTGTCATGTCACATTTTAACCCCAGCTTACAACCAAATATCACACTTCTGCTCACTTATTTAACCCCGTACGATGGGAGAGACAATCAGGAGAATACAAGTAAGAGAACTCACAGGCTGATACAAAAACAGTTTAGAAAGTAAAGCAAAAGCTGCATGTGCTAGCAATCAGCACAAAGATTTCATTGCTCACATCCCATGGGCAGGCACATGTTCAGCCATCTTCAGGAAAGCAGGGCTCCACCATGTGTAAGGGTGACTTGGGAAGGTAAATGTCTTGTCTCCTCCCCCAGATCCTCCTCCCCCTCCTTCTTCTTCCCCAGCGTTATTTGCTGAACATGATCCCGTACGCTGCTCAACATCCCTTGGGTCAGTTTGGGTCAGCTGTCCATCCCTTGTCCCCTCTCAAGTCCTTGTGCACCCCCAGCCTCCTCGCTGGCAGGGCAATATGAGAAGCAGAAAAGGCCTTGTTGATGTGTAAGCACCACTCAAGGGTGATGAAAACATCCCTGTGTAACCAATACTGTTTCCAGGACAAATGCAAAACACAGCCCCATACTAATCGCTGTGGAGAAAATTACCACTCTTTCATCCAAAATCAGCATTGCATTCTCTTCAGGGAATATCCTGTAAAACTAGGAGATGAGTATTATTTCCCAGGTTTGGTGCAGTTAGATCCACATTACATTAATCAGGAATCAATTGCCTGTTCTTGGGAGTTGTTTTTCAAAGATCTAATGAGAGGGGTCCAAAATACATCTAATGAGAGTGCTGAGATCCTCAACAGTATGGGACATGCAAGTTTCAGTGTTCAGACATGCTTGTTTACTCTCTTTTGACCAAATGCTAATTAAGAGAGCCAGTTTATCACAGAAGTAACCATTTAAACAGTGCTTAGAAGAAGAAATGTAAATAGTATAGGTCAATAAATACATATGGCAGCACATCCATTCAAGGTCTTTTGGTTCTGAACAGTTTAAGAAGTAAACATTTATTTACTGGAATAAAAATATGTCAATATCTCAACACATTGAATGGTAAGTTAGGAAATAGCAAATGATTCTATATGCATTTGTCATGACAGTGCACCCATTAATAGTTTTATTTTAAGCATTCTCTGTTAAGGCAAAAAAAAAAGAAAAAATAAGATCTCTAACACTTGCTCTAAAATGTTGCATGTGGGTAGGCAACAGCACTTCGTGCACATCCTTCAGATCTTTGAGTAACATAACTGTATATTGATTTTACAGTTATAAAAGACTGAATGAAGTAGCAGTGCATGAAACAGGATATTGTGGACCCCTTAGAGGTCAATTGGATAATTAACTGTAAAATAACTGAGTGTTAAAATAAAAGGCTGTAAAAGTTGCTGTTACTGGGTAGTCTATTTCATAAAATAAGATTTATTAGGAATTAGATAACAAAAATTTACTATGTGGAGAAAAACCCCAAACAATCAAACCTACAGATGAGACTCACTAAGGACAAAGATAGTCTTGAGCTGACAGTAAATTCAGACTTTAAGAGGGTATTACAAGCAATTTAAAAGAAAGTTCTTTCATTTGTCATTTGCAACGTAATGCTTACAATTAAGAATCTAAGAGCTTTTGTCTGGCTGTTTGTTAATTTTTTATGCTGCCTAAAATAACAATAAAACGTGAAGTATATTTGTGAAAATTACTTGGCAATGTCCTTCCAAGGCACATAAAAGCATTCTTCACGGAGTAGTAATGACTTTCTGTGATACCTGTTTTATTCGTTCCACACATATTTCACCTCTCTATCTCCTTACTGTTTTCTCAGAAACGCATCTTCCAAGCACAAACAGAATAAAGTGGTAATGACATTTTATGTGAATTCTTTGAGAGGCAGAAATTAACCAGTTTGTGGCTTGGATATCTCAAGATCTAGAAGTCCTGGAAAAGGTGGCATGAGATGCTGAGATAAGAGTGACTTTGAGAACTTATTGACTGGAAAACACCTCAAAAGAAAAGGATATGAAGCTCCTGGTGGACACATTCTTGGTTTGCTACAGAGCATTAGTCAAAAATGCATGTTTGTACTGATTGTGTTTACTGTGTAGTGGATCACATTAGCAAAAACACAGCTGAAAGGTCAAGGAAAGTGGTTATTACTCTTAGCTCAGTCCTTGAAGGGCCACATCTGGAATAAACCATCCAATTTTGTCCTCTACTGCAAGAGCTATATCAATTATAATCGCAAGAGAATTCTGTGGAGGACTACTATGATCAGCAGGGAGCTGGAACCAGGTGAGACCAACAGAAGGTTTATTTAGCCTGCAGAAATGAAAGCAAAGGAGTAACCAAATTAGTCTTCTTCTCCTAAGAGAGGATTTGCAGACAATGTAGACATTTGTCTGATGTACACAGAAATAGGACAAGAAGCAACAAACAAAAGTTGCAACAAACAAAAGTTGCAACAAAGAGAACTGCAGTGGCTATAAAGAAAAGTCTCTTTACATGAGGATGATAAAAATACAGTAATTGTTTGCCCCAAGAGGCTTTGGAGTCTCTATTTCTGAAAGTTTCCAGAAGTCATTTGAATATGACTTTGAACAGCTGGACCTGACACAAGCTGTCCCTGCATTGAGAGGTAGGTTGGACTAAACAATCGCCAGAGCTTCCTTCTACCTGAACTGTCCTCTGATTTTACCATTCTGTTTCTACTTCTCTATAATGTTTGCAAAATGAGCAAACTTCATTAGCAAGAGGTTCCTTTGACACATTCACTAACCCTCTTCATTCTCATTATTAGCAGCCTGTATTTCAAATTGTATTTAAGCTCTTAAATTTTGAGAGGCAGATTTAATTTCCATCACATTTTACCACACACACACAATGGACTCAGCACTAAAAAAGGCAATCTCAGACTCACTGGAAGTGTCATGGGGTGTCATGGCAAATATCACACAATCTCTCTGCAGGATTTGTTCCCCCTATCCTTTCAGAGAGAAACCTGGAAATTGATGGCTTGTAAAGACAAGCAATGACAATTTTTAAGAAATGTGTTTCTCATTAGGTTAAGCTGAAAAATACTTTATTTGACACTTTGCTCACTAATTCTCACTGCTTCTCTAATTTACCACCAAAATAACAAATGAAGTTCCTTAGGGTTTTGCTATTTGCAGATTGTTAAGATTATGGTGATTTTTTTAAAAAAAAAACAGATATCTGATATGCCAGGGTCATGTTTTCTATTCAAGAGCAATAAAATCCCATAAAATATTTTTTTAGATTGATTAGATCAGATTAGATTAGATAAAAGACTGCAAATGCTTGCAGGGAAAACTTTCTGACAAGTAGGGGCAAGGAATCTTGAAGGAGGAGCTGTTCCTCATTACATCACTGACTGTTGCTGTGAGTCATGAAAGGGAATTACACCACACCATATCAAGAATTATCAATCCCAAATCCAAGCAAGTATTTTCATTTTCCTGACTCTCATCCTCCAAAATTTTCTATCAGTTTTCATTTGTTTCATTCATCCAGATTGAAATCCATTCAAATTCATCCAGAAGGACACTGAAATAAAATTGACATAAAATAAGTGTTTAAATTTCACTCACTTTTTGTCATATTAGTCTTACATGAATTCTTGAATTACTACAAGGAAATTTTATCATAGTGTAGTCTACTAATGTGTGTTTTCTACTTTGTATTATACCAAAGTTGTTTTACTATTCTGAATGTTCTTAACATGCACAAACATTTTAACACAACGGAAATGAAGATAACCATTTTATAATTTGAATACTTTAAAATATGCAGCCTTGTGCCCTGGAAACATCGGACTAATTCTCACTTGCTTTATGCTGAAACTTTTACATTTAAGATATATGAATACAAGTAAAAACAAATAATATTGTCTGTAACATAGATGAATCCACCTTGGAAGTTCTAAGAACAATTCTGATGTAAAGAATAGCATCAGCATGAAAACATGATAAGAAATCAGAATTCATCTTTTTATTTATGTGGAAATGCTGTGGAAGAGAGAGATTTTTACACTTTCTTTCAGGGATTAAACTAGAGAATGTAGCTCTTCATCCTGCAATGATCTCTGAGAATTTTGTCACAGAAAATAAATAAAACTCAAACTAAAAATGCTAAGAAAAAGTTGATCTTACTTCTTACAGGCTCAGTTTTTCACCACCTTTTTATAATGTTAAGTTGTATTCTGCTAATAAAATCATAAGTGTATTACTGTACTGGCAATTTAGAATGGAATGAGTGTTTTTCATATAATTAACATATTTACCTTCCCAGCACCACCTCCACCCTGAAACAGACAGCAGGAGCTCAGAATCTATTGCTTTGGCCATGATTCTATTTTAATTATGATGGAAGTTGGCTGATATAAAAACAGCAAAATGAGATTGTATAAAAATAATATTTTGGATAGTTTGTGGGATTAACTTTGATTTCAGAGGTCAATTCCTTATTCTACTACTACATTTCTGACGTCAGATATCTGCCACATTTCTAAGTTTTCCTGTAACAAAAACATAGATTATAATGTTGATTTATTTCCAAAATGCAGAGGAGTCAGGTCAGATTTATTATACAGAGTTTGGTTTGATTTTGTAGGCAGGTTTTTTTAACATAATTTATTTTACAAGTGTGAAACTTGTACCCAATCTCACTAGCCACCTGGGAGGTATTTTTTATTATGTTGATCTTCCAAATGGACAAACTCTGATGTATAGAGATGTTAATGTTGGCATTTCCACAAACTCATCCAGACAGAGTAACCTGCTCTGAAAGGGCACAGCATATTCATGGTCCCTATGGGTGTTTTCAAAACAACATTTTCCAAAATACCAAGTTCCTGGAGTCCTGGAGCACCAAAGGGAAGCACTGTATATTTATGAGATTCACAAATAATAATTACAGGGACAAATTATGTCAGTGAAGAATTAATACAATTAATCCTTCTGACATTGAATTGTTTGTGATGAAATTAAGTCATTATGCAAGTCAGACTGATACCGAGTTGAGGGTCACATTTGCTCCTAGTGAAAATATACAGAGAAAGACAAAGGCTTCTCCATCTCCCTGCCAGAGGAATGATGCTAATGCTACTTCCCTCTCCTGCCCCTGGATCTTTGCACCCAGGCCCTCTGGGTGACCAGCTCCTGCACAGTGGGAATGAGACTGGTGGCTCCTGTGCAGTGCATGAAGCCTAGTGGATGATAGGCAGGTAGACTTGGAGGGCTGAAGAAAGACTCAAGCTTCTGAGAGGTAACTGAGGCTCACTGGGGAGGGAAAAAGTGAGGAAAAGAGCAGGAGCCATGGTGTGTTGAAAATGGACAAATAAACTACACAGATTGCGTGAAGAAGCATCATTTCCAAGAATACAGGTGGGACACGAGATGCCAGAGACAGAAAAGAAAGACTTATTAGGTGAGAAATTGACCAAATGTCCCAGATTTGACAGAACAAGTTGTTGGGAATTAAAGGAAAAATGTGTATGCTAGGCAAGGGAAAAAAGACTGGATTTGTTTCAGGTGTTCTGGAGCCATGTAAGATTCTCCTTCACAGGCTCAAGTTTATCTTCTCCTTGATTTTACTTTCCTTTACTTCTAGCAAGTTCTTTCTTTGGCAAATATAGACAGCAAAGTAAATATGACTGATGTGAACAATTAGTTTTTTAAGACGCATCTGTTACTGCTTAATGTCTTAAATATCATGAAAACTTTAGATGGTGAGATCAGTGTATTGATTTCTTCTCTGAGGGTATTTTGCTAACAAAAATAACTCATCTCACACACCGGAGATATTTTATAACTGTTGCTACTAAATGTCAAGGGGAAAAAATTCAATTGTAGGGTTTTTTTTCTTAAAAATACTATGTCGGTCAGAGCACAGATGTTGTGCAAAAGTATCTGTATTATATATAAAGTTTTTAACACAGATGGTAGGAATGCATTTTGGTTAATGTTTGGCTAAATACTGTGAGGTTTTAATTTCCTCTCAAGCCTTAACATTTCCATATCCTGCTTCTTACTCTTGATGGAGTAAGTAGAGTTTTGGGTACTAATTCCCTCATATTTCCCTGGAAAGCCAGCCATACTCTAACAGGTGTGCTGAGCAGCTGTGAATAAGAAAAAGAGTAAATTTTTGGAACCTTCAAGATGTATTGCTTCTTAATGGTGGACAAAAACTCTATAAATGTTTTAGATAAATGGCTTTACCAATCTGAGCCTTTCGAATTCTATAAGAATTTAAAGGGAGCATACCCCAAGCAGCATGGTGGAATGTCCATTAAAAATGATGAAGGCCTGATAAGCAGGTATCACAGAAGAAATAAAAGATAGGAAGACTGTCAGGTCAAAAGATCATCTAAACAATGCATACTCTGGGAGCCATATCTCATAAAAAGACAATAAATTTATGTTTTTAAGAGCCCTCATGGCTTTCAAAAATTAGTCTTTTAAAGTGGAGTAAATAGTTTTAAATGATTAATTTACTTTGTATATAATCACTCAATAAATAATCACTATTTCTGCTTAATACAGCATTTTCTTGAAAGTATTCATTTAAATTGATTCAATGAGTTGTTTTCCATTCTGTTTTTTTTTTTTTCTCTGTGGTTGAACACAAAATTCTCTTACAAATACGCAAGATAAAAATCTGAAATTGGATCTACCGAGAGATTTTGGTTATTCACAAATGCTGGGCAGACACATATGTGCGCAGATATTTATCAGCTCTTAATTCTTTCTTTTCTAGGTGACAGTTAAGCTAATGTTTTTCAAAAGCTTATGGATGAACTAGCAGTTTGTCACCTTGGGGGGAGGGAAGGGAATAGTGCAGCAAATTAATCAGCAAGGTGTAAGATGTACTGGTTTGATATGGACTCTGTTTAATTTCCTGACATAAATTCACACAAATCCAATGTAACTGTGTAATTCCAAATATAGTATGGCCTAAGATCCATCTTGACAGAGATGTCATTTAGTCAAAGCTCTATGAGGATATAAGAAAACTTTCACAGAAAAAGGAAATCAGGCTCAGGGGTGCATCATTAGAGGAACTAAACTGCAGAACAAATGATGTGCTTATTTCTATTTAATTCACAATTGTTAGGCAACAGTGGAAAGCTATATCCAGTTTTGATTATACAGTTGAAGAGAGAGACTAATAAATTGGATAGAATCCAGCAAAGGGTCACCAAGATGATGAGGGGGTTAGAGGACCTGACATGGAATGGTGGAAGAAATTTGGTTTACTTACCATAGAGAAGAGATGTCTCAAGAAAAATCTAATTACAGCCTTTCAGTGCTTTGTAGAGAAGCCGGGTGTACTCTCTTCACAAGGACACACATTGGAAGGATAGGTAACAGGCAGAAGCTATTTTGGGGGAAATTCTGTCTTTATGTCTTTACCTCTTCACCATGAGAACAGGCGAATATTGAAATAGATTTTCCAAAGAAGAGATAAAATCTCCCCCACTGGATATTTTCAAGACCCCAGTTAACCCCAGGGTCCTGGGTAACCTCATTCGAAGCCTGGTCTTCAAGGGAGGGTTCAACCAGATTATCTCCAGAGATTCCTTCTAAATTAGGCTTTTCCATCATTCTGTGATAACATTTTGACTTATATATGTAATATGCTGTCCAAATAAAATTCTACAACCTTACCATTCCAATTGATCACATTATCATGAAACCAGTGCAATTTTGGGGACAAAAGGCATTTTTCCTGCCTCTAGCTATTATCATCCAGCATTGGAAACGGTGTTAATGAAGAAAATGTATTCACAGCAACATAAAGTAATTTTATGTTACTATATTTTAATGTCTGAAATTCTTGCATTTCATGCTTCTAAACACTGCATGTCCAGCACCAGCAAACAAGAATGAAGAGAAAGCTAATTGCTGACGCTTCTAAAGAAGTTTTCCAAGTTAACACAAAAACTGCAAAGCGTATGAAATGTGATTACAAAACAGCATACAACCAGCTTTAACAGGCAGTTGGTTGCTGTAATATCTAATGTTGTATAGTGGACATTAAGAAGGGCTGTGAACAGTCTGTGAGTCCATATTCATAAACCTTAAGGACAGGTGGCATCAAAGGAGGCTGTTAATCTCATTTCTTTGCAAATAATTTGGCCCCCTTGAATACAGCTCTACAGTGATATAATTCTTATAAAGAGTTACATGGATGAAGATAACATCATAGGCCTTTAAAACTAATCTTGTTTCACGTTTGATTTCTACCAATGCATATCTGGAGGAAATTTATTTAGTTTAGGAGTGGCAGGGCTATAAAATTACACAGGTGAAATCTATATCTGGCCTTTGAGCAGCTAAGCACTAATTGTCAAATCAAATAACTGCTAAAATGCACAGTGAAATGTCAATTTTCTACCTAAGTTTGGACCATTAGTATAGGAAAATGTTGAAGCCTGAAACTTGTGACACAGGCAGAGTGTAATGTTCTCCTTTCACACAATTGGAAACAGGGATAAGAGAGAGGACTTGCCTGTCCTGGAAGAGTTGCAGTGTATTGAAAGAAGTTTCCCTTATTATAAAATGACGTTTTTGAAATCCTAGCTGTAGCAGCAATATCATTCTAATCCCATACATAGTGTCAGAGCAGAAAGTATGAAGGATTCACCTGTATATGTTTTCAGTAGATGTGCTTCTTTCAAACTGTATTCTGGGAAAAGCTTCTCCAGATTGAGTGAAAATAAGTAATAATCTTGATATGAAATTGTCACTAAAGATATTCCATCCAGTTCAGCATTGTCTGATCACAATAGAAACACCAGGAAACTTGAATGACTTCTGGTAATCTCTTTGTTAACAGGAAAATATTGCATGAATATTCCTTTTCCTTCCCAATGCACACAGCTTATTTTTGTAACATTTTTCAAAAGAGACATGGGATTCTAAAAGGTAGTTTTCCAACTATAGAGAGAAAATTCACTTTGCAAGTAGTAGGTACTGGAGAAAATCTGCTCAAAATATCATCAGACCTCTTGGCTTTCCTCAGAATCACAAAGGTCTGCTGGAAAACGAGTATGTGGACTCTGATCAAAATCCCACAGTGTAAAAATTCAATTTGCTTTATTATAGGCAGGTTACAAGACCAACTATCAAATCCAAGCCTTTGGAGCTCTGCCTGACAATAGAGTCATGCTTTGGACTCACCTTTGTGGTATGACTGAAATGATGTGCTTCAAGAAACAGAATCTTTCAGACAAACCAACTTCAGAAAACAACTTCAGACAAAACTACAGAATTTCTATTGCTTTTCAGAATCAAAGAATATGCTGAGTTGGAAGGCATCCACAACAATCATCTAATCCAACTCCCATCCCTGCACAGGACCATCCCCAAGAGCCGCATCATGTGCCTGACAGCATCGTCCAAACGCTTCTTGAACTCTGTCAGACTTGTTGCTGTGACCACATCCCTGGGGAGGTGTTCCAGGGCTCAACCACCCAATGGGTGAAAAACCTTTTTCTGACATCCAGCCTAAACCTTCCCTGACACAGCTTCAGGCCATTCCCTCAGGTCCTGTCACTGGTCACCAGAGAGATCCGTGCCTGCCCCTCCTCTTGTCCTCATGAGGAAGTTGCAGACTGCAATGAGGTCTCATCTCAGTCTCCTCCAGGCTGAACAGACCAAGTGGCCTCAGCTGCTCCTCATTTGGCTGCCTCTCAAGGCCCTTCATCATCCTCATGGCCCTCCTCTAAAAGCTTATAATCTTTCTTATAGTGCAGTCACCAAAACTGCACACAGTATTCAAGGCAGAAGCCCAAAGATCAAATATTGCATTTCACTCAGGAATTAACATATAAAAAGATTCCCACTTTCTACTTAGACCATTATTTCAAGTTTCTGCAAGAACTTGTGTAAGAGAAACAGGAAACGGGGAAAAAAGCTAAATGTTGGTAATTTCAGAGGAGATAATTCTAATTTTAAAAGTCTTTAGTGAGCAGCCAATTTACAAAGCTGTTTCAGTGGTACTGCACAAGGAGTTTGTGTTAGAAACTGCCCTCTGATACTCCTTCAAGTCCTTCATTCCTGACAGTTTGTAAGCCTCCTTCCAATTTCTCCCCAGCTTACTTAAAAGACCTGTAGTTATTAGGGTGCCATCAGGGATTTATCAGTTTTACATCACTTCTCATCCACCTCCAAGTCCCACATTTGCCAGCCCTGGTGTTGCCAGGAGCCTACATTAAAACTGCAGACAGGTGGCAATGGCAGCATCTGTCTATATCCACATCAGATACATGTTGTATGGTATGGTTCATTCAAGGTCCTATTTAGCTGTTGACAAAAATCAGTTGCCACACTTAAGGAAAAAGGAAAACTGGATTTAAGGAACCAAGTTAAAAATATTCAGCCAGACATTCATCTTAATTAATCTAACTTTTTCTTATCAGAGCATGCAGGCCAGCAGCTTTCTTTTTGGTTTCAGAAGAAGATTTTCAGACAATCAAAACCAAAAACTTTCGTGGCTTCAGAAAAGCACCAGATACAAAGACCTGAGACAGGGCAACAAAGGGAACCAGGTGGTTAGAGTACCTACTTTGCCCAAGTGCTTAAAACAGAGTCACTTCTAAGTAGCTGCTTGATTTTAAGCTTATAGGTGTAAAAGTCAACTACTCTCTGCTCTGATCTAGTATAACTGCTCATGTTTCAGAAGACATAATTTAAAGCACATAATTTCATA
The DNA here is from genome assembly GCA_013397295.1 of Polioptila caerulea. Classification (NCBI taxonomy): domain Eukaryota; kingdom Metazoa; phylum Chordata; class Aves; order Passeriformes; family Certhiidae; genus Polioptila; species Polioptila caerulea. The sequence goes on from VYXF01009399.1 coordinate 189,505, forward strand.
AGCGTATAATTTAAAGTCCATTATCCCAGTTCTCATATCCATATCTTGGAGAACCAAATGTATTTTTATTTAAAATAAAGCCTCTTTTATTATATTGTGACTATCTGGTTTCTGGAGATATTTATAATTGAATTACAAATCATCTGATTTGGTATGCTTAGCTTCTTTTTGCCCTCATTTACCTGTCAGCTTTAATGCTCATGAGGCATCTTATACTTCAATACTTTGCATTTCATGGACACATACAGTTATTGTTTAAGGAAAATCTAAATAGCACAATAAAGAAATACATATCTGAAAATATTTTATTAACAATGTGGTATCATAAGGTATGGTATGGTTCATTACAAGTTTTCTTTTAAATTTTACCACAAAATTTAAAAAAATAATTGCCTCTCATTCATTTTTTTATTATCTGCACAGCATATACCTCCTAAACGTATCAGTTAAAATTTATCCTTACTGTAAAGCTATTGAGGTCAGTGGACTTTTACCCAGGATTCAATTGTTCCACTCAAACTCATTATTTAGAGTGTAGTTTGAGGTTGCTATGGTTATATGAGACAGTAGTGTTTTGAATAGAATTACTTACTTTATATGAAAGGCTTTTCCATGTGCTCAAACTAAAGGAAAATAATCAGTTCTCTTTATTATTAGATCTTGTTCCAGAACCTCTTTCAGTTCATTTTAGTTTAACATATACTTGTTATATTTAGTATATTTTTGCATGCAAATAAACCATGAGGAAGATTGTTTAAATAGGATTCCATATTCCTGCCTTAGATAAAATTCCTCTCAACTTTTATGGCAAAGAATTCAGAATTGACTGCCTATATCTTTCTGTTTCTTTTGGACAGTTATCATATTTTAATTTTGCTGGCTCCTGCAGAGCTGAATTCTCTTTTTATTGTTTCTCACACAGATAAATGAAACAATAATGAATAGTAAATGGTAACACATTTGCTGCCTGATTTAGTAAAATCTCTCTTTTTTTTGTCCTCAATGACATGAGGTGCTTTTGTACAGAAAGACATGTAACTTGGCCTGGTTAGTTATGGGGTAAGACATGAACTCATTTGTTACTGAATTGAATCTCAGGAGCCGGTTCAGAGAGCTATGGTAACACAATTATTACATCACGAATAACATCAAATTCCTTCACAGTACATTAAAACCAGTATCACTTAACATTTTCTCAGAGCAAGAACTGTTCTGAGTAGATAGATTTCAGATGCTTAAGAAGGGATGAAAGAGCCAAATTCTACAGCAGGGTAAATAAGCAGAATGAAGCATGTGCTGAATATCTGCATTTGAGGATTCACAGAATGTCTTGGGTTGAAAGGGACCTTAAAGATCATACAGTTCCAAACCCCTTTTCATGTGCAGGAACATCTTCCACCAGACCACATTACACAGAACCCCATCCTACCCGGTGCTAAACACTTCCAGGGGCAGAACATCCACAACTTCTCTGGGCAACCAGTTCCAATGCCTCACCTCCTCACAGTACAGAATTTCTTCTTAATAACTATTCTAAATGAACATTCTTTCAGTTTGAAATCATTATCTTTCATCCTGTCACTGCATGTCCTTGTCAAAAATCTGCTTTCTTATAAGCCCCGTTTAGGTACTGGAAGGTGCTATAAGGTTACTCCAAGGCCTTCTTTTCCCCAGGCTGAACAGCCCTAACTTTCTCAGCCTTTCCTCACAGAGGAGGTGCTCCAGCCCTCTGATTATCTTCATGGCTTTCCTTTGGACTCACTTCAGTAGGCCCAGCTCCTTCCTGTGCTGAAGGCTCCAGAGCCAGACACAGTATTCAGGTGGGGTAGATCCTTCTTCAACCTGCTGCCAGACTTCTCTTGATGCAACCCAGGACACAGTTCACTTTCTGCATTGGAAGCACACCCTGCCAGCTCATGCCCAGCCTTTCATCCACCACCTACCCTAAATTTACCATCTCAGGCCTGCTCCCATATCTGGGATTTCCTTTACTCAGGTGCAACATCTGACACTTGGCTTCCTTGAGCTTGTCCAGGTGTCTCTGGATTACTTTCTTTGGATGTCTCAACTGCATCACTCAGGTTGGTGTCATGTTCAAATATACTGAGAGTGCACTCAATCCTTTCATCTATGTAATTAATAGTGATATTAAATAACACTTGCTCTAACATGAACCCCTGAAGGGCGTGACTTATCACTGATGTCCACTGGAACACTGAGCCATTGACCACCACCCTCTGGAGGTGACCATCCCACCAATTCCTTATCCACCAAACAGTTCATCCATCAAATCCATCTCTTTCCAATTTAGAGGGAAAAGTGTTGTGAGGGACCATCTCGAAGACCTTACAGAATCTCAGACAGATGACACCTGTAGCCATTCCCTTATCCATTGATGTTGTCACTCCATGATAGAAGGCCACTGGTTTGGTCAGGCAAGAGTTTCCCCTGGTGAAGCTGTGCTGGTTGTCCCAGATCATCTCCTTGTCCTCAATGTGCCTCAGCACAGCTTGTGGGAGGATCTGTCCCATTGTCTTCCCAGGCACAGAGATGCAGCCAACACATTGATAGTTTAAGGGGCCTCCTTTCTCCTCTTTTTAGAAATGGGTGCAATATCTTTCCTCTTTTCCAATCTCCATGGACTCCACCCAATTGCTATGGATTTTCAAATATCATGGAAAACGGCTTGCAACTGCATCAGAAAATTCCCTCAGGATTCTGGGATGTATCACACCTGGTCCCATAGGTTTATGTATATGCAGATTCCTAAGGTGGTAAGGAAACGTTGCAGATTTCAGTCTTGATGAAGAATCCAGATGTGAGTTACTGCTCTTGCAAGAAAAGATGCAAAAAGATCTATAAAGATGGAAAAGATGTGTGTGTAAAAAGATGACATACTTGTGAAACTTTATAAAAATGCATCTTCTGGGGTACTTGAATGGAAGTAATAAAACCTTGGGTCTCTATTCAAAAGGACTCTAAAAATTTCTGAAAATGATACTGTTCATATACATATACTAACATACAGGGAAAATAGACAAGACACTAGCTCCTCTTCCACAGCTAAAAGATAATTAATTATGAAACAATATAAATAATACATAATAATCATACAAGGTAATGTTTATAATTATAATAATATAAGACAATATATATTCAAATATTCCTCAAGACTAGTGCTGTTTTCATAGACATTTCCTCTATTTTATTTCTCCCTCTATGGTAGTGAAGTACCTTCTACAAACCGCTGTTCTTTCTTCTTTTCCTAAAACTTTGATACCTTCAATGGAGCAAACCCAGGACTATGTGAGTTATCTGCTTAGCTCTCTTTGAACTTGCTCTAGAGCTGTAGCAGCAGGTCATCATTTAAGGAAGCCTGTTCTTTGAAGACCTGCTAGTGACCCACTGTGTCTTGCGAGCATTCAAGACATGATGTTCAGGAGGTGCAATGTTGTACAGTTTGTTCCTTTCCTTCTCTCTCCTGACTGGCAGTCAGGCAGCAACTCAGGATGAAAAAGTGACCTTTAGGGCACAATAAATTCCCCTACCCCACATACTCTAAGTGGAGGTGGAGAAACACTAAAAAATTAGCCTAGACTTGCTTTCACATTTTAGCTAGCTCAGGCACTGTGGTCTTGTTGGCACCTGAGGATGCAGGCTGAGTAATGTGTGGCTCTGTCAAAGGTTTGCATCAGAGTAAAAGCAGGAAAAAACTGCAGTTCTTGGAAGAAAAACTTCTTTCCAGCTTATGCCAAGGCAGTTCAGCTATGTGCCACCCAAAGGCTTGAGACAAAGCCACTTTTACCTGTGCAATTAGCTGTGCTGACAGCAAGTTTAGCTGAAAGCCTTGGCTCGTGCTTGATAGGCTAGCTCAGGTACAGACACAACAAAAATGAAAAAGCTGCCTTGGCTGTGTACACTGATATCCTGAGACTTCTGCAGAAAACAAGGACTTTACATCAAAGGTAGCCTAAGACAGTCTCTCTTCTCTTATGTTACGTTATAATCTGGTAGATGTGTGATTCCTTTAGATTGAATCAGTTTCAGTTGTTCTTAGAGCCCTTGTTATACCTTTTTTTCCCCTTTAAAAGTTTGTCTACTCACAAATTTAATAAAAATTGTGTTCTTTAAAATAGAATTGAGTGAATATTGAATGCTTATTCCTGGAAAATATGGTTGCTCATTAAATTTGACAGTCATTGCTTATGTGGAATATGCTGTCAGTGCCAAGAATCCTTTGGCAGTTTCTGCCAGCTACAGGTCCATTATTTTAATTGCCTTTATATTTCTTCTCCATGTCACTTAGCTATGCAACTAGTTGTATTGAATGAAGCAAATATTGATTATAGGTTATAGTCTNGGTGAAGCTGTGCTGGTTGTCCCAGTTCATCTCCTTGTCCTCAATGTGCCTCAGCACAGCTTGTGGGAGGATCTGTCCCATTGTCTTCCCAGGCACAGAGATGCAGCCAACACATTGATAGTTTAAGGGGCCTCCTTTCTCCTCTTTTTAGAAATGGGTGCAATATCTTTCCTCTTTTCCAATCTCCATGGACTCCACCCAATTGCTATGGATTTTCAAATATCATGGAAAACGGCTTGCAACTGCATCAGAAAATTCCCTCAGGATTCTGGGATGTATCACACCTGGTCCCATAGGTTTATGTATATGCAGATTCCTAAGGTGGTAAGGAAACGTTGCAGATTTCAGTCTTGATGAAGAATCCAGATGTGAGTTACTGCTCTTGCAAGAAAAGATGCAAAAAGATCTATAAAGATGGAAAAGATGTGTGTGTAAAAAGATGACATACTTGTGAAACTTTATAAAAATGCATCTTCTGGGGTACTTGAATGGAAGTAATAAAACCTTGGGTCTCTATTCAAAAGGACTCTAAAAATTTCTGAAAATGATACTGTTCATATACATATACTAACATACAGGGAAAATAGACAAGACACTAGCTCCTCTTCCACAGCTAAAAGATAATTAATTATGAAACAATATAAATAATACATAATAATCATACAAGGTAATGTTTATAATTATAATAATATAAGACAATATATATTCAAATATTCCTCAAGACTAGTGCTGTTTTCATAGACATTTCCTCTATTTTATTTCTCCCTCTATGGTAGTGAAGTACCTTCTACAAACCGCTGTTCTTTCTTCTTTTCCTAAAACTTTGATACCTTCAATGGAGCAAACCCAAGACTATGTGAGTTATCTGCTTAGCTCTCTTTGAGCTTGCTCTAGAGCTGTAGCAGCAGGTCATCATTTAAGGAAGCCTGTTCTTTGAAGACCTGCTAGTGACCCACTGTGTCTTGCGAGCATTCAAGACATGATGTTCAGGAGGTGCAATGTTGTACAGTTTGTTCCTTTCCTTCTCTCTCCTGACTGGCAGTCAGGCAGCAACTCAGGATGAAAAAGTGACCTTTAGGGCACAATAAATTCCCCTACCCCACATACTCTAAGTGGAGGTGGAGAAACACTAAAAAATTAGCCTAGACTTGCTTTCACATTTTAGCTAGCTCAGGCACTGTGGTCTTGTTGGCACCTGAGGATGCAGGCTGAGTAATGTGTGGCTCTGTCAAAGGTTTGCATCAGAGTAAAAGCAGGAAAAAACTGCAGTTCTTGGAAGAAAAACTTCTTTCCAGCTTATGCCAAGGCAGTTCAGCTATGTGCCACCCAAAGGCTTGAGACAAAGCCACTTTTACCTGTGCAATTAGCTGTGCTGACAGCAAGTTTAGCTGAAAGCCTTGGCTCGTGCTTGATAGGCTAGCTCAAGTACAGACACAACAAAAATGAAAAAGCTGCCTTGGCTGTGTACACTGATATCCTGAGACTTCTGCAGAAAACAAGGACTTTACATCAAAGGTAGCCTAAGACAGTCTCTCTTCTCTTATGTTACGTTATAATCTGGTAGATGTGTGATTCCTTTAGATTGAATCAGTTTCAGTTGTTCTTAGAGCCCTTGTTATACCTTTTTTTCCCCTTTAAAAGTTTGTCTACTCACAAATTTAATAAAAATTGTGTTCTTTAAAATAGAATTGAGTGAATATTGAATGCTTATTCCTGGAAAATATGGTTGCTCATTAAATTTGACAGTCATTGCTTATGTGGAATATGCTGTCAGTGCCAAGAATCCTTTGGCAGTTTCTGCCAGCTACAGTTCCATTATTTTAATTGCCTTTATATTTCTTCTCCATGTCACTTAGCTATGCAACTAGTTGTATTGAATGAAGCAAATATTGATTATAGGTTATAGTCTATTGCACGTTATATTCTGCTTTAATGTGTATGAGATGCAGCAAAATGCATCATCACAACAATCTTTCCATCATCAAAACTATTCCAGCTTCTCAGGCAATATGTCAAAGAAGAAACCAGGCATCTGTCTCTCTCTCCAAAAAATTTGATGTGCATTTTTAGGTCAAATTCTGCTACATTAGTGTAAACTTATAGCAATTAATTGGTAGCTAGTGGAATCTAAGTTATTTGTAAATAATAATGGGATACTGCACACAGGATTAGATTTCTATAATTGTTATAAAACTATACATGTCCATAAAAGAGGTTTTGGAGGGGTTACTGAAATCTGAAATGAGTATAAAGGCAGCTTTTCTCTATTCTGGGGATCAACTGCTAGATGCTGTGTCTGACAACTGGGCAAAATGAAAGACTAGAGAGTATTATGCATTTAGAGAATGGCACACCTTGTGAGAGTAATTCTTAGTGCATCTAAGAAACCACACCTTGAATTACATAATTTTACATTTCTGATGGTTATTTATTTCTATTTTTCTTTTCTATTTTTTTTATATTTTTAAAAAATAAATGAACTGCAAATTAATTCGGAAAATAAGTAAGCAGTTTTGATCCAAAATGTACAATAGTCTTTGTACCAGTTACATTTTAAAGGTATGACTTGAAATTTTGAATTATCAACCCATCCTTAACCAAACATAACTTCCATTACTTCTATACAGATTATGTCTAAATATGACATTTAAATTTGGCCCATTCATCTCCTGAATCATGATCTATGAACTCGTTTTCAACAGCTCTTGGCTCAGTTGGTCAGAGCATGGTGCTAATGGTGCTAATAACACTAAAGGTGTGAGTTCAATCCCTGTATGGGCTATTTACCTAAGAATTGGACCCTTGTGGGTCCCCTCCACCTCATGAATCTGTGAATCTGTAAGCTCTTGCTATTGAAAGGAAATAGTTCTTGGTAAAGTCTCAAGTTCATTGCAATTAAGACAAGCAATCCAATTGACTTCATTTGGGGCAGAATTTCATCCTTAGAGTCCAGACTGTTTCTTCAGAGAAATGGAATAAGCAGTGCACAATTTAGAGCAATTTAGTGCATAGAACACTGCAGAAGCACAGTGCATTTCTCAGTGCTCTTTTGCATTGAGGAAGAGGCTAGTTAGGTAAGTAAACACATAAAACTATTTAGATGGAAGAAAGGGAAAAGACAAATCAAAGGCAAAGAAAAGATTCATTTGTGTTCATTTAATTTCCATTAATATGGAATTACTATTACTAGGTTGTAGTCTTTTAGCTTCTCAAAAGTAAACATAACCTTTTTTAATGTTTTGCTCCCCATGTACACTGTGAGCTCACAAGCACACATCGTCCACTGCCTCCTGCTTGCTCTCCAGCCTGGCACAGGTATCTCTGCTCTCAGCTGACACAATATTGCTGTTTGGCCAGCTGGCAGAGCACATTTCTACACAGGACCACAGCCCCTCAAGGGACCCTGAGCCCATCTTAAAACTGTAGCCGCACTAGTGAGCCAACTCAATAATTTATGCTTATTAATAATGCATCTCAATGAATCATTACTCCTTTAAATTTTAAAACAATTGGTTTAGCATTTTTAATGTTTGTGTGCCATCGATGAATGACTCTCTTATTTATTCCAGCTACAGACATACTGGATTATAATAACAAAGATGCTGGCTCTTTGTGGAGAACAACGAGATTCTGAGGGGAGGTCAGACTGGTGATTAGCTAGAAGAAAGGAGGATGGAATAGAGCTGCACATAATCATGGTAAAAACTGGAATTTGCAAAATGAAAGGAGATACTTCCTCCTATTGATATCAACCCCCCATGGCAATGTCAAACTATAAAGAGCTAAGATATCTGTAAGACAAAGAAACTAGGTCTGTTATGTTATAACATTATGCCAAAGGTAATGACAATAATACATCTGGTCAGCAGCTGGCTGAACTGCAACACTTCTGAACTCTCCTTACAAGCACCACTTGAGTTACAAAGCCATTATATCTACAGGAGCACACCATAAGACACTATGAGTCATGTATTTTAAACAGTGCAACTCATAAATTAGCCAAATGATAATCCAAAGCTCTCAGCTGCTATACCATAGTTTATACAAACAGCTGCTTCCTCTGAGGTAATAGTGTTTTTAAAGTCTACCCCTTGGTGACACTTTTGAGATCCAGTAAAACAATCTCAGTGCATGAAAACAAAGGAGCAAGCCGTTTGTAGAGCAGACACATAAGCTGAAAATGTCACGTATAGGAAACTCACAGTGTGTTAATTGTCCAGCCAACTACCCTATAATTAAAGCTTCTAGAAAGCAGTATACAAATCCCCAAAATATCTCTCAGCATTTCTGAACAAAGATAGACAAACTTAAAAATGCACCCTGATTGAAATGTCTGTTTTGCCTATTAGGAAAAAAATTTCTAATTTTCCAGAAGCATAAATGATTATTAAAAATATAAAGGATCATAGAAAAGTATTAGACTATCTGCCAAGGATGGCATGTGCAAATACTTCAGGCAGAATTTAGACCTACTATAAGTGTTTATAGCAATCAAACTACAAGTTTCAAGTTTCTACATCAGCCCAAAAGCCTCTATATAGTGATTTCTAATAATTTTTGCAAGTCTAGAATTTTATAGTCTCCCTATCACAATTCCTCAATTCAAGCTTATCCCCCAATCCTGTATCTGTAGCATCCAAACAATCTCTAAATCATAAAATACATCCTTCCCAAAATGCTGAAGACCATAAAGACCTAGCCCTGGAAGAACGTGACAGCACAATAATTTTTGTGCTCGTAAACCCCAAATGTGACAGAGTAGCTCTTGTACCAAGCTATTTTTCTTTTTGTGCCTTACTCTATTGAGGCACATGTCTGAAGGAACAATCATGACTCCTACTTCTAAAACTTGTTCTCCTTCCTTGGGTCAAGCTTTTAGTTCAAAGTTTATCCATTTCCTTAGATACTGTAAGGAAAGAAAAAAAAAAANAGACCTAGCCCTGGAAGAATGTGACAGCACAATAATTTTTGTCCTCGTAAACCCCAAAAGTGACAGAGTAGCTTTTGTACCAAGCTATTTTTCTCCTGCCTTACTCTATTGAAGCACATGTCTGAAGGAACAATCATGACTCCTACGTCTAAAACTTGTTCTCCTTCCTTGGGTCAAGCTTTTAGTTCAAAGTTTATCCATTTCCTTAGATACTGTAAGGAAAGAAAAAAAAAAAATAAAGTTTTGTTTAGGCAGAATTCAGTATTTTGTAGTTACCACACTTATGCAGTTTTCTCTTCAGGTTAATCTTCATTTTTTTATTAAACTACAAACAAGCAATCAAACAAAAAAATCCAACCAAACAAACAAACCTGTAAAAAAATCTTGCTTAGAATGTTTTAGTTAGCTGAAAAGCTTAAGATCTTACAGTTACCTTATAATATTTGTCTTCCTAAAAACTCTGTTCAAATGCTCTTTTACCATCAATAGTCTTTTAAAAGACAAATTGTTTAAGCCTGGTCCAAGAAACTTTTTATAACTATCTAAGTAGATAATTGTAAATGTGTGAGCCTGTACCTCTAGCCTGTTGCTTTTATAATATTTTAAGAACATCTCCTCTGATGGTGCAGTAAGACTCTGGGGAGAAAAGGATTCAGGAAAGACACTTGGCCAGACAACCTGACTTCCAGCTGAGACCCACAACATCTCTCTGGGAGCCTTATGATAGCAGCTTTCAGGGCCACAGAACACATTTGATTGCAGACTTTTATTTGTATGCAAATGTAAAAGTTATTTGAAACAATTGTTTAATATATTTGAATATATGACCAGGGAGCTTTTTTATTACTCCCCTGGAATAATGACAGCTATTTTACTCAATGCACAGATCTCAGTGGAGCAAGGGGTTGTAAGGCAGTTTAGAGACTGAATAGATATCCTGAACCACAGAATTCCAATTCAGTTAATTACTAAATCACAATAGAACTTAAACTTTGAATTAAATTAAGGTTGTGTTATCTAATAAGTATCCAGATTATTATATATTTATAATCTGCAAATACATCACCAGTTAAATCTCACTGAGTAGTGGGTGAACAAAGCAGAAGTGCTCAGTAAGTACCAATAAAAGCTGAAAATTTAATAAAGTATTATTTGCTCCGTAAAGAAGAGAGAAGTAGACAAACAGGATTTAGTCTGAATCACAACAGAGACAATATATAAGATACTTTAGGAACTAAATAGAGAGAAAATCTCCATTAGGTAGGAAAACTTGTGTCCTTTGTGTTATTTAATAATCCAGCACGAAGCTAAATGCTGAGCCCCTGAGCCCCAAGCTGGCTGCAGACCACTTATGTATTCTAGACTGACTGAGAATCAGTTTCTGTCAGGTTCTGGTCTCTGCTAGACATATGTCTGTGCTTCTGACAGTCATTTGCAGACAGAGATCCTTCAGAGGCAGCAAGGAAATGTGCAAACTCTGCCCAGGTGTATTATAATTACATGCATTTGAAAACATCAAATTTGTAAAACAAAAGCATATATTTAATGAAATGTAAAAAAAGGAAACTGAAAAATAGTACAGCATAAGGCTTTACACAAATTCTGGTATGTGAGAAAAGTAAATTCCTACTGACTACATGAAAATTGTGCCTCAGGTTCTGTCACTGGGTGCACAGCATGTCAGGCTGCTCCACGTGTCAGGTTGCTGATTTATCCACGTAAGGAATGGGCACCCTAGAGCATTTCAGCTCCTACAATTACCCTGTATCTTAATCTTATTTATATGCTATCTCAGTCTCCTCAAAACAAACTTAACTAGTTCCAGCAGCTACCCAAAACCAGGTGGACCCTTTCAGAACATGGAATTAAAAAAAAANCCCCCAAAACAAAGGGGGCCCTTTTTAAAAAAAAGAAAAAAAAAAAAAAAAAAAAAAAAAAAAAAAAAAAAGCAGTCTTGTGCAATTATGAGATTAGTCACATCATTTCTTTGGAAGCTCTGAAACCCTCATATATGTACCATTTTGCCCAATGTGCTGGAGTGGAGTGATAATGTAGCACCTCAGACATTTTTCTTGCTTTGAAGGCCAAACATTCTTCATTTCACTTCAAAAATGAACTGGATAAGATTTGTCAGAAGACTAAAGAGCCTTCCATAATCCTCCTGGGATCTTTTCCATTTCCTCTTATTGTTTGTTCTGACACATGTACATCAGCACTGAATACACTGAGCTTTGTGTTCCTTAGGTAAAACTGATCTGAGTCAAGCAAGCAGTGTATTTGTATTCTTCAGCTGTATTCTGGATGTTATGGTAGTTAAATCATCTGTTACTGATATTCATGCACTCTGGTTTTTTATGGCCCCAAAAGAATTTATTTACATTACAACAACTGCTGTAATAAGTATCCAGCCCAAAAGACCAAATGTCTCATGGCTGTTTCTTGCATACAGAATAGCATCTCAGTATGGATTTTCTGTAATATGTCCATTAATTAACAGTAAATTACAATGCAGCACCTATATAAAAGGTGTTGAATATCCCACAAATAAATTTTTATCACTGTTATTACACTGAATGGTACATGAATTTAGAAATATAAGACCTTTTAAGTGTCAGCAGATGTCTTTGATCAGTGTTTATCCTTTTTGATACCATTTAATGAGAGATCATATGTTAATATGCAGCTGGAGAAAACTACCTTTCAGACACAAGCCTGAGAAGAGTTTCCAGCTGCCATTGCATGTTCAAGACCTGTAATTACCAATCACCCCAGAATACATTTTAAAAAGCAAGCCCCTTAAAATAGAATTTATGCAAAGTGACTGTAGACTGAAACTTAACACAATGAGATGAATCTGTTATTTAATTGCAACTGATGTGCTCTTTTTAGTCTGCTACTAACCAAAGTTATTCCCCTCAGTTTGTGCTCAATGTTTTCAGCAATACATTTCAAAAGAATCCCTCTGAGTCCCAAACGTGTAATTCTTAAAACTCCCTCCTGATCCTCCATATGGACAATAAAATATTACTCTCTGAAAAAGTTTGCTACGACTTTCCAAAATCTATTAGTCCTTCATTATCTCAATTAAGATAATGATGTATCTCTGTGAAAGAATGTTTTTGCAGTTCTGATTTCTGTCCGTGGGATGTTGATTGATTCTGAAGGGTTGCAGGCAATTGCTTGTGCAGTCAATTTGAATCACTGGAGTCTAGTGGGATGCCAAGATGATTTTTTGCCTTTTATATACATTTTATATACCTTTTATGTATCCTCGGTACACTCAGCATGCATACTTGTAATTCCTTAGGTCTGATAACTTAGCATAGTGTTGGTATTCTGTTAGGCCAGGAGACCAAACATCCTAAAGGCATCATAGTTGGAGACTGGAATGCTCTATGGTATCGTAAAAAACCAAGGTCCTCTCTAGAATACATCCTGAAAGCTAAAGATTTGGCCCATCCAGATGGGAACTCCTTGGGATGGGAAGATATTGTACTATTCATTCAAGCCTCTCATTGGGGCATCTTTGTTGGATATGCTAATTTGTAAGGTCTATAAATTGTAATCATGTGTGTGCATTTTGGTGCATTCCACCTTGCTGAAGTGGTGCACCATAAAGAACCTTATTAAATACTGAGGTAAACACCTTTTATCTCTTATCCATGTCTGGCTCTTAATTTTTAAGACCAGGAAAAAGCATCAGGTGCCTTATTGTACTTGGGAGAAGACCTATGGCATTATCTTTGGACTATACCTCTACCAATCAAACTCTATAAATAACATACTGAGTTTTATAAGATGTAGTATATTATTATCAGTTGGTAAGGGTGTGCATATACTCAAGTAGACTGCAAAAATTAAATTCTTGAAAATAATTTTTTTTTACAAGTTTCTCTCTAAAGAACCTCTGAGTCAATTCAGAGAAGAAAATATTTTACATACTTAGTCTCTCCTGAAATCAGATGCCTGTGATACATGAAGCCCTCTTGTGAGCCACTATATTTCACTCAAATTCTTTTCTTCCCCCATTTATATTTTATGTTTTTACCTTTGAAGTGAAAGTGAGTGTCTGTGCTAGTCATGAAGGTCTGTGTTGCATTTGAATTTTTCATAGGCACAGTTTCCTGTGAATTGACATAATCTTTGTCCTTTGATATCTTGAGTCATTTGATAAATAGCATATTTAGGAAAAGTTACCACCCAAGAACACTACCTATTTTGTCAAATTTCCTGCTGTGTTTCTGAATTTCAATTGATTGTTTCCAAGGATCAGCATGCAATGCATAGCTATTTCTTTATCTATTTTGGCCAATATTGAAGCAATTCACACAGAAATGAGCCACCCTTTGTGTCATTCTTTGAGGAAAGTATCCTTTGTCAAAATGGCTCTTTTGCTGATTTATCCAGGTTGATGGCAAAGAACTTCAACAGAAGGATTTCTTTAAGACTAACTTGAGTAAAAAAGATTTCTTTCACTCCTGGGAGTACAATTTATATGATTTGTTGCTTCCATTTTCCATTTTTGAAGTCTTTTACTACTAAGTGGGTTGGTTTTATGAAGAAGGAAAAGGTTTTGGATAGTTCATAATGTTCTCCAAATACTCTCAGACCTTGTTAGAAGTAAAATCAGTACAAGAGGGCTGAGTCTGTGAGAAAAAAAAATCTTCTAGTAACTTGAAAATCTAGACAGGTGGTTGAATCCCACATGACACATTAATTACTTTCTTCAAAGATCTGTTCCAAGTAAGGAACAGACCTTACCAGTGAAGGGAAACATGCATCTGAATATTAGTCTTAAATAAAACAAATTTTCTTTCATCAAATATCTCTGGAAAATAATTTGATATTTCTCTTAGGAAAAAAGGGAAGAGAAGGAGGGAGGGAGGAAGGCAGGAAGGAAGGAAGGGTGGGTGTGAATGCTACTCAGAAATTCTGATACCAACTCATAGCAAGCAGTAGCTTTTTGAAAAGTACAAGAATTCATTTTGACATGTTCCAATGACAGAGAAGAAAATACTGAAACCCTTTGCCAGTGGAGAAAACTGTGCAGCCTTAGTACTACAAATCTAATCTATTCTTATACTAGCTTGAACCACACTGTAATGCACTTGGATATTGAACACCAAACAGGATTTTTCTTGGTATTGAAAGTGGCAACAAAAAGATATACATTTATATATGCAGGTGTCACTGGAACTGATAGTGAAAGGAACTGGGAGTATATATACACAATCATTTTAGATGACTGATTTTCTGCCCTGAGGTAGATGGACTGCTTCTAGACAGTCAGTGAAAGGTCACTCTATCTTTCTGAGACAACAGAAAAAAATACCAGCATTCATTTTTTTTTAGTGGAAATATTTAAAGATCTATAAATAATATCTTTAAAAGCCCTAGAAATAGGTGTTTTAAATTTTTGCTCTCTCTAGGAACATAAAAATGTAATCTCTGTGGGCTACTCAAATAAATAAATGAAGTTTAAATTAAAGAAGAGAAAAGTTGGAGTGCAAAATCAGCAAGCTAAATTTTAGAAATAACTCTAAAGAGTGTGAAAAAGGGACTTGGAGCATCATTGCCAGGTAGAAAAAGGAAAACAAATGTCACAAGTAAGGCTGAAGATTAGTTTTTTTTCTTCAGTCTTCACTAGAAAGGTTAACTGTGACCAGATTTTTAAAAATTAATTTTAATGAAGAGGTAGACATTCAAGCCATAAGAAGGGAAGGACAAGTGAAATAACATTGAAATAAGTTCAATGTGTTCAAGTTAGCAAGGCTTGACAAAATCCATCTGAGAACTAGCCAAAGCAATTTCTGAGCTATAGAAAATTATATTTGAAAATTCAGGGAAGACCAGTAAGGCCCCAGATGAGCAGAATGAATGTAGAACCTATCCTTTAAAAGGGAAAATAAGAGCATGATTTAGCACAGCTAATGATTTATTATGGCTTTTGGTACACAATACTTTCCTGTAATATTTTCCTAATCAAGAGCAGAATTTTTGGGTTAGGTGTTATTCCCATTAATGGTAACACAGCTGGCTGGAAGAGTACTCTTTAAAGTGCTGTTGGTATTTACTATCATATCATGGGCACCTCAAAGAAGAATTCTCCAGGAATTTATCCAGAACTCTACTGGCAGGAGCCAAGGCCACTATTTTCAGTAATGGAGGAAGAACTGGGCAATACACTTGCAAAATATGTAACTGTTGTAGAAATGTGGAAGACTGCAAAGATATTCTAAGAATACCAGAAGATCTCAACTCACTGGAGTCTGATAGTGACAAAATTTTTTTGAGGTAAATGTCATTATGGAAGGGGAACAGAATGGACAGTACATCCACCTATTCAAGCAGTAGTGCTGTAGGATATGATCTGTAGTGTTCTTATGGTTCTGTCAGGAAAAAAAAAAATAACATCTTCCAAGGATACAATAAAATACAAGAATCACTTATTCTGCACTAGTGATATTTCAGATAGAATTTTGAGTTTAGTTTTCATTACCTCAGTCTGTAACAAAAATGATGAAATAAAAGAGAATCTGAAAAAGAGAGAGAATGCTAAAACACTTTGTAAATCAGGCATACTGGGAAGCTGTTGAGAGAGTTGTGTGTTTCATCTAGACAAAAAATTCATCAGTTCTACACAAACCATGAAAATTTGTTACTAACGGGATAATAATCAATCTCTGTCCATAAAAGATAAACAATAAGAAAATTGCTCAATAAAATAACAGGAACCAAGAATGAACATTATTTTATAAAAGTGTTTCAAAAAGTGCCTCTGCATTGGACAACATCTACATGAACTCTTACTTTGTGACTTAAAATCAGTAAATATCTGGAAGAATTGGATTCCCAGAGTTCCAGGAGTAGAACAAGCAGAATTGAATGTGATGCCCTTCATTCAGTCAGAGAAAAAGGAGTCAGAGTCTAGATGGTCCTCTGAATTTCCCTGTAAAAGACATTTGAAAAGCACATAAATAGTTTTTGGATCTTCTTTGATGTATTCTCCACTGGGGTTCTTAGAAAGTGAAATAAATCAAACAATCAATTAAACAATCTCCTGTTTCAACAGACCTAAGTGGTTTCCAAATTATTGAGCATGATCTTTCTTTGCTGTTATAAATAGACAAAAATCCATTACAGCTGGTTTTTCTTCAGTTTATTTTCCCTCATTAGCTGAGTTTCACTCTAAATGCTTCATAAATCGTCAAAGGTGAATTTTTGTCTGCTGCAAATATGTTATTATCTGTGTGAGACAAAAAGCAAATTATAGTTCATATAGTTCACTCCCAATCAACATAATCAGGATAACCTTCAAAAGAAGGAAAATTGTGACAATCTAGTCTGAGAAGCAATTTTGCTCC
This sequence comes from Polioptila caerulea, assembly GCA_013397295.1. Lineage (NCBI taxonomy): Eukaryota > Metazoa > Chordata > Aves > Passeriformes > Certhiidae > Polioptila > Polioptila caerulea. Next base: position 206,159 of record VYXF01009399.1, read on the forward strand.
AACTGTTTATAATACCAAATGCCAGTTTCTGATGGACAATTAGTTATTTGGGCCAGGACTTAATTTTTCGTGGGAATACTTTTGAGTGTTTTCAGATGCTGAAAGCACACAATTTTAAATAGAGAAGTGTACATGCTAAGTAGTTTGTTCAACCTACATTGCACTGTGAACTGGCCATGACTGCTGCTGAACCTTTCCAGGGGAGTCATAAAAAGAGTGCTGTGAAGAAATTCTATGCATATAGTAGGGTGGAAGGGAAGCAGTGACTAACCGAGAGTGATACTGATATAGAAGCCATGATGAATATTAAATACTTGCACAAATATATATTTATGTCTCTTTTAAGTTCCACAAAAAGCATTAGCTTGGAACAATTGCAGTTATGAAGATTTTTCTTAGTCTGAGCAGCAGCTGGTCAGTGCATGCAGCTGAAAAGATTGTACAATGAAGAGAAAAAAAAGTTTTGGAAATAAATTTTGTGCCTTTAGAGGAATTCAAGACCAAGGGATAAAGAACCCAGAAACTACCTAGGGAACAGAGTTAAAAGTTGTTTCACTCAGTTTATACTGGCAGAAACTGTAAAGCTATCAAATAATAAGTACTTCTATTTATTAATTCTGAGTTAGATTTGATATTATACCAAGTGCTGTAGGAAGCAGAGTTCCTAAAAGCCTGCATAGGTTCTGCCAATTTTCCTTCTGTCCTCCCTCCTTAAAAAGGGCAGTGAAATCTCACTGCCTGAAGTCTTTCCCAAGACCCCAGGAAATCACTGAGACAGTTACCCAATACTTATGTCCATCTCCAGTTACAATGAATTAACTCAAAAGAGGCAGTGGATTTCTGAATGGAGTTTGCAGTAGTTATCCTTCCTCCAGCAGAATATGCCTTAGGAAGCCTGCTTAGCTGGGGAGTAGTTATTTCCTGCTAATGATTATTGCACATGCTCCTGTTTTGACAGAGCAAGATCACCCATTTCTGACAAGTAAATTTAAATGTCAATGTGTAATTTCCTGTGCTAAGCTCTTGCCTGAGCGCAATTCTTAATACTCCAAACCTGATGAAGAAACAAGAAGGATCTGTGCAAACTGCCAGCAGAGCCCTGCAGCTGTTGTTGTCTGATTATTCTACTTTGGCATCAACAAAATGTTACAAATTTCAAACCACCCGTGATGGGCAGTCCACTGTGCAGACCAGGCTGTTCTTGAGTGGCCAGTCTGAGCAGAACATGACCAACCTACAGCTCACACAGTTCTCAATATCTATTCAAGTCAGGCTGTGCCTGGTTTATTCTGGATGCCACTGTATTTCAATACATGTTATAACAGCTTTTCCAGCAGAAACACAGCACACCCCTAATGAATCCCACAATGATTATCTCACAATAACTGGACATAGAGCTCAGTTATCTGATCAGCAAACCCCAAGTACAGTAGTTAATTCTGAAGAAAAGAGATTAAAAAAAGAAGAGGTACATTCTCTCTTCTTAACTCCATGGAAAGATAGCACATCTGAATTATAGTTTTAATTAAATTACATGAGTTTAATAAGACTGGGCAGTTTTAGGGATGCAAAAGCATCCTTTGAGACTTTTAAAATGCTTCCATTCCTTTTTTTTTCCTGAAGAATGTCTTTAGATGTGCTACATCCTAAAGTAATCTAGTTTCTAAAGCTGTCAATCTAATAAGATTTTTTTGCCACTGATAATATGACATTTGATGCAAACAGGTTGTAATCAAATCACTAATGTAAATTGGTCTTTTAACTTTAGTAGCCTTTTTTTTTCCCCCTGTAGTTGTTTCCTTAGTTTTTTCTTTTAAGTTTGCATAAAACCTTTGTAAAAGACAACTATTTGCAGGAAATAATATTATCAGTAGTATAGGTAAAACAGTGTCCAGTTATACATGCTACATAACTGCTGCCAGATTTTAGAGTTTGATTACAAAAAGTAAACAAGTAGGAACTGTTGGTTTGTTTGGGGATTTTTTTGTGTGGATTATAACGACTGAGAAGAAAATCAACAAATTGAACAAAAGCCATAAAGATGATTAAGGGCCTAGAACATTTTTCATAGGAGGAGAGGCTGGGAAATCTGGCACTGTTCAGGATGAAGAAGAGGAGGATTTGGGGGATCTTATCAATGTGTACACATACCTGATTGCAAGGAAGGAGAGTGAGCTAGTGGTGTCCAGGGACAAGACCAAAGGCAACAGTTTAGAAAACATGAAAGTCCATCTGAACACAAGGAGAAAAAGTCATTGTGAGAGTGTAAAATATTCACAGTAAAAATTGCTTGCACCAGCTGCCTAGAGAGTTTGTGGAGTCTCCATTCATGGATATGGCCCTGAGTAGCCTGCTTTAAGTGGCCCTCCTTGGCGTGTTGTACTACATGATCTCAAGACTTTTCTTCCAAACTGAAGAGTTCTGTGATTCTATGATTCAAGCACAAGTCATAAAAACTGCAGGAAAAGGGATTCATGGCTGCTCCCTGGGAAGACTGGATATCTGCTGCAGATCCTACTGCAGCAAGGAAGAGGAGAGCCAAGGAAATTATTAAACAGAAACATCAGAGTCAAGAAAGAGAAGTAATCGCTTCAAAGTTCTTGAGGAATCTAACAGTTCTAGCAGTATGGGATTTTCCAAAGATAGCAGCGAATTTTTTTACTGATAAAAACAAATACTATTTCAGTCAAAGCAAAAAATGTGCTTTAGAATCATAGAATCATTGATGCTAGAAAAGCCCTCCAAGACCATCAAGTACAACTGTTGATGGAATACCACCATGCTCACTAAACTGTATGACAAGTGCCACATCTACTCGTTTTTTTAACACTTCCATGGATGGTGACTCTATCACTTCCCAGGGAAGGCTGTTCCAGTGCTTAACAGCTCTTTCAGTGGAAAGAAATTTTTCTCTGATATCCAACTTGAACCTCCCTGGTGCGACCTCAGGCCATTTTTCCTTGCTCTATTGCTAATTGCCAGGGAGAAATTGCCTTTAGATTACATTACTTGTATATCTGACCTGTAAGAGTTCATCTAATATTAAGAAATAAAAATTTATTAATATTTCATTAACTCAAATTTCGAAGGGTTTTCATGTGAGTGTAGAAATCCTCTTACTTTAAAGTCAATGAGCAGTGAAATATTTTAAGTCTACTTACAAGCAGAAACAGTAGAACTGATACATAAAATATTCCCTAATACTTAATATTGTGATATCTTCTGCATAAAATTGATATATTTGCAGTTTACATGCTATTGATTAGCTTTATAGATCATCCAATTAAGAGGGAGAGAAAATACTGCATTGTGCAACCATGCGCTAGCTGAGCTAAAGATGGATCACTAACAATCTAAACCGGAAGAATTATATTAATGAGAAATACTGCAGTAGTTTTAAAACAAAAATTGATTTAAGTTTACAAAACTTTTGTAGATGTTTTATGTGCTGGTCAAAAGGACTCACTCTGACCTTATTTGTAACTCAGAGATAAATATAAAATCAGGAGAATGAAGGCAAAAATGTAGAGGAAATTCTTGCTGAAGCACAAATGAGCATATTTAAAAAACGAGGGATTGGTAAATTCACTTGACAAATTCAAGGTTTTATGGATTTCAGACTTAAAATATTCCAGTCCACTGAGAATCTTCTGTTGAAAGTCTACTTTTTTTCCTAATAGGCTAGCAGTGTTCATCATACTGAAGTAATAAAAAGATTATGTAAAAGGAATGAAGAAATTTGACCAAGAAAATGGTTCTGCTGGCAGGGAAAAAAGAAGATGATTACATTCGCAATATTAGACCATGCAGGATGCTCATCTGAAAACACAGAGAACTTAAAGCAAATAAAGGAAATAGAGAAGGAGTATGTTTGGAACATATGTTGTCTCTACATATAAGCTTTTTTTTCGCCTGGTAGTTTGCACTTCCTGTTTACCCTTCTTGTAATAGAATTATATATTTGACAACAGCTTTAAAGTTAAGGACAGTATTGGTGCTTCAGAGGCATGGAGGAACTGTCTGGTAAAGAGCTTAATATGTGCTACAATGATTCTCTCCACTAGAATTTATTTCATCATGAGAACTGATGTTATCTCCCTACAGGTAAGCAAATTCAGTCTTACAGCAGGAATATTAATGTGAAAACAGTGTCCATTTTAATTATTCATGTTTCTTCCCCATGCTTCTTCCTGTTTGATTGCCTATGTGGAAAGGTAATATTTTGTAAAATGCCTACATATTATATTTTAACTTTCAACTGCTGGATTTTATGGACTTTTGGCATGGGACTGTAGTCTTTGTTTGTCATTTTGGATGTATTGCCGCAAAGTAGGATAACATTTGCCAACAGTAGAAACGTGATACTTGTCAAAGAAACTAATGTAAGTAGGATAAATGGAAGCTGGCCTAATACCAATAAAGGATGTGTAGGATATATACTGAGAAAATAGTCTCACTGTGTGAACCAAAAAATATCTGGACAGGACAAGGTATTCATAGAGTAGTACTTGGCATTTTTTATCTGTTGAAATTCAGAACAGATTTTCAAAATTTGCATAGAAGAAATTGAGCAGATAATGGTTATCTTTTATTTTATCCTAACATGATTTCTATGAAGATAGAGGCTGATGAGACAAGTTAGATGTTCACAAACCTTCTCTGCTGCTACAACATTGTGTGCTGTGCTGCAGGTATTTTCTCCCATACCTGAGCTTCATGGTCCTTGATATGGGCTTTCCAAGGGACAGCATTCCTAGAAATTCCAATTTCTAGCATAACTTCAAGAACATCAGATGAAAGATGGACACATGCTGAAGTAATGAGAAGGGCTCATGGTAATATACATGGTGTCAGAGTGCTGTGTGGGATAGGGTCTCCCTGGGGACTAATGGTTGCAGGGTGGCAGGGCAGGGCCAAGTAGCCCATTCCATTCCATCCCATTCCATTCCACTGATCCAGCCAAGGTGCAGGACAACCAGATCCTCAGCCTCAGGGATCAGGCACCTCCCTGGGAACAGAGGTGGGACAGTGCTGGCCTAGGTTGTTAGTCCATGTGGAGAGCAAGAGGCTTGAGAATACCTGACGCTGCAGTTGTCTGAATTACAAGTGCCTTTATTACAGAAACAGTTCTATCAATTAATTGATAAGTAGTTATAATCATGCTATTTATTGAGTTTTTCCAAAAAATTTTCTATGAGGTAAATCAAAACTGAATGGAACAAACAGAAGAGAAAATTACTTCTTGCAAACCTTCCTTTTGGCCAACAACCCATCTGCTGTTATGGTAAAAATTCATTAGTAGACATTCGTTTAATAAAATGCAAAATATACATACTACAGAAATAATTTCTTAGTAAACAAATTGAGGTAAAGAACTCAATTCTAATGAATATGATATTTTCCCATCTATATTTTTATATAATGTACACTAGCTGATCAATGCTCCTGGATGTAATTTCACCAATGGAAGAAAGATAACTCATAAATTGGATTGCTAAATTGAAAGAGAGTAGATTTAGACTAGATTTTAGGAAGAAAGTCTGTACTCTGAGAGTGGTGAGACACTGGAACAGGTTTCCCAGAAAAGCTGTGGATGTTCCATCCATGGAAGTGTTTAAGGCCAGGATGGAAGGGGCTTGGAACAGCCTGGTCCAATGGAAGGTATCTGTGTCCAAGGCTTTGGGTGTCAGTAAGAAATAATCAAAAACGTCCCCTCCAAACCATTCCATGATTTTATGATAAATGACAGATGCTGTAACTTCTGTAGAAGAAGGAAAAGCAGAATAGCAAACTTACATTTTATATATATATATATATATATATTATATATATACATACACTTCCAATATATAAAAATCACCTTGAAAAATTTAAACAAATAGGAAGCAAATGCTTTTCTAAGCCGAAAGCTGATGTTCTTGGAGGATCTATTATGTTTGTTTAACATTCATTTTGGTTTTGTTTGTTCTTCTTGTTCAAATGTATGCAATGATATCTCTCAGTAACTCTAGTCAAATATCAGACCTTTATTATTTTAGCTTATATAAAGACTATTAGTAAACAGCTCATAACTTGTTCTAGAGATGTAAGTGCTTAGAAACTTTAGTCTAGGACCTTGTTTACACATGAAAGTTAGTTTCAGTACAAATCGATATGTATCAGCTTTTTCTGAATATATTCACATTTAGATAGTATTTTCCAACTTTACCTTGACTTTTAATTTCTGCTTTAAAAAAAATAATCCACACCTTTACTTCAAAATCAGTCATTCACTGTAAGATTTGAGTTGATGCATCTCTACAGAGAGTGGAAACAAGGAGAGATAGCCTGGGAGAAATACAGAGAAGTTGTCAGAGCAGCCAGGAATGAGGGGAGGAAAGCTGAACCCTGACAGAATTAACCCTGGCCAGGGATGTCAAGGGCAGCAAGAAAAGCTACTATAGGTATGTCTGTAATAAACAAAAGATTTGGAAAAGTGTGGGATCTCCCCAGAAGGAAAGAGGAGACTCTGTTACCTAGGATATGGAGAAGGCTGGGGTACTCAAAGACTTTTTTGACTTGATCTTCACTTGCAAGTGGATGGGGCTTTGAGCACCCTGGTCTAGTGGGAGGTGTCCCTGCCCCTGGCAGGGTGTTGGAACTAGATGATCTTTAAGGTTTCTTCCAACTCAAACCATTCTATGATTCAATTTTGACTAAACACTTCAAAATTGTTCTCACCACACTGTCAATTCACATTGTTAATTTATTGTTTTCTCATGTTTCATTTTTATCCTGATAGTGAAAATCTGTCCTGCTTAAATGCTTATGTGCACAGTAAGCTCAATGATATTAAAGGTCTTTTCCAACCTAAATGATTCCATGGTTCTATGATCCACTTGTGACTCTAACTTGATAGCAAGTTTATAGACTCTGTGTTTGCTCCTGTGTTGATATTATGTTTTTATGTGCAGCCTTATCAAGAAATACTGAAGCATCTTGACTCATAAGACAGGAGACACCTCTTGCCATGAATTGTCCACATCTATTTCTAACAGACAAATGAAGAAAGTTATTTCCTGGGACACATGATGGCACAGCCATGAGAGGACTTTAAAGGCAAACAGCAGCCTCTCAGTCCTGTTTCCAACATATATGAGTGCTCTGAAGAACACAAATAAAAGTCTTCCCAATGCCTGCACATGTAACAGTACCCAGTGAACAAGATGAAATTGCTTTGTAAGGTCAAAATCTCCTCAATATACTGCCTATACCTCTGAAGGAGCAGCTTTGGATCTGCCATGAAACCACGGGGACAGGAATGTCACATCATTAAAGACACCTTATATTACTTTTATTCTCAGAATATGGAATAAGGAAATCTTTATCCATGGTAATAGCTATGGGGAGATGCGTTTGGTAAAGAATAAGATATTACATTGGATGGCAGAATTATCCACCCCTTTTAGACCTTTGCTGTCTGTATACCACATATCATGCACATGGATATCTGACAGGCTGATAATTTTTCATCATCTAGGTGATTAGCTATTGACTGTTAGCTTTCAAATAATGATGCTTACACATTTCTGAATACAGAGGGAAACCTTTCTGATTGACGCAAATTCTGCAGTTCAAAGAGTAAGTTCAATAACTAGTTCCTGAAATAAACAGCTTTAAGACCTTTAGTTATCTCTGTTCATTCCAAGTGTGCAGCAATCACTTGATCCATGAAGCTGAGAAAGGAACTTCAAGAGAAAGCAGATGAAGATGCCCAGTACACCCTTTTTTTATGTGTCTGTGCATCCATAACAGTAAAAATCTTTATTTTGTATCTAAAGCACATAATTTGAACAATTGTCAAAACACCCAAAATTTTCATTTCAAGCTAGTTTTCATCAGGATAATAGTACTCAGCTGTGCATCCAGTCTGACAACAGTATGAAGATGTTTCCAAAACACAAAAATTTGCAAATAGTGTAGCAACAAGGCATCTATACATTTGGATCAAAAGAAATGATGGGCTGACTCCATGGTTTCAAATTGCAGCTTATTCCACAGGGTCTCCTATAATCTAGAATGATAAAACCCCCTAAATCCCCACTCTCAAGGGTTGGAGGGAGAAGTAACCTAAACCATAAAGCTCAGAAGTAAATATTCTCTTTTAGCTTACCTTTAATTTCTGCCAGACACTATGGTTGTCATGACTGAGGTGGGATTTAAACAAGAATATGATAGTTCTAAACATTTTCATCAGAAGTGTTGTATCTATTTGGATAGATTTGAAGTGCAAGATGATAATTTTAACGTTCAAAGTTATAAATTGTTTCAGAAGCGGTGACATGGAGAGCAGTTGCCTTGCTATACTGTTCAGCATTGACAAGAGAGAACAGTGCAATACCTAAATCCCTGTAGAAGAAAGGGATCTACTGGCAGATTTTTCCATCTTGCATCCATGAGCTGTCATTCTCTTTACTATAATGACAAATAATTATTATTAGGTTTGCTGGAGGTAGAATGCACCCTCAGTATTCTAAGTGTCTATAAATTGAGGGGAAAAGGTCATGTCTGTCCTGAAAAGCTTGTAGGGGGTGCAATTTGTGACAGGAAAGATTCATATTGGCAAGGTAATAAAGTGGTGGTTTGCTATATTTTGGGGAAGACAACTTCTTTATGAGCCTGCAACAAGCATTTACATGTAGAGAAACTCAGACCGGGGAGTCTTGAGCAGAGCTCAAGAAAATTATTCTCTGGAAGAAAAATGGAACTGGTAAGAAAATGAATATGCTAGAATATAAAAAGGCTTCTGGTTTAATATGCAGAGGTTTCCCACAGTGGAAATAAGCTAAGAAAATTCCTCTCATTTATCTAGGCTACTTGTCAACAAGCACATTGTTAGAAAGCAAATACAGGAAAATCAGCATCACATCCCTTCTCCTCCCTATTCCTTTTAGATATCAGGAATGTCAGAAAAAATCTTGCAGAGGGACCATCTCCTGAGACTACCATTTCTCTGGTCCTTGTATGGAGCTCATATGTGAATATATGCTCACATATGTGAGTTCATATGTGAATATATTCACATATGTGAATATTTGTATACTTTCCCTCCCCCAAGTCCTTACACGGCAGAAATTCGATTGCCAGGGACAATCCTAAACTTAATTGTATAGTTTGTTATTTCAAGTCTTATATAACGTGCCACTTTTTCCTGAATCTTGTCAGTTCTCTTTTTGAGTATTTATATATAGAGCTAATAAATGCTATAGATAGCTGGGACTGAATCTAAAACTATATGCCCTGTAGCTGGAATCCACAGCATGCCACAGAGAACTGCATGTGGTTCAAGAAAACAAACCTCATTTCTCTTCATATATTTTCTTCTCTAAAATATAGTCTCCTTGAATTAAAAAAAAAAAATAAATATTGTTTTCATTCTACTGTCAGATCATTCATAGAAAATGTCAACTTTTATATCAACTGACTTAGTCAATACATCCAACATTTTAAAAAATTTCAGCTCAGTTTGTTTGGAACATGGTGCTAGTAACACCAAGGTTGTGTGTTCAGTCCTTGTATAGGTCATTTCTTTAAGAGTTGGACTCAGTGATCCTTGTGGGTCCGTTCCAAATCAGAGCATTCTGTGAATCTGTGAACTTTATCTACCTTACATAGGAGAAAATATTCTTACAGTGGAGGCACAATTTCAGCATAATGAATGATTTTCAAAAGTACAATCAGTCATAACCTAAAGTCTAGAAAATGTTTCTCTTTATAAATTTTACCTGCTGTCTCCAAGATATCTAGAATGAGGCAAATTCAAACTATCTAAGAAATAAAATATATTTTCTTTAAAGACACAGAATCAAGAATAAAAAGTGTATATTCTTTATCCTAAAGCATGCATCTTTGTCCTGTTGCTGCTTATGAAATCTACAGACTTCAGTTTTTCATTCACTCTTTTTGCTATGCTGTCAACTAACATGAAGAATAATATTTTTTTGCCATTATCTATATGAATTCAGAAACTCTTTGGATCACAAAAAAAAAAAACCATAATAAAATAATGTTTTAAAAAATATTCCAGCATGATTTTTTGCCTTCAAATGTACCTTTTTAACAGGCATGTCCAGCGCAACAATTCTCGACACACATGTAAAGGCAGTGGAATGCTTAAGGGTAAGAAATGGAACTCTATACTCTGTACAGGATAACAAAATAGAGTATGATTTCTCAAGAATGTAAGCAGATCATGAAAGTGGTATGAATAATTACATCTATAACTGTATCCTACTGTAGCATTTTCCTCACAAGTACTTTGTGCTTCAGAGGTAAGGTAGTCTGGACTAAAAAAACTTCACAGTTCCAATATCAAGCTAGAAGTAGTGGTGTTCATAGTTCAAAGATATGCTATTTCACTTGCATCTTACTGTGTAATTCTTAGGTTTTCCTTTTATCTGGTTTTAAACAGCTTACCTACTCCAGATCTTACTCTAAATTCATATTCCCAAACTTACTTAATAAAAATTTTTAGACTGATATATATTTTTTCCTGTTTAAAGCTGAATTACATTTTAATATTCACTCTGTTCCAAGTTACCTATTGTCTTTACCTACTCATATACTGGTTGTCAGTATATGAGATCAAAAATGGAATGGAGGCTTGTAATACTTCAGTCATGAATTATGTTATTCATTTATGCTCCTAGTCATGAAAAGATTTATTTTGGGACTTCACTATCAACTTAGGTTAAAAATTCTCAATTTCTTCCTTGAGGAAGAAATCTTAAATCCAGATATTCAGTTTTTTACTTTACTAGTTATTGAGTTAAATTAAATATGGTAAAATCTTAACTTGAAAGAGTGACAGTGAATCAAGTGTATATCTAACAATTGTACCAGAAACAAAGAAAGAGGAAAATATTTTCTAGAATAAAATCCCAAAGTCTGTGTACATTTTTTCCATGTCTACATTTTTTTAAAGACCTAAGCTAACAGCTCACAGGTAAATCAATCATACACATAATTTTTAGCCCATATACCTTTTAACTTGAGCAAGACTTGAACAGTAGAGGGGAAAGGACATAGCACTAGGAAAGTCTGAATAAGTCAGCTTTGTTTTCATTCTCTTTGGAGGCCCTATGGAGTTCTGCAGTATATGAAGATCAATGCTAAAATACAGATATACATGGTTTCAACTATTTTATTAGGTATCAATTGAAATTATATATTCTACTTGAGTAGGAAACCATTTTGCTTATCACAGCAATCTCAAAGTTGGAAAAAAAAAAAAATTCAATGTCATTAAAAGAGATTTCCACAGAGGAAGATGTATTTAATTGTTACTCTCTAGCCTCTGGGCTGGAGACATCTTGCTCTAAAGTTATGACGTTTATGATGTTGATGATGTAGCTCAGTCAGAGAAAAGCAGGACAGAACACAAAAGGATGCCTAAGCAAAACCATCCTGGCTACTGGATTTCAAAGTCCTTAGGTCCCTGGGACCCTTTGGGGTCTGATATAAATCATGGTAACCAAAACCATCCCTGGGCATGGTAAGGACTTGGAGTAGACATGGCACTGTTCCCAGCAAGTGCTTTACATGAGGCTGTGCTGTTTTAGAAGTGGGTTGGCATTACAAACACAGCTCCCTGCCACTTGGCCTCCATGACAGAGTTGACATCCTGATCCCATTTACTGCCTTATTACAGACACAACCCTCATATTCATCAGCTATACCCACTTATTATGACCATTGCTCTTTTCTGGTATGTCCTAACTTGGAAATATTAACAGCACGCAATAAAGGTGAAGAATATGAAAGACTTTTCTATTATTGACTAACATAATACTTTTTCCATAACAGTCATTTAAAAAAATAAAAATGGCATGGCTGTGTCCTTATTTGTTAATTTAACTTCCTTGGAATAAATTTTCTGGTGTATGTCTATCCAGTCCCCTAACTGACTAGGAAACGTCATGATTTTCTCAGATTTAGCCAAGTACACCTTTTAAAAGTGGCTGGTTATTTCTGCTAATAGTATTTAGGTCACATCTCCTAAAAGCCAGAAAGATTCTGTTTTCTGAAATTCAGATATATCAAGTCAACTTAAAAATAATAATAATAAGAGTAGTATTGGAAACAAACAAAAATATCCACAAAAACTCAAAACAACACAAAAAATCGAACCAACATGGCAATTAGAAGATGTTTGTCAAAATCCTTCTTTTGGACTCTTCTTTTGGACTGAAGTTTCATAAGATTTAACTGCAGACAGCTCTTTCCTCACTAATGTGAAACCATTGTCATAGAGCTGGAGGTACTTAGCATTTCTTGTTCCAAGCACTGAAAAAACTTGGTTTCACAGAAAACAGCTGTCTCTACATGAGAATTAAATGTGAAAAAGACAGATATGAAAAAAAGGTTTCAAAGTATTCAATATAAAAAATGTTTCTTTCTAGGGTTTGTGAACCTCCAGCTGTTATGCTGAACAGATCAACGTTGTTTTCCCATGAAGACTGATTTATAGAATAGGAATGAATGACCATTCATTTTGCTCCTTGAAAGGACATATTTGTCCCCCAGACAGTTATTCTGCTGTTATATGATCATGCTGAACTCATGGGGAAAGAGCAAAATTATAAGTCTGAATCCTGCCATGAAACTACAACTTGAGGCAAAATTTAATGGTGTTCATCTCACTAATTACAAATCTGATATTTTTTTCTTTTGCATGGACGAAAAAATCCAAAGTAGAATTAATTTGCAAAATGCACACTTGCTGCTTTACAGTGGGCAAAATCTTTTCAGTACATTAGGTAGAGAGTTTCAAATGTTGCATCTCATTTCAGTAAGGAACCTTAGAAGGTCATTTCTCTTGTTCCTTACACTGCTTCTAGCCGTGATAACACACGGCAGGCAGAAGGCTGGTGAATAGCCTGTTACTCAGAGATTCCTCCAATGCAAGCAAATTGCCAAGGAGAGAGGTGGAGAGAATGGTTACACCTGAATCAGATCCTTCTTTTTCATCCTGTTTTCCTAGCTGAAATTTGCCTTGAAAGCAAGGCAAAACCTGGCAGTTTTAAACCCTCTGATCCACAACTTTTGAAACACATTGTTTTACCAGACATGACTGGGACAGTCTTTGAGGCTAAGCAAACTTGTGTTGTGAGTCATCCATCTACATAAAGGTGGTATTATACCATATCTATCTCCTTCCTAGCTCTCTGAAGTTCAAATGTAATTTAATTTTGTAGCAGTAGAAAAGGAGCTCATTCCATTTCTCCAAATTAGAAAGTCTGTCTAGTACTAACCTATAATCTTATGCAAATGGGTGCATTGGGACAACATGTATGCATGGAACAGCATTCTCAAACAAATAAAATATTTTCCTCTGCAAAGGAATGGAAAATACTGAAGGGAACAGTCATAAAACACTCCATCTACAGCATGTGAAAGAAAAGGAGAAGGCTTCACCCATGGGTAAGCCAAAATAAAAGTATAGAGTAAGCTCAAAGGGGCAGTGTAGGATGATGGAGAATATTTGTAAATTGTCTTTTATCTTCAATTAATCTACCTTCTGTGGTGTACATGCCAGCCATCTTCCTGGGTGAGTCTACTCTTCACATTATAATCCTTCTTCTGTTACTCAGGATTCTTCTGTTCCTATATTCCAGGATTTTTCATAGATTCATAAATGTCTTGGCTTGGAAGGGACTTAGAAGACAGTCTAGTTTCAAATCCCTTTTATGGACAGGGACATCTTTCACTAGTTGGGTTACTCAGAGCTCCATCTAACCTGGCCTGAAACACTTCCAGAGATGGGCCATCTACCACTTCTCTGGGCAACCTGTCCCCTCACAGTAAAGATTTTTGTTCTGCAATCTAATCTAAACCTACTCTCTGAAGCAATTTCCCCTTGTTGTGTCACCACATGCCCTTGAAAAAGGTTTCTCTCCATCTTTCTTGCAAGATGCCTTCAGGTACTGCAAGGCTTCTACTAGATGACCCCGAAGCCTTCTCGAGGCTGAACAATCCCGATTCCCTCAGCCTGTGCCCACAGAGAAAGAGTTTCATCACCCTGCCTTGTTGATCCTTCTCTGGACTTGCTCCAACAGGTCAGTGTCCTTCCTATTGCAGGTGGTACCCCAGACCTGGATGCAGTACTCAAGGTGGGGTCCATCAGAGGAGACTGGAGAGACAGAATCTCCTCCCTTGCCCTGCTGGCTGTGCTGCACCTTTGGTTTTATGGGCTGTGAGTGCATATTGCCAGCTCATGTCCAGCCTCTCATCCACAAGCACACACAAGTCCTTCTTGGCAGGGCTGCTCTCAATCTGTTCATCCCCAGACTGGCAACTGGAGATAGCCACAATCTGGGTGCAGTACTTTTCACTTGGCCTTGTTAAATCTCATGAGGTTCCTGTGGGGCCAGGTCTTGAGCTTGTCCAGATTATTCTGGTTGGCATTCTCTCCTTCAGGAATGTCAACTGCTCCACTCAACTTGGTGTCAACTGTGAATTTGCTGAGGCTGCACTCAATACCTAGGTCTATGTCATTAATGAAGATATAAAATAAGGATGGTCACCATGCAGACCCCTGAGAGACCCCCCTTTTCTGTCTTCTATCAGCAGTGCTTTACTCCACCTTTCTCCTAGTACCTCATTTACTGATGATGGCGCTGTCTGTTGAATACGCTTAGAAGAAAAATTTGACACACTGCTTTCTTGCAACTTTCTCACTCTTTTTTTTTTCATTTTGAGCTATCTCTGTTCCTAGCCAAGGAATCTTCTTCCACATCCTCACTTATACCTCTTGTCTGTGATGAATCTTTGTCATCATTGAATCACTGTTGGAATACATCTTCTCTATTCCTTTGTTTTTCCTCTACCAAAATTTGACAACATTTTACACAATTACACAGTATTCTCTTTTGAAATCTTCTCTCTCCATGTCAGCTGGAATGGTCAGCACCTGACTATGTTGTCAGTGAGTATTTGCAACACAGGTGTTTACATCTGAGAAACTCACTTTCAGGTTTTCCAGAATTTTCACCCAACAGGACATAGTTTATCTCCTAAACCATGGTAGGTGCCTAAAGAAGGCACCTAAATTTTGTCACATGAATCATTCCCTAAACTCCACTGGCTATGCTAACAAAAATTCTGTTGACTGTGATGGAAGCCTACAAAACCAACTCAGGTGTGGAAACCTGTGTTATAGTCATTCATGTCAGTGGTGAGAATTTTCAAACTCAGAATTGCTCCTTTTTTTCCCCCACACTTTATAACAGACAGCTTTTTAACCAAGCAAGAACTCATTGCAAGATTGATGTTGGACTTTCCCAGGCTGATGTCCTGTGCTGAAGGCAATTTAAAATGAAAGCAACTTTAATATAGATGGGATACTATTTCCCTTGCCTGTCTGTCCTCAAAACTGCGAAATGTAACTCATTCATTCAGTATAACTACTTTTTCAAAAAAAGTATGTGGGTCATGAACCCAAATAGCTCAATTTGAAAAAAGTTACTGCTTTTTTTTCTTTTTTGTATTTGATGTTTCTGTCTGGCAGATATTTCCCCTGTGTCAGATACCATAATTGACCTATGGTAGGTACCCACCCACCAAGGTGGTAACCTCATGATTCTCCACACTGGAATGGCCCTGTTCTTCTTCATCACTCAGTACCACGTAGCAATTTGACATGGCTATCTCCCAAAGGCAACTGTGGAAGCCTTTCTCCTGAGTTGGAGTAACTGGACATTTTTTCATTAATATTGTATAGGTCAACTTTTCACTTCAGGCTTAATGCTTCTTATTAAACTTTATATTTTCTGGCTTTGCCATACAAATTTAATTTTTTATTAAAGTGAGTCACTGGTTGAAGAAAATTTGTTTTTCAAGGCAAACAGTAATACTATTTTTTCTAACTACACTCAGACTAAATTAAATAACATTACCCAGAATTTCTAAAAACTTCATTTCTATGCTTTGTTCTTTTGCCTCCTTTTGATATTCTGTGACAAAAAGTCTGTGTGTCTGTGAGTCTGTGTGTCTTGTGAAGAAAATGGAAATGGGATGGAAATATTCAAAAACATGATGAGCAAATCAACATAGGAAGCAGTAGGGCATTTATAGACTGTCAGAGATACAGACATTCCTAGGGTAGTTATGTAAGTTTACAAAAGTCTTCATCCAGTTTGGTCATTAACTAAAATGCCTCACTATGGAGAGCTGATAAGCATGAGATTAACCCTCATCTCTTACATAGGGATTACCCTTAAATACATTAAACCTTTTCTTCTTCATTAAAAAGAAATACACCAGCAAGGAACAGAAAAGACATCAGAACAACTGACAGCAGCAAGAGAGTGCTGAAAGCCCTCAAAATCCACCCTCCAAAGAGAGAGCAGTTGCTGGAGTGATGGAGAGTGTGGAGCTGAGTGATACAGGAGTGTGCAGCAGCACAAGGGCCTTGTAATACAGCACAGCCCAAAGAACCAGCTAACAATGCTGGTGAGCAGCCCAACGAGCACTGATGTCAAACACACAGCTGCAAGGCCTGCAGAAGAGTTGGGAGGTTTTCATATGTTGAAATACATATACCTGTTCTAGAGGAAATTTCAGACAGAGTTAATTGAAAGCTACTAATCTCCAGCAAGAGGAAATAGGAAGAGATTGGAAATGAAAGTAAGGAAATAAAGTTAAAATTTTGGCCAACAGAAGAGAGAACAAAATATAGGGCAATCTAGTACACCAAAGTATTTAAACATATGCTTAAATTTTAATGTACGGGTAATCTCATTGACTTCAACATATGCTTAAATGATTTGCTGGATCAGGGCTTTAATGTGTATTTGAATTAAACCATAACATGATGATTTAGAAGTGAGCTCATTTTAGGTTTCACTGACTGAAGAGAGTCCTGCTCAACTGACATTTGGAGTAGAAATTTTTAATGAATGCCTAGTTACTTCAGAAAGCAATCAGGCTGTCATTCAGCAATGGCATTTTTCCCTCTAAAACAATTTTCCTCATTCCAGTGTATTATGTTTCAAATAAAGCTTGCAGGACATCATGCTGCTGGTGCATAATTATAGTTAACTCACACACACAAACACACACACGTGTAGTTCATTTACAGCCACTTCATCAGCATCTAGATTCTTAACAAGAAGAGTTGAAAGTTTCTGTAATGATGCATACCTCTGCTTAGTACTCCATATTAGAATATATGCAGCAGAGTTAAAGCACTGCAGGAAAAAAAATCATCCAGAAATAAAACAGAACCAAAGTTTAGACAACTGTAACAAGCTACTTCATAAGAATTAAGGTTGTGGGTTGTCCACTATTTGGGACATACTGAATGTCAAAATTCATAGTAATATGTTTCACCAGATGGAATTGGTGGTATCAGCTATAGAACCTTGGCTGCAATGTTGTTACTGATTTCTCTCATTTTTGCCAGCAATTTGTTGCTGAAAGCAACTGGCTGTTCCAGCTGCATCTGGGAGAAAACCCAGATTTAATGCTAAAGCTGTACAAAGACGAACAAAAATAACCAGCTGGAATTCATCTCTGGAAAGCTGGAGTTATCCTATGTGATTTTATGATACACTGTTCAATATTAAGCATGCTAGCCTCAGGAAGGAGAAAAGTAACATGTAAGTGCACTGTCAGCAGAGTCTGATACATAACCAGCACACATTGGGATAGCAGCAAGAAGGCCTGCTTCTCCTGCCTGAAGTGGAAATACACTGAAGCAGATAAAATAAAATGTTGAGCTAATGTAGGGAAACACATGGCTACATATGTGGTTAGGGGTATTTGTTGCATTAAAACATTTTCCCCTGAGGCAATCTTTCTGATGGCAACTGACATGACTCGTGTTTTGACAATGCTGCCTTTTCAAGAGAGTCTAATCAGGCCAGTGCCAAGTTCCAGGAGGAAAATGGATAACAGGTGCTTAACCCAGCTGGACTGTTTGAATTAGCCTGGCTGACAAAAGAAGCCTGTGGCCGAATGTTCACCATCAGAGCAGTCAGGCTCCATGGTTCAGTTCAGAGTGTAGTGCTGGGATCCAAACCTGGTGCTGAAGGAGGTACATAAGACTGCACTGAAGTTTATTAGGGATATGTGCCTATGTGATTCAAACAGAACTGAATTGAGTGAAAATAACTAGGAACAAGAAATTACAATCATTTATAAGATTGATCATTTCAGAAAAAGCTGATAAAAAATTGGAGGGAAAATTGGGCAGTAACAACAGAGTAAAATACCTTCTTCTAAAGTTGTACTTATTTAGACCCCTCTGTCATTTAGTTTATATATTTTTTATTTATTTATCATCTTAACCCTTTGTTCGAAAAATGAGCAAGTCATAATATCAATGCAATTACAGGAGAAACCTTTAATCCTGTGCTTGAGCCACACTGCCTTCAAAGAGACATCCACACATTTCCTGCCCCCACTGCTCCTGGCAAGGAGACTTGATTTATGTTGCTGTGCCCTGAATCCTTGTGTTTACTATGTGTGAGAGTAGCAGACCACTGGGTGCTGCCATGTCCAGGGAGCTGTACAGGATTGTAAAGGGTCAGCACGGGGCTCCTCCCACCCCACTGTCACTGCTCTGGGGGAGGTGTTTGGCATCTGGGGCTCTAACAATTTTCGCCTCAGAGCAATACAAGAGCACAACAGTGATGGTCAAATAGCTTCTTGGAGGAGTTATGTCAAAGTGTAGCTGTGTGTAGATGGATAGTGATAACCCCACTGAATCCCTGGATTTTGGTAGTGCTAATGCAGCCCGGCAGGACTGAAAAAAGTTTTTGTCTGTCCTATGTTTTATATTACATCCTATGTTACAAGTTTAGTGCTAGTCTCCTTCAGTGCCTTGACAGGATTTGCTCTTCCTTGTCTTGAGTGTACAAATCAGTCTCTGTAGAGAAGTTTTCTCTTTTTCAGGAGCTCTGGAGGCTGACCACAGCTAAGCAGTGTAGATGGAGTTTACCATTGCTGCTAACATGCTATATTCATTCAGTCAGTGTAATGTGCGTGCCCCATTGGGATCTGCAGAATCAAGCCAGACTGCAGACTAAGGGGAGGTGAGAGGCTTTTTTTCTCAGTCTAATTACCAGGGGTCATGAAACAGGTTTTTTTCTCTTTAATCCGACCATAGTCACTATCTAAGATTGACTGGCAATATGCTACCTTCTTTGACTTCTCATGTTCTCTTCCTTCACTGTATTATAATTGTTACTGTTCAATGCAGCTGCTGAATTTGTTACAGGCTGCTGATCAGTGTAATGTAGTAGTATTTGAAGTAGAACTTCTTTGAACCCTGCAAATGTAGAAACCTACTTCATCACTGTATATGGTTTTCCAGGTCTTGACACAATAACCAGGTGATGCCTGTAAATCAAAAGTTCATAGATCTTTAAATTTAAAGGAATTATCTGACAACCTAACTTACTTATGGCTTCTTGCAAGCTTAATAGAAGAATCAAATTCTGTTTTTCTGAGAAAATCTTGAGACATACAGGGGAATGCAAACAATTTTTTCTCAGTCTTTGGAAATTGTCACCAACTGAAAATACAGAAGAGTTTCTTTCTTTAAAAAAAAATCTCTTTGCCACAGTTTGTTCTGTTATTGATGATGTAAAAGTTGAATAAAAGTACAATCTCAGTCCTGCTTATTAGCTGTGGCCTTGCTGGTGTTATAGGCAGAGCTAATAGGAGGCATGGACCCCACAGCCCCAGAGTCCAGATACCATAAAGCATTCCTGATGGCATCAAGGCATTGAGAAGACAACAGATGCATGTCAGAAGACACAGTCCATTGAAAAACCTGCCTACATCCCTTCACTGCAAAGAGTACAGCATAGCTTAGCTTCACACAAGGGAGTAAAAGTGGAAAGTGATTTTTCCAAATCTTACAGATATTTTCATCATCTGATATATACAGAAGTAAGTCATCTGGACTTTTTATTTTACCCTTGATCCCTCAAAATCTGACCAAATTTTGGTTGCCACTCTTTTTCCATAAGCTATCCTATAGTGGTTGTAGTGATGACACACTGTCTTTTTTGTACTGGAATTTTTTTTCAGCTTTTATGTCTTGAATAGAGAGATAATTCAGCAAGAAATAGGGACAAAAAAAAGGATATCTATCTTTCATTATCTGCCTATACTTACCATTAATCTTAAAACCAAAAACAATCCACAGCCTCTTAAATCTTGGATAGATGATGAAAATTTCTTATGGCAGAATACCCAGCAAGATTGGATATTGGTGGAAACTTGCAAGACAGGTTTTTTTATGGCAGGTGCAAATATGCTTCCTTCCCTTAAGTGTTCACAAATATCACAGTAAAACATGTTGACAATTTTGACAGGACTGTATTTATACAAGGGTGATAAAAATACAGCTTATCAAGTGCTATAAAGCCAGGTTCACACTTTGGAGAAAAGAATGCAAAGACAATGTGAGTCAAACTGATCAATGATGTCTTCTGTTCAGAATCAGCTCAAAAGGAAAGGATAGTGCATCAATTTTTGTTCTCTGAGTCAGGGAACTGCCAAAATAGCATCCTTTTTCCCCTCACAGTGTATCAGCAACAGCAACACATCCATTTTAAATTACTTCAAACCACAGTTAAATCTCTACCAACATGTCCAAAATAATTTTCTCCAAGCAGCTTTCAGCTGCCCTTTTGAAGTCACAGCAGCGCTATAGAGGTGAAAAGCTCTAACTCCTGCTTGTGCTCCTGTGAGTCACGCAATACTTCAAGGTGTTTATTTTTCTGAGAAAGTATTTCAATTTGCCACTTACAGTTAAGACACATTTACCACCAAATTCTTGGAGCCAGAACTGAGTTTCTTCAATAGCTAATGCGTCTAGCAATCTAACCATGGAATTAAAAGTGTCACCAATAGAGCAGAATTTCACTCTGCTATTTATTAATAGTATTTTTTGTTAAAACATTGCAGATCCATTAGATATTTTATTGATTTTTGTTTAAAAATCACACCATGCAAAGACCTTAGTTCTTATCTTTAAAACAAGTAATTTCAGTCATTGGATTTTAAAAAAAAAGCATTTTGAGGAATGCCAGCCATTTTTTTAACAACCTGCAGGTCAGAAACAGCTTTATACGTTTCTTAGAAAGTATCCTTGTTATCTGAAAAAGGAGAAAAAAAATGGCATTGAATGTCAATGACCATGACAGTTAGCAGTGGGATTTTTTAAATGTAATTGTCTAAAAATTCAAGGATTAGGTTAATAGACGTTTTTCTCTGTACTTCTAGGAGGCAAGTCACTTGTTTACTGTACAGTGCAGGCAGCTATAAATCACACCCAGCAGTTAGCAGTGGAGAGCCCTTAGCCATTGATGTTAAGTGGGTGACTCACTTTGCCTGCAGGACATCCATCTGTCCATGTGCTACTAACACATCATTGTTCAGGCAGTAAAGAAGTAAAATGTTTTTTAAAGGTTGTCATAAGAGACCTGGTTGCTCCTACCCAGGTCTATGTAAAGTCCCAGTGTACTCACGAGCAAGGTGGAGGCTGAGCACCACAGAGGACTGAGTATGGAAAAGAGATTACATATCAGATGATATGAAATGCCTGTGGTGGCAAAAGCAGTCATGTTAATCACAAGATTATCATTGCTTACATTTCTGAAGGATGCAGATATTCAGTCTCTAAGCAGTAAGACATTAAAGGGGAAGACACTGAAGGATTCTGAAACCTACGTTCTTTTCTAAACATTTTGCTTTTCCAGAAGATCATTTACCAATTACATTAGCCACAAAGCAATACCTACAACTACTGCTATTTTGATTAGTATTTCTAAGTCAACAAGAGAATAAATAAATAACACAAGCAAATGTATTTCTCCATTTACTTGATTTGGAAGGTTTTGGGTAGCATCTGCTCCCATCAGCTTCTACCATGTTCAGATACTAAACCATCTGGAACATATTGAGAAAGATATACTTGAGGGAATTCTTACAGAGAAATGTCATAAAGTGGGTCACTCACTAAACCTCTTCAGTGGAAAGCTAAGCAGAAATTGGCCTGTATGATAGAGGAGCATGAAATATGTTTGGATGTGTGACACTGCATCAGTGTGGATCTGAAGGTAGGAGTACAGAAAGCATAGCTTGCAACCTCCTGTAAGCAATTGCATCAACTCACAAGTGTGGGGAACATATTTTCTAATTATTTCTTATATCTCATGGACTTTCAGTCTGGGTTGTTGATTCATTCTCCACTTCTCTGCTGATAAAATGTGAAGATTTTTTTCCTTGCTACCTACAAGGTAGATGGATATTCACAGCAAACTAATATTTAAAACTGCCTTCCTTGTCATAGCAAATTGTTGCAGATGTGCACTTTCCTTCAAGAGAGAAGCAACAGTAAACTTTAATGATATTTAAAAGTTCCTTGGTAAATGCAAGAGTGTTTTAACAAGAGTTGATGGCAAGGTACACTTGATTATTTACTGCACAGATGACAGAGACAGACAAAACTCTCTGAGAGACCCTTCCATTGAGTTACGAGGTTCAGAAAGGACCCTAATTCTTTCTAAACTACTTCTCTGAGGAGAGTTTAGGTGTGTCTGGATTTGGATTTCATTCCAGACTAGATCAACTATTGTTTATGTTTATAAATTATTGTTTATGTCTAAACAATTATTTATACACAATCAGTCCTTTATACCACTTGGCTAAGAATTCAGAGTTTCAGCATATTTGGTCACAATTCACTTGCTAAGTACCTGATGTGATAAGGAGTCTCTCAAACTTGAGCAGTCATCTTCAGAAGCACAAGGACTCCCTTCCCTACTAAAGGGGAGGTCCAGCTGGGCAGCCCACTGCCATGCAGGAGAGCACACTCTCATGCCTACACTGATAATTACACAACAAATAATGCACTTCGTTTTGTTCAATAACAATGATACTGTTTAATTACCAGGACTTTCTCAGTCTTTAAGATACAAGACAATTAAGAGTATTAACAAATATGACAAACATACATTAAAAGCCTGAAATTAGGTGAAAAATAATCTATAAATACTAACTTGTCAATTTATTCCATGTTTTCAACAGCCATCAATCTGAAATGTCAATCTGAAATGAATTATTGGGAATCAAGCAAGAAAGACAAGCCACATACAATTTTGAATGTGTTAGGCTTTAGACTAAAACACTGTTTGCAGTTCAAATATTCTCCTAGTAATCCTTGCTCATCTTTATTTATCATGCACATTCAACAACAGAAAACAAAAGAAGAACGTCATTATATTAGGTACCAAGTCTATCAGGAGGTGGTATCCTACTGTATTGTGACAATTTAGAAAAAGCAATGTCTGTAAAGTGATGTCTTATTTTTTAAAAGCCATTGTGATATGGGGCTAGCAAAGGATATAAAAGAAGGTGACTATTAACAGCAAAACTTAGGTGTAGATAATCAGGTGGGATCACTGCCACCAAGTGGAAGAAAAATCTGTGTCAGTTCACATCAGAGGTCCATTGCATTCTGTTTCAGACTGTTTCATCCACTAGTGGGTATGTTTCAAAAGCGAGTCCAAATTTTATACAACTGCAAAAAAACTATTCCTTGGGACATAGATACAGGAAAACTGTAAACAATCTATCTCTTGGGTTATAGATATGGGATCTGGGATTCCCCAAAATTCTGTCAATAAGAACTTTATTTGCATAGGCAGAGACACATATATATTTATATATACATTTACATTAGCTGAGCTAATGTAATTGCCTTTCATTACCATATAATTAGTTTTATAATCCTGCTCATTTCTTGGTTTTTATTTCTTGCAACAGTGAGTAGGTCTCATTAGATACTAAGTATGTTAAATAATACTTAGGACAAATTTTAATCTGCTTCTCCTTTGAACTTCATCAAGTTCCTTTTCTTACATTAGGAAAATGCTCACAACATATAGTAAATTTTTCATTTCAATTTGCATTAATTGCTGCATAGGTCAGAATTCAGTTGCATTTGTTAACACATTGCCTGTTCACATTGTTAGCGATGCTTTTGCTCATGTTCATGTGTAGAAATTTTGGATTCTAAGTAGAATAACTTGGGAACATGTATATTACTGTACTGTGTTCTGCTATGGACTCTGTCATCTTGGATGAATGACCTACTCTAGTAAATTCATCGCTTCTGTCAGCATTAGTCTTTTATAAATTGTGAATAAAATTTACCCATATCAGAATGGTTGATGCCAGGATAAAATTTCTACATGGCAGTGAAATGTTGAGGGCCCTTTTAGTAGGCAAGGATTTGGAAAATTATTTGAATAAAATGAATCAACTAATGAAGACAGGTATCTGATAGATGGATAGATGAACTCATAGACCTCAATATAATTTTCCTTATCAAACTCATTAACTTCTTTTCCCATGAAGCCAACACTGTAAAAATAGGAGTGTTATCTAAATTACTTTTTAAAAAATAAAAAATTAACATGATTATGTTCAGAAGCACAGACGTATTTTCTTACCTAAAACTAAAAAAATACTGATGTACTATTGGTACATACACACCACATCTCACTGAAGCATTTAATATGCCTAAATTGTGACAGAATTTTGATTCAGACCTGCTCAGGGAGCTAATTCATCCGTGGATAATCACCACACCCTGCAGGTTGATCTACTCATTTCATGTTAAAAAGAGGGTCACTCTACAAATGCACATCATTAATCCCTTCTTATTTCTTGCAGGGTCTGTTAAGAACTGCAAATACCAGAGAGCTGAAATATTTGAGTGGATTATACTTTTTTCACTCTTCCAAATCTTTTAAGTTGTAATTGTAAGGAAAGAGCCTCTTTCTTTGTAGGGACTGCAGAGATTCTACTGGCTCTGGTTGTTCTGTGAAACTTTTTCACAATTAAATCTGCATATGGATCCATCAGCTTAATCATCTGCATTAGAGAAACTGACAGAAATGTCTCCAATATGGAGCTAAAGGGGTCAAGGTGGAATAATTCTGTTTCAATGCAAGTCTAAACAGTTACTTTTTTGATGTGTTTAGAAATGACTTTTGGGATAGAAATTAGATTGAATTTTTTTTCTTTTTTCAGACATTTCTTCAATCTAGAGCTTTCTTTGGAAAGCTTATTGCTTAATGTGAATTAATTGGCTGAATGTGAAATGAAGGCTGCTTCTAAAGGCACAGTGTATGCATTGCTTCTCCACCCAGTGAAGGCTGACCAGTACATAAAAATTTGTCACAAGTCATACAATATTTTCACTTATAGCTCTCCATTTTCAGGGGATGCTATCACCAGAGAATTTCAGACTAAACACAGAAATACAAAAATGCAAGTTTCAAACAGAACAGGCTTCCAAAAACTGAGGATGGATTATTTTCAATAATCTTAAAATGTCTGTGTGATAATCATTATTCCTAAGAGTTTCAGATATTTGCAAAATTGGAACTGGAAACAACCCCAAGAGATTCCATCTTTCTACCTCTGGGTGGTTCTAGCTATGCCTACATCAATTTTGATGGATGTCCTTAAAAATAAACAATGAGAAATATTCCCTGTATTCCCCTTCTCAGCCAGATGAGTTTTCACTGATCTTGCCATTTAGAAAATTTTCCAACTTGATTCAGCTAAGTTACTAGCTATTATATATTTTCTAATTTATTATTGCATATTGTGAAAAAATTCTTTGCAACTGACATTTTAAATACTTGTAAACCAGAATAATTTTTCTACTTAATCTTATTTTGTCAAGACTGGACAGCACCAGTTCCTCCAGCTACTTCTTGGAGGTAGTGTTTGTTAGATCTCAGCACATCATGGATGCTTTGTGTTGGGCTCTCTGTTAACATGCATCTGGACACAGAACTCCAGGTGAGGTCTAACTGTGCTGGGTTGAGCAGGCTTGCATTCTGTGCTGAGGCTCTTTAATATGCTTTGAGTCCTGTCCTATTTCTCCACTATCTTGACAGAACCTTGGTTCTGTTCACCCATGGCCAGCTTGTCCAGGGAGACACTAGATTTGCAATGATCCTTGGATCCTTTTCCTCAACATTATTTACTTGCTTTATCATTCTCATTTCTGATATTGTCATTGATTTTTTCCTAAAATTAGAATTTGGACCTTATTTTCTTTGGATTGACTTCCATTTCGTGTTTTCCATATAATTCTTTTAGTTGTTAGGAGAATCTGATTTCTAGTTCTACAGCATCCTCACGTCAGTCTCAGATCAGGGTCAAGGGCAGATTTCATGAGAATTCTTTCCATTCTGTCTTCCAAGATATTAATGAAACATCAAGGACAGATGTCTCTGGGTCCCTGCTTACCAAGTTTTCTTCTTTTGCAGAGAGCTTCAGTGCATTCTGTGGCCTCACAGCACCTCAATCTCTTGAATGGAAAGACAAACAAGACGTGTATGTTTCAGCTCAAAACTGTTAAATTTCTTTTTCAATCTGTCATGTTCTTTTCCAGTTAAAAAATGCTGTCACTTAAACACAAAATGCACACTCCATATGGTTATTAAGTTCAGTATGCTTTTCCAACTTGCACATAATTCTCATCTTACTCAAGAATGTTGGGAATTCTACTGTGTAGACATATTTTAAATATTCCAAACATTTTCAGTTTTTAGATTCATTGGAAATGGTTGACTATTTTTCATAGAGTAATAATTTCAATAATCTCTTGACAGCTTCTTGAAAATACCCATCTGAATATATGAATTTAACCAGATTTCCACACAATGACTTTTTTCTGACTGTACATAGATACATTGCTACATTGTGGTTCAGGATCATATAATGCCCTTTAGTGATAAATCCAACTCCCCCTTTATTGTAAGAATTTTACTTTCTGCTAAATCTCTAATTAAATTCTTTGCAATGAAAATTTAACAATTACTTACTGCATAGTTTTCACTTTGCTTTTGCATTCACCACCCTACATGCATATTTTAATTTTTCATTTTTCAGAAGGCAGTAACTACTCTATTAATATTACATTAAACATGAGTGTTCTACAAGCTGCTAGGAACACATTACCCTTGTTCTTGGGCAATAGACTCCAGGGGCATATGCAGAAAATGAGCCTGTCTTCAATATGGTTTTGTTCATCCAAAAGTTTGTTTTCAAGGAAATAGTGCTAGAACTCACTTGGGATTGCCAAAAAGCCTCACTTTTGATCCTCTAAGGACAGACGGCAAGTTTGTCATTCATGAAAGAGAGAGGTATTTATGTTGTACAGAATAGGCATATAACGCTTTCAGAAAGCAAAGTCACAGCCCTGTAGAAAGACAGAGGCTGACCACGACACATCAGTTTCTCTGGGAGGAGGCTGTGAGAGACCCCATTGAAAACCTTGGAGAAATGCAGGTAGACAGCGTCCACCTCACCCTGACTGAGCAGGTTACTTTGTCACAGAAGGCAATCAGGTTTGTCAAGCAAGATTTGCCTTTGGTGAATCCAAATGTTTTTCCCAAGCTTGGGCTTCATCTTACCTATGATAGCCCCCAAGGAGGATTCATTTAATAACTTTCCCAGGGACTGTAATAAAATTGATGGGTCCATAATCTCCTGGCTCATCCTTTGGAAATTCTCCATTTATCAACCTAAAGACTAGGTGGACAAAAGTGTTCACTGGTACACTCCTCCAGGTCATCTAAGGGTACTTTGGAATAACCTAGGACTTCCTAATCCCTTACACTACTTACTGGATAGGCAAACCTCCTGGCACGTGCCAGGTTACTAAATGAGCTGCTTGGATTCATGGTCATGTCACTTGCAGAACATGGTTCAATTGATGTTGCCAGATGACAAATACTGAAGAATAATCTCTCCGAAAGACTGGTGGTATTTCTCCTTCCCTTAACTTTATCAAGTATGCAGTGACTATATCGTTGCTACAAAGTGAGAAGACTTTATTCCTAAATTTCCTGTTCCTCAGGTGGATACTTTAACTACTGCCAGAGTTTTATTCTAGGCTGATTATAATCTTGATGTCCATCTTGGCCATAACCACATAGATGGAGAGCTGAGTTCCTTTGCTCACTCTTTTTTTTGCCAGGAGATGCTGAAAAAACTGAAACTATATCTGAGAAATCATCTTGGGAAATCAGTGATTAAATTCAAATAGGAGAGGATGGAATTGAAGCCAAGTCTCCCACAACCTAAATTCTTAGTCTGACAGTAACCTCCTATTTTGGCTGCCATAGCCAGTTCCATGAAAGTATTTGGGGTTAAGGTTGCTAAGTAAAGTAAAAAATCTTTCTGTGGCCTAATTTAGCTCCTAGTTTTTGTGAGAAACTAGTTCCGAAAGACATATAACTCTTCCTCATTTTTGACAGAGAGACCTGAGTGTCTTAGTGCTCTAGCCTTCACAGAGGAAATTTAGGCTGCACCTTCTTTCTACTGTTTAAATAGGTACATATTCACAGCAGAACCACCAAGTCCTAGGTATCTGGAATTTCAAGGCCAGATTTTGACTTGAAAATTCCACTTATTTAGACAAGAATTATATATTCAGACATCTACAGAATTTCAACATTGTTGTCCTAAATGTTGAGAACTGCAGTGTTCAGTAATACAATGCATGTGTTTTGTTGACTGGACTCTTTTACTCTTCACAAAAGTGGTTTTTTACTCTAAAAACATAGCTAATTAGCTACTTTCTGATTAAATCCATTTCATGGGAAAATGTTACTTAGCCCAGTATACTTTGTCAGAAATATATTGTTTAACAAAAATTGATATTGGGCAAGGGAGTTTTCCCACAGTTTCCTGGATTATATCTTTAGACAGTTCTGCACTGAGACAATGATATGATGATTTCAGTTTCCACATTTCCAAGCCATCTTCTGTTAGTCATATGTCCCAGCAGGTTAGAGACTCAGGTTAGAGACCTGGAGATCCTGAAGTCTCTCCTGTTGTTACTCTGGTGTTTTTCAGAAAGACCTCGATATAGGCTCCTTCAAGACAAGGATACAGAGATTTCTGACTGCACCTGTCCAGGGGTGAAGGGCCAGAGTCCCAGCATCCATGGTTTGGGTGCACTTTGGCATGCCAGAGGTCTCAGTTGATCTACCATGGAGCCAGGATTTAACTAGAGACACAAACCACATGGCTCCAGTCTACTTTAGTGGCATTGCTGTTCTTCTGAAGTTTAATGCTACAAATAGCAGAAATGAGCAACAGACAGAAATTTCTATTTCAGTGAGCATACACACACCAATAGTCATATTTGAAACAGTGTATCGGCATTTTCTGACACAAAAATTTCATCCAATTTTCTGGTTCCCAGGGAAATTAGAAAAATCTTTTGTCTAGATTGTTTGTCCTGTCCATTCAGCTTAGACCAGAAGAAATTGAACAAATAAACACAATAGAAAATTTGCCTCATTCTACCTTCAACTCCTTGAGCTTTATCTGAAGTCTAGACTCATAAAGTTTCTCAAAGCTACAAACAGAATTGACTGCTCTAGTTGGATGGATTTTAAAGTGTATAAAACACATTCTTTAAATGCATTCTAAAAGCCACATTACATAATGAAAAGCTTGGTTTTCCAACATTTTATACTTATACATTAGAAGGTTGTGTCACTTCCAATGAGAAATGACAGGGCACTTAAAATACAGTTTTAAAATAACTTTTCCTCATAAATAAAGAAACAATAAACCTGACCTCTCCTACCTTAAAAATATTAATTTCCAATTCTGTACTCTTATTAACAAACCCTAAAGTCAGGTTGCATTTACCAAAAAAGGAAACAAAAAATTAGTAGTTTGATTGAAAGGCATAAGCTTTCCTTCTCTTCTATGATGTTATTGTAAAATAATATACTGAGCTATTTTATTTCTCAAATTGCAAACTAGATATTTTTATACTAAAACAAAATAGAAAATCAGATCAGTTTATAACTGTATTTTTTTAATGCCAGATATTAAAAGCTCACTAGAAAGAAAACAATTGCCACATTTTGTATAGTGTTAGAAGGCAAGATTGTTTGGCAGCCAAGACGTGCAGCTACCATATGTAAAAAATGTGCAATCAAATTCTCCACCATAAATTATGATTAAAAGAATTATCACAATATTACAATAGAGTATTAGACTTTCAAAAATATTATTTTATAATACAAGAGTCAATTAATTATGAGGGAGTTTTCCAAAATATTGATAATCTGTCATTTTACAGCACAAGCATTCATTCAGGATGCTCTATTGGATGTTCTTCCTTTCTACAATGCCAGCAGAAATCAGTTTGCAATTCAGCCACTCTTCTAAAGCTTCAACAGAGCAAACAGAAGGTGACTACCCATCCCTTGGCACAGCTAACCTAAGGGAAAGTCTTTTTGACTTGAGCATTTGTTGGCAATATCAACAACTGTTGTAGTTAAACTTAATCCTGTTTATTGTTTTGACTGCATAATAAATCTACTACGTCTAGTAAATTGAAATTTTCTCCTGAAACTTAAACAATCTTTCAGTATTTTTGGTGTTGAAGTCTGATGGGCTGGAGCAGTGTCTGTGATAGGGATGAGCATAGTCCCATTGGTTTCCCTGATCTAACTTCTATCCTTGTACCTATTTCTATTTTTTTATCTCTTTTGCAATACCTTACTTAAAAATACTTTGAAGCAGAAATCATCATCTCCTCTGGAATTATTACTAATCTCTAATACACCTGGGGCCATACTCTCTTTTCCAGAGCCTGTTGCTGAAATTATTCTTTTGTCTATTCAAAGTCTGGGAAGTTTAACACTAGGCAGCATGATTTGTTTAGCAATCTCTTCAATCTAAATTCAGCAGCAATTGCAGATGAGCTTAACAGAGCTATTTGCAAAGGAATTTAATGAAGAGTTCATTAAGAGAATGGTACGAGGTACATTGTATCTGGAGAAAATAATAACAGTAAGAAAAAATTTAAAAAATGCCTTTTTCATGTTGCATAAAATCTGTAGAATTGTATTTATTTTTAAGGGAATGTGTGTTTTACTCTTGTTTGTTAGCCATAGAATGGGATGATTGTTAAACTAATTTACAAGTAGTTTATATATTGTTTAAAGGCTGAAAAAACAAAATAGAGAGGAACTATTATCTTTCAATGATGATACCTTTTATTCCCTCTTTTTTCATCATCAATTTATGTGTAATCCTTTAGGCCATAAAAGAATAAGCTGAAGGGAATAGATATAAAACTCATTACAGTTCCAAAACTGGTGGGCTCTCAGATGGCATGAAAGTAAATACAAAAGCATGCAAGGGAATTGGACATGGTATTTTTTGATACTTTGATCTGTGTGAAGGTTTTCCTAAATAAGCACTATTCAGAAGAGCTATGCTGACAGTCAGTGATCAAAAGAATCAGTAACATTTATGATGCCAAATGCCTAATGCAGTACAATTCATGGCAGAAGCACTGGATCAGATCAACACTTCAAAAAATCACATGAGAATCTGGTGCAATCAGAGGAAGGTGACACTCCTGAGTATATTCCACCTCAGGTTTTTCTGTAAAGCAACTAAGCTGTAGATAGGTCTGAAAAAGCTTGTCACCATCCTGAACAGCAATCACAACTGCTGGTTTCATTTTTACATATCCTAAGAAGAATTCTGGAGCAGAATGGGAAATCAGCATGATTTTAAAAAATCATCTCATATCGATCCAGTGTAATGACAACAAAGGTACCCTTAACTGAAACAGTCAATCTATTTTTCTATTACTGTTTCATACGGCTGTATATGTCCCAGAATTTTACTGCTGATGTTGCCTTGGGAATTTTTGTTCACTTTATGTTTGAGCTGTGGCAAGTACTGAGACACAGGGCTCAAAATTCATTCCAATTGAAATGGAAAGGATTTTGGTCTGTGTCTATTAAAAGATCTTTCAAGATTCATGGGGTATACACCAAAACAAAAGTACTAATATTAGCTCTCTCCAACAGACTCAATTACAAACAAATCAATCCTTTAGTGTGAAGAGAGTTTCTGTGCATTATAACGAGCAGTCTCTTGGAAGGAGTGAAAACACAGAAAAATAGCAAAAGAGTAATCAGTACTTAACCCAAACAGAAAAACAGTACCAGGCTGAAAGAGTAGGTAATAAATATCAAACCAACCATCAGACAAAAAAGCTGAAATACTTTGATGTGGCATAAAAATGTAATTCAAAAACAATGGTGTCTGTCTCTCTAGGATATATATATTAGCCAAACCTGAGTTCCATATATATTTTCAAAGAATAATCACCTACCAAACTGAACTGTTCAGTGCCTGTCACTGTTTTCAGTAGGCTTGTTCAGAACAATGGTGTTTCAAGTTGTGCTGGCATTTGGAGAGTCAGTGATGGTATCTGAAATGCAGCACAGGTATAATCCATGAAGTACCCTGCAGTCTTGACCCCAGAGGTACATTAATCCTCTCCCCACCAGTGCTACCAGGTTTTCTCTCAGGAGGAAACAAGCTGTAGGAGATGGACTCTTGATACCCGGGCCTTGTCACAGCATGCATTCAGGAAATGTTCTTGGCCCCTCAGATCCAAAATGTCCCGTGGAATGTTAGGAAGCTGATATGTAGCCACATTATCTCAGTACCACTGTTCCTAGTCAGATATCAACACACCTGCTAACTGTGATGAAACTCTGTCCTCATGCTGGAAGTGTTTTGTTTTCCTCTACACCTTGTTTCATCTCAGATCATGGAGTGCAATAGCCCTTGTTTGTAAAGAGAACAATAAAGATACTACCTAGGCGACACATTGCTAGACAGCAGAGCAAGGACAGCAGAGCAGCCCAGTGCAGCTGGCAACAATTGCAGTTTCTCTGTTACCATGCTGTCAGAGACTGAAATAGTTTGTGCCTCAAACACTGATATAAAGTTTTGCTCATTATAACAAAAACCATAAAAAGAAGCTACAACCAAAGAAGCCTCCTTGAAGGCACCTTACTGGGACTTTGAACAGAAAGTCAAACCACTGAGATTAGGTAAAGGGAAAACTCATTCTTCAATCATTTGAAACAAACAAGTAAACAAGGAAAAGAATGTGAGTCAAAGCCAGAATCATCTAAGAATCATCTTTGGTTTGCTTTGGGGTGGGGGAGGCTGTAGCCCACAGAGCTATTTGCTGGGAGCAGGTTTGCACAGATTTCCCCCCAGGCCGAGGTGGAGAGAGGAACTCTCAGTGTGTTGTAACCTCTGCTCAGGGGCAGTGAACCCTCCCTCCCTTACACAAACTGGCTGTGGAACGCCCAACCCTGGAAAGGCCACATCCATGGGACATTCACATAAGGGGCAGCTGCAGACGTCCCTTAATCCATCAGAGGCTCCCCGAAGTGTCCCCCAGAGTCATTCCTAAAGCCTTGCCCCAGAGGACTGCATGTGATGCAACAAACTCAGAGTCTGTTGTAAGAGAACAATGGAAAATACTCTTCACAACACCAACACCCCCCCCAGGAGGTGTCTGGGTTTTCCTACCTGGCCTGAGCGCATATTAACCCATTTCATTTTATGCTTTTCATGATGACCTTCATCACCAAGAAGACCAGCTGGAGAGGATAAACAGAGCATCATTGGGACCCATGGAGGGATGATATTTTCCTTATTCTCTCCCTGCTGCTCTCTTTCTGTCCCCACTACCTATTTCCCATTTCTGTCTTTCTCTCTCTCTCCTATTTACTATCAAATAAAACCCATACTATTGTCACTGATATATGGTCTTGCCTACACTTTAATTTGGGCAGAGACATTTCTAAGAACCTTAGTAATGGGATCCTGACACATGCCAGAGAGGAGAAACATGAGAGGCTTTGTCAGGTGGGAGTGAGTATCCTTCTCCTATTTTACCTTTTCTGGCAAGTGTGAAGGAGCCAGACCCACTTATGTTCACTGCCTATGAGAAGATATGTGCGTGTTCTGTTGCTCAGTCATTACATGCAGTCACAGTAAACATAACTTACACACACTAAACATAATAAAGTATGGAACCATGCTGGAAATGCAAAAAGAAGGAATGTGTCTGACTTGAGATCAGAAAGCAGACCTTTTCTGTGGGGTTCAGTGTACACTTCTTTTTGTTAGTTTAGATAGCTCCAAGCTAAAATTAGCGTAACTTACGAGTTTGCTAGCAACAAGGTTCTCTCCTACCAGCTTGTGTTGTGACATTGGAAACCCCACACTCAGTCTAAACTCCACAGAAATATCACACACAGGTTCTCTGGAGGAGGTGACCAGTAACTGCTAAAGCCCACAGAAGAGTCAGTAGAGGCTGACAGTAAACTAGTGTCTGCACTCAGGTATATTCCTTTTCCTCAAGACTTCCATTCTGGGGCAATTTAACACCTACAGCTCCTTTATAACATACCTGACTCTGGACCCTTTCATCAATTGCTTTTCTCTTCCAGGCTATTTTATTGTTTGTTTTGGTTTGGGTTTTTTTGTTTGTTTTTTTTTTGTTTTGTTTTGTTTTTAGTCCAGAGATCTTGCCTAGTTAGTCAGAAAGGAAAATCTCACAAATGCTGCATACATGCCATGCAATTTCATACAGATGGATTGCATTATATTTAGTTCCAAAGCTTTTAAATTGACTACTATTCATTAATGTCCATATATGGGTACACGTCCCAGCTTGAACTGTTTAAAACCATCTCCTGAGCACAGGATTTTTTGCTGACCATCAGCATACAAGTACCATTTGTCTACTATACAGTGCATTCTCCTATAATCAACTTACTGGTTTATAAGTATATACTGAAATACTGTATATATATATCCAAATTAATTCTTCCTCAAGATTGGTCTTCAGATTCCACCATATCAGCCAAAAGCTGCTCTGTTCACTATCATTTTCCACTTGCTAATTAATTAGAGAAAGTCACAAAAAATACCAGCTAAGTATTTTTGGGGGGCTTAATGAATGAGTCTATTAATTTAAGAAGATTTAGCAATTATGCATTCTCTAATATTGATTTCCACTAAACCCTATCTGGAAATTAAGGAGATTGATAATAAAACCTTTTATTCAATTCCACTACAATATATCTAATGAATAAATTGGCTGCATGCACATCCTTAGAACTAGATTCATTTAGCAATAAATGGTGCAACACAAAGGAGCACATTGTAATTGAAATTAAGGAGGGTGAAAAGCAGGTGTAGGATGAACTCAGTAATATGCCAATCAAACACAATGGAGAAAGGAAATTTTATGCGGTGTAAATTTTTTTTTCTCTGACATTCAAAGAATTTTATTTTCCAACTTATTTTCTTATTTTTGTGTAGCCAGCTCCTGTTTGTTATGTTCCTCAGCCTGCTGTTTCACAATGAAAAAAAATCTCATATACAGAGCAGGACACCGTGAGCTGAATCCTGTTGGGCCAAAAAAAGAATTACAGGATTAATTTTGAAAGTCGCTGACAACACATTTTTTATACTTCAGATTGTTTATTTCTGTTCCAAAGCCACAGAAGAGGGGAATGATTTCCATTAATGCAGAAAATGTATCATGGCCCTAAGAGAAAGGAAGTAGTATATGAAAAAAAACCAAAAACCAAAACTGAAAACAGAAAGGCGCGAATGTTCAGCTTCCTTCATCTCCCAGAATGAAAGTTATAACTGGTTCATCTAAGACTCATATCTGTGATCATTTAATTTTGAGAGAGACAATACATTTCATTCAGATCTTTAGAGGGTGGTCAGCACCAAGAATCTCTCATAGCCCAGGTGTAAATTCTTTTCATTTCAGTAAACCTCACACATCTGAGCAATCTTTGAGGATAGAGTTGAAACGGTAAATTGTCTTAGCATTTCCTCTCCTAGGAAGCAGAAAACAATTGGGATAATTCTTTAGTGGCTTCTGAGCCTTCAGTCAACGCATCTTTTTCCTTTCAATTTTCTTTCTTTTTAATTCACTCTTCTTAAGTGTCTGCTGCCTCTTGACTGCACACATAAAGTTCAAATATCTAGCAGAAAAGATACTAAGGACCTGATTTAAAATGCATACATGTTAATTCATCTAAGACTCCCACTGATTTTAATAAAATTTTGATTAAGCAATGTAATGATTTAAATTAGCTTCTTAAATGTACTATATAATATATCCTAATTTGTTTTATTGTGTTAGAATTTATCTCCTCTTGTCCAAAGGAAAAAAAAGGCATATTAGTGGGACTCCAGTCTTTTTAGACTAAGGTCTTCAGAAAAAAAACCCCACAATATCAATATGAGAATCAGACATCAAACACCAGAGGTGTAAAAAAATGAAATATTGATTCCCATAACATTCATTTCCATTATTTTTTTATTTATTATTACATTATTAATAATAGAATGTGCAATTAAAAAATTATCTTGACAGTAATTCATTCAATGTTAATAATAAAGATCCAAGTAATACTAAATTCATAGGGACCATGTCAAAACAACTCATTGTGGATTGACAGTGTATATACAAGGGCCACTAAAAGTTAATTATTTCATTCTCAGCAGTCATTTTGTGAAGAAATTATTACTGTCATTGTAAAGACAGCAGAAAGAAAGTAGGTCATTTTCTGGAGTACAGAGCACAGAATGATAGAGCCAAAATGAGAACTCAGAGAATTTTATAAGCTACTCCTAGGCTTTCCCCATATAGCCATCTTGAGATATCTTTCACCGTTTGATAGGCCTTAACTTTTCCAGCCCCATATCCCAATCACAAATGGAGAGATGCATCTTACATAACATACTAAATGAATCTACATTAATCACAGATAACTTGCATCCTTAAATAAAATTTGAAATATGTGCATTAGCATGAGAGCTTAGAACAGTAAATTATGTATGGGATGTGGAGATTATGAAGATAGACCCTTTCCTAAAACTCACTCTTCTTATCCTTCTCTTTACATCTTTGCTCCTTTCAGATCCATATCATGGAAACAGAGGCATTGACAGAAACCCATGCACAAGCTGACTGGAGAAAGAAGCAGCACAGAGGAAATGGGAACTGCTAAACATGGCTACCAAGAAAGCAAAGAGGTGGTGAAAAGTAGTCCAGAAAAGATGAAATGCTGGGGTGTCTGTCACAGCACACGGGAAGACAGAGAATCCATAAAATCAGTCTTTTAACAACAGCCCTATGTTCATACACACACAGGTACTTTATCCTCAGTTTCTCCCTCCAACAACTGCAGCTCTCTCAGGATGTGAGGAGGAGGGGTAACTCTTTCCCTTACAGCGGCTGCAGTTCTTTTAAAAGGCCTCTCAAGCACATTTAGCTTTGCATTTGCATACTCATATGCCATATACTGATGCTCAGTCCCACATTTTCTTCAGCTAAGACATGAATATACAGTAATTCTGGGGGTAGTTATTTTGGTATGATGAAGTCAGCATAATACAGCTGAAAGTGAGAGAAAGCTGCTAAACTTGTATCTTTGATACACCTGAAAGTAAAAATCTCAGAAGAGAAATTTCAGAGCTCTGCTAAGTAGCTCAACAGCTAATAGGTTGGGTAATGTCTGCTCCCTCTGTTCTTTGTGTACCTCATCCAAAACAAAATGCGTATTCAGTTTTTGGAGCAGGGAGTGAATCTGACTTGCCTTTGGTGCCAGGGAATGGTCCATTAACAACCTGCAGAATTAGGGTCCCTCAACTTATTTCTCAGGTTCTAGAAATTCTGTCTCACTTTCTGTGCAGAAATTGGCTTCAAGCAGGAGAAGGAATCTGGAGACTTGATTCCCTAGAGGTTAAAGAATAATCTTGCAGCTAATGCTCTCTGCTCCTCAAGCTCAGAATACATATTCCTAAATTTCTTGCTTAGAGTTTTGCTTATCAGAGCGTGCATAATCCAATTCATGGTCCATTAGTCAGATCTGGCCCATGGCACTCTTGTGCCCAGCTTTTTCATTTACAGCTATGAAGTGGAGCTGCTCAGATAGTGAATTCTTCCTGTATGGCTGGATAATCTGTCTCCCTTGGTGAAGAAGTTCTGTTCTCACTTAGAGACAGACCTACTGCCACGCCATATCCAAGGAAGATGAAGCAGGCACCAGCAGACATATGTCTTTTTATGAGTACCCACATAAAATCCGAACTGCCGATCCCTTGGGCTCCAAGTTAACTGTGCAAAAAGCTGTTCCTCCACAAACCTCTTTCAGATGAGGGCTCTGTGCTGTGAATCCTGAGTAGGAGGAGGTGTTCAGGCTAGTTGCATGTGCAGAGTGGGAGACTGAGTCTCTGCTGAAGCACTTTGGCTCTGTGTACAGACAGCGGTGAGAGCTGGCACCTCTGAAATGAATTTCCTGAGAGTATTTGATACAGCACTTCATTGCCAAAGTAGCAGTGAGTCCTGGCTTGGTATGTCACAGATAACTAAAACAGATTACAGTTGTGGAAAAGACAATTCATTCGGGAATTGAAGAACTCTGGTTTATCATGAATAACTGAAAAACTAATAAATAAGTTATCTTAAATAAGGTCTCATCAGAGGAAGGAATTTTTTACTTAGTTTCTTAGAAAGAATTTCATTCTACACAGCAAAATATGCACTATTCAATTACAAAGGTGGTATTGCAAAATATTTAAAAATTAACACGAATCATCTCTCATCGAGACCCACTTTTTCCCTCTTCTCCCAGGATGCATGCTCTCCAGAAATACTTCTTTCAAAACTGGTTAGCAGAATCAGCTCTTGCAGTCTTTAATGTCAATGAGCTTTCAATACCCTATGGAAAATTTATTACAAAAGCAATTTAAAATTAATCCCTTGGCAACACTTTTGCAAACATCAAATTAGCAGTGATGAGAATGTCTGGGTGATTTTGTCCTGTTTAATCAACTATGCTGGACTGGAAGACAGCAGTAGGTGATGCTGTGCAGGTGGTCTCCATCTCAAAGCTGTGTGACTGCATAGAAACATTACATCAGCAGGCTAGACACTAATTAATGCTTCATTTTAGAAAGATTTTTAACTTTTTTTCCACTAACGTGATAGAGAAATAACAGGGATCTAAAAATCAACCATAGTCACCTTTAGGTTAATTTTTCATGGGATTTTCCACCACTGAAGAAAGGCTTTACAAATATACAAAGAATACAAAGATACACAAAGAATGCATATCTCTAATTTTACTAAAGAGCCAGAGAAACATATAAAGTCTTTCCTCCCCCAGGACTGCCAGTTACTTTGGGCTAAGACAGTCTCCCAGAAAAAGTTATTTTTCAATCATGTTAGGTGAAGGAGGGCATCGTATCTGGGACTCTCACTTCTGGCTTAGAACAAACTTCCTAAGCATATGAGTCACTGGAGTGTTGTATAGAGGGAGAAAAAACAGCAGGAAAAAACCATTGCCAACTCATTTTTTGTGGAGTCTACTGCAGTGGGTATATGACTAATGTTTCAAAGTATGAAAGTAGGACTGAATCTCTCTGGAGAATGTGCAAAATTCATTGGGTTTTTTAATCCTGAATGGTCTTAGCTATGAACCAAGCTGTGTCAGAACTGCCTGCTCCTAACTGTGTTTCTTATTGGAACACTTTCTGTGCTTTTGGTGCTTCATCACTGATCTGTGAGTTGCATTCAGTATTTGAATATCCCAGAGAGTGCATTCAACCTACACATGATTGATTGTGAGAACGGATTCTAACACTGCCAATGCACAGTCTGGGGCAAGCAGCCTCAGGACTTAGCCTTTAATTCAGGTATTAGCAAAATAAGATAGTAATATGCAATTAACTATCCCACAAGCATATTATATGGCTTACTTGGTTAATGTTTAAAAGGCACACTTTGGAAATTAAAATGCTACATGCACTGAGTATTGTACAGCATGGAAAAATGTTTGACTGTTTAATTCAGATGGAATGCATGTAACACAATGAAATCATGGGTCTTGGCCAGCACACTAGAAATCCTTTGCCATCTTTCATTTGATATGCAAACACTGGATTAAGTTTCCTTTACTTTGGCCAAACCAGCACTCTCAGGAATCATACTGTGTCTCTCCCACAGCTGTAAAATATTCTTCTTCTTCTTATAGAAGAATATCAGGTGGATTTCGGTAGTAAGGTGCCAATACCTGGAAATATTTTAGGTGTACTCTGGGACCAAACGTCTGTTCATTTTGTTAACTGCAGAAAACTGAGAAAGAAAAATGATGTATCACACAGACTTCCAGGTAAACCCTTGAGACAAAAATGGAGAACTTTATTTTGCCATTCATAACAGTAAAAGAAACTTAAACCTTAAGGTTCTCCACAGCAAAAGCAACATATTTATCCCAGCCAACAAGGAGAGTTGAACTCCTGATATGTGCCACTAATCACCCAGGAATATCAGTGACATAAGTGTCAAAAAAGTGAGAGAAATTTTAAAAATGCACCATATATAGACCTGTATTGCTTATGCCTCTGATTTGCTTTATATTTCAGAGCAGTTTTCTTTTCTTTTTTCTTTTCTTTTCTTTTCTTTTCTTTTCTTTTCTTTTCTTTTCTTTTCTTTTCTTTTCTTTTCTTTTCTTTTCTTTTCTTTT
>VYXF01009399.1:246926-289216 GCA_013397295.1 Polioptila caerulea
TCTCTCCTCTTTTCTCTTTTCTCCCCTCCCTTCCCCTTTTCCTTCCCCTTTCCCTTCCCATTTCCCTTCCCCTTTCCCTTTCCCTTCCCCTTTCCCTTCCCATTTCCCTTTCACTCTTTTTCACTCTTTTTATCCCTGATTTAGGCTCTGATTTGCCAATATCAAGTTTTAGCTGGACATGAACCTTAACACTTTTGAGTTTTGTGAATGCACATTCTTTGGTTCTCTTTGGCCCTTATATCTATTCCAATAACAGAAGCAGAGCAACTCAAGATGAAAGCAGATAACAATCTGTCAGCAGCCCTCTGCTATCTGCTGACACAATCTATCAGAGTTTACATGGGGATTACAACTTGGGATAGAATAAAAAGGACACAAAGAACATAGAGAAGCCTGAAGGGGATAAAAAATTGATGTACGTCTCCTTGTTTTTTAGCTACTAAAAAATACACATTGACTTAATTAAGATAAAATCTATTCTTACCAGTTGGAGTCTTAATCTGCTATTGTTTTATTAAAATGCACCATGAATATTAAATACTTGATGACTTCATCTCCCCACATTAAGAGCAAAGTCATTTGTTTTGAACTCTTGACCCTCTTTGCTTGTTTTTTGTTTCATGTGTGTGTTTTCTCTGCTGACATTATTCATAATGCTGTGAGATATAATAAGAGAGCTGGATTCACCCTGAGTGGTGGTGTCTGATGTCCTTTTGGAACAAATTCAAACAACCCAAATAGTCCAGGGAAAACTCCAACTTCTCTTGTGATCACCACCTGCCAGGAAGCCAAGCCCAGCTGCAAGGGAACACCACAGATAGCCAGATCACAAAAAAGGTACAATTTTTCTCAGATTTAGTTAACTCCTTAAAGATTCTGGCAGTGCAAGTAAGTTGATATGCTCTTCAGAGCAGAGAAGGTTCCATATTATCAGCATCTAAGAACAAAGATATCATTGACACTGTATTTCAAATTGCCTTTTGAAAGATTGGGAAAGTCTGTCAATTAAACAGTTACTTGATTTGAAATACAGAGATGATACAGTCAAACTTTCACTACAATTTACAAAAGACTAAACTCGACATGCATAGCAACACTTTTACCCTTGGTTCAGCAGACTTTTAGGTACTTATTTAACTTAATGTCTGTACTTCAGTGCAAGTGCTTTGCTGGACAAAAGCCCTTGTGACCATATAAGGACTTTTAGAAAGCACCTGAAGGAATCAATCTTTTCGGACACTGAGGTAGATTTTAAAACATGGATTAGTTCCTGGCTACAGTAACTGCAGATCAGAGAGCTGAAATGTTCAATGACTTAATGTGTTCATTTCTACTGGCTTCTTGCAGCAACAGTGGACAACGAAAATTACAGGCTTGGTCTGATGCCTGATGATTGCTTGTCCACATAACTGTACTATCTGCAAGCTTGGCCCAGCTGGGAGACAAGACAATGAAATTTAGAAAAGTGCTACAGGTCAGGGCTGATGTCTTCATATGGCACTTGCTCACCTTTTCTTCCCCAGGATCACTGGAGATTTCATACCTGTATAAACCATATTTCCTCTCTTGCCCATGGGCATGCTCAAATAGTAACAAATAAAAACTTTCTTTAGCCATAGGTATAATATGAATCCTTAGATGCCAACTATTACAGCTGAGCTAAGCTTTTCAGCTTCTACCTGAAGCTGAAAATATAAAGTCATAAAATATAAAGTCATTGTCTTTATATTGACATTGATTTTAATGGTTACTTATTCTTCGAAGTATAAGTTTAAGCCAATCACCTCAGTTACATAGTCATTGTCTGAAAATATATTTTTCATGCCTCTGGCACCTACCAATCCAGAGAGAAAAAAGTAAGCATCTTAAATTCACTTGAAATCTTATCAAAGAAATCTGTTTAAGTGCAACAACCTCCTGTTTCAATTCTACATATGTATAGCTGACTCCCAGCTATCTTGTAAGCTCCTGCAATTGGAAAAACTAATGTTTATTATCTGTGAAAGTGGCTTTTTCTTCCACCTCTAATACTGTGAAATGGAAAGGGTTAGCCAATCTTTTATCCAGATGTGACATAATCAGTGCCTTTTAGAGACAACTTTCCACGTGGACATCACCATCTCTTGAGATCAGCTAATTAGTTTCTCAGAAGAAGCTATTATAGTCTATTGGCTAGGCACAAAACATCTTCAGAAACTACATAACTCCCAGTAGACTCCTATTTGTTGCAGTGAATTATACATATTTCTCCTCTGCTTAAAACTGAGTTGCCTGTTTATACCAAAACCCTGAAAATTTTATATTCCTTTGAGGAGTCGATAACTGTATTCATGCTCTTGATTTAAAACAAACGGAAAATTTCACCAGTCAGGTGTGGGGATGCAGGTTTAGATGTCTGGAGTTTGAGCTTCAGAACCCCTTTATTTCAACATAAGGGAGAGCTGCCCTTTACATAGACAAGCTTTCTTTCTTCCCTAATCTGAACCACAAATTCCTGCTGCCCTTTTGCACCCACACTGAATGCTAAACTGTACCAAGAAAACAATTAGGATGAAAAACAGACTGGGAAATGGAAGTAGGCTGTGAGACATATTGGGTAATTCTTTTCATTCATATTAGTTCCCTGAATAAAGTCAATCCTTAAGTCCAACAGGAAGACATGGCTGGAGATGAGACAGAGGATAGGACTGACTGTCTCATGCCATTAATGTTGGCTTAAAGTGATTACATAACTGCTATCTTAACTAGATATTAAAAGTAGGGGGCTTTTCTGTAGCTTACAATTTTCTTAGATTCCAATTCAGAAAGATAGGTAAAGTTAGGTAAAAATCTAACTTAAAGTTTCATGCTGAAGCAATACTCTTGCATTTCTGATTCTTAGTTGACTTCCTGAAGCGTCAGATTCAGGGGAACTGTTTTTCTTTGTAACTGTTTCACTTTGAAATATTTAGCTGTTTTAAAGAAAATATTCATTATTGCAAGGAAATATTGTTTATGATCTTTTTATTAAGCAGCTACAGCACCTCAGGGAAGAAAAAAAAAGAGACATAAGCTTGGCAAGGAGTAAAATTCCAGGTAAGGTTTGTGTTTTTATTAGCCCCAAAAGAGTTAGATGTGATTTAAATTAGTTATGCAATATATAAAAGACTTTGTACACGGGCCATGGAGTATATCAGATGATAAAATTGACTTCTTCTGCTTTTCCATTAGCACTGACACCAGCAGATAAACAAACTTAGACTCATATGTCTTGATGCACAAGGAAGAATGCAGCCCATTAAGGAGGGTGGGGGTCTCAGAAGTGCCTTCCTAGCATAATAGCTAATAAGCTGGGATGAAGTTGTAATTTCTGTCTTCATCCTCAGTGGGAATACATGTGAGAGCTTAACATGCTCTTGTAAGGAAGATATGCAGCTTCCCAAAGGACACCTGAGAAATCTTCAGAATCAGCATTTTCTGAGATTATTTGCTTTCTTAATAGAATAGACTAATATTGCAAAGCTGAACACTGTGTGGGGTGGATAAACAAGACAGGGTCGTGCCTGGATGGTTGCACACATTACATGATACGTAGTGCAGGGCTGTTATCCAGACAGTAGATGAAACAGGACATATTTCTTCATCCATTTTTCTTTCTTAAATGCTTTCTAAAACAATCCTTTGAAACCAGCTGAGCAAGCATCAGCATGGCAGAAATGGAAACTCAACAAGTCACTGCCAAGGTTGCCTTTCTAACCTTAAGAGTGGCCATTTGCATGTATTTGTTGCAGGGTGGCCCTTCTTACATTCATCCACATTGACTTTCTCTCAAAAGAGATATCTTATGCAGAAATTCCCAAAAGGTCTGCTCTGTATCTCCTTTCTCCTCTTTCTAATCTCGCA
Source organism: Polioptila caerulea (assembly GCA_013397295.1). NCBI lineage: Eukaryota > Metazoa > Chordata > Aves > Passeriformes > Certhiidae > Polioptila > Polioptila caerulea. The sequence goes on from VYXF01009399.1 coordinate 250,809, forward strand.
GATTTCATGTCATTGTTAGTGCTCTGTTCTCTTCTTGTTAAGTCATCTTCTTGTACGTCTTGATCTTCACTATTTTTAAAATATTTTTTCCTAAGAAACTGCCCAAGTTTATATCTACTTCTTATATTAATCATATGCATTATATATATCTGATTAACAAATGTTATCCTACTTAGTATGCAGGCACTTAACTATTTTCTGTCTACCCTCCAAAAGATAGCTGCACTCTCCGACCTACAAGCACAACTGCTCCTTAACCTAGTTCTGTCAGAATGATTTGATTTGTAAAATCCTCACAGAGAAGTGTTTTATTTGGTTTTAAAAACCAAATTCTTTTGACAGAATCAGGCTGGGCTGATGTAGTTATACTATCAAATCTGAAGTGGGAGTGGCAACCTTCAGGGAAGCAGAAGGGAGAAGGGAGTGGCTGTTGCAATCTATTGTCTCCGTGCTTACATTATCCACGTATCTATCAACAGCACTACCAATATCTGACCATACTCTGGCTAATCAAATTGTCCTAAATTTTCCTCCTTTTTCCAGAATGACAGACCTGGAATATAAAAACACAACGCTCTCACCCCATTAGACTTTCTGTCTAAACCTGCGCTTTCATTTTCTCAGCTGATTTTCCTTATTCCTTAATTTTCCTCATTCTGTGGCAACTTCATTATGGTTTCATATTGTCCAGTCCTTCTTTCCACTAATTTCAGTCTTCATTTACATCTCTTCTACAACCCCTTTCCCAAAGCAGTTTCTCCACAGGTCTTATTGAACCAGCTCTTTCTTTTGCCTTGTTCTAATTAAATTGTGAACTCTTAGGGTGAATGAACATGGCTGAAGTGTGCAAAACGCTTTTAGTGTGTTAGTCTGCCAAAATATAATAACAGCAATAGTCAAAAGGGTTCTTGAGCACAGGATAATAAGTCATACTGCGGAAAGCAAGCTGATAAAAAGAACAATTATTTTTAAAATTAAAGGAAGAAGGCGCGCAGCACTGACCAATTTAAGAAATTCAGAACAACCAACAGTCAATCACCCATGGAGATGGCAAGGAGAAAAGACAGAAGAGAACCTTCACACCTGAAGTGCCTGATGATTCAGCCAGAAAAGTATCTGCAGTTCAGGAAACTCCTATGATGTTGTAATAGCCCTGGAGCATGCACAAGAGAAAATTCCACCCTGCCTTATAGACTGAGCAATGCTATGTCTATGGAAATGAGTGACATTTGTGACAGAAAAATGGTTTTAGGAATATATTCCTAGGTGGGAACTGCTGAAGACTTTGCTGATAACTAAAAGGCCTAATCCATCTCTGAGCTAAGTAATTTCTGGTGCTGTTTTTTGAGGAGGAACGAAGTGATGGAAAATGTACTGCATTATGTTTATTCCAGTATTCAACCTGTGACAGACCTAGCTCGCAACCTAGAAAATGCCTTGAAGGAAAACATGGAGCAAGTGAAAAAACAGTAAATATGTATGAGACAGAGGGAAAGGGGGAGGAACACTGAAATGTAGGTGATTTCAAATGAAGTATATTTTGTTTCTGTGTCTGCACATATGCTGTATAGGAAACAGTAGGAGCATTAATTTAGTGTTGGGGCATACTCCGAAATTGTGGATCAATTATATTTAAGTTTACATAACTGGAGTGTAAATTTGTCATTTCACTTTCCTCTCAGATTCAAATCTGAGACCAATTTCCTTGGTCCTCCACCCTGCTTATGCACAGATACACAGCCATTTGCCAGGTGGCTACCAAAGAGAAGAATCATTGGTTTAGAGGTGCTCCTGATTCAAGTCCCATCACTGCAACATGGAGTTTCATGGGCAGTAATGAGTAGTTGATGATTTGAGCCATTTTTCGCATCTCACTCTTCTTTTTTCTCTCCTGCTGAGAACCTCTTAAAAGCTTAAAGTTCCTCTACTTCTTGTTCCTTTTTGGTTTTTTTTCCTTTTTTTCTTCTTTTCTTTCCCCAGGATAATCAAAAGAAGAATAAATTCAAAGAATGTGATGGATTTCAAAAAAAACAGGAAAAAATTCTGGCAATGAAGCTCAGCAAACAGTTGAATAATTGTATTTGGAAGAGGATATAGACTACTGTAGCAAAAGAAAGAGTGTTGACCTGGAAAATCAAGATGTATTAGGCATTTCAGTTCAGGAGAGAGAAGGTTATGCAACCTAGTCAGGTGGAAAGAGACCTAGTAGTCAAGAGTTTAGTGACAAAAACAAAAACTAGAGGATTTTACTAAACAAAAAGGAGTTTTGCTGAGAGGAATGTACAGAGAGGTTTAAAAATAAAGAACATGGCAATCAAACCAAGAAAAGTAGTATCTTCTCAAGGCTCAAATTTATTGGAAAAAATGTATCTGCAACATAGAAATTAACAGTTTCAGACTTATTCATGGGATAGCAATCTGACAAAATAATGTTAACTAAAAATTGTAAATGCATTTTTTAATATAGTTTACATATAATTGAAAATAGCACATTTAATAACACAGCTTCTTGCATATGACGTTCTCCTTGTTTTTTCCATGCTACCAACCTTGGTGGAGATCACACACAGACTGCTTGACAGGCCTGCTAATAATGGAGGTTCTGATTGCACAGAATACACATTCCTGAAGAGCAGGGGAGGGGAGCTGTCCAGTGAGGAGAGGGAAGGAGATTTAGCTGGTAGCTCTTTAAAAGCACCAAATTAGGAACATACTGCAATAGGGATAGATAACACTCTTTCCAGGGGGATTTATTGGATCAAGACATTTCTGAGTACGAAGGCTATGAAGTATGAAGATGAAAATAACTGAAAAGCAGAACTTAGTACTGGCTCAAGGACTGTGCCATAGACCCAGGTGTAAATAATCATGAAAATGAGTGTGCATATTTAGCTATTCATATACTTGAGAAATCTTAAAAGATATGGAAAGGATGTAGATGTCAAGCTACCACTAAGGCACATAAACTCAGCCTCAGTACCTACTATCTAAGTAGTGTTATTTAAATGAAAACCGCTTTGTGGCTCCTGTCCAGACACACTGGCATTTCTAATGAGGCTCAATAATTTTGCACTAAGTCAAAGACTGTGGACCTTTCAGGAGCCACAAACATGTTTTTTGGTGCTGGGCTGAAGCACTTCCATCACTTCTGTCAAATATGCTTCAAAATATGCAGCCAGGTCCAAAAACAGCAGTACAAAAACCTAATCCGCTCAACTCACTCCTGCCTTTCCCTGGATCATGTCACCTGTGCCGGACTTGGTGAGTAATTCTACCACCATATGCCCATCAGACTTGGACCACAGAGTTTCCATCTGTGTAAAAGCAGGCATTTCCAGCCAACTCGCCACACTCACCTTCATCAGCCCTGGCAATAGAACCGGCCAGCATTCATTTCATTGAAAACATCCAGACATCTCTGCCTTTTGTCCACTTCTGGCCTCTTTCCAGCCTCAATTTGTAGAAAACATAGGTTGAAGACTATGTGCTCTGTGGTGAAATTTGAATCTATACACCTTTTCTTCTTTGTGTTTCAAAAATTAGCCCATACAGGAGACTGAAATGTTACATATATAGTATAGGGCTTTTTCATGGCTAAATATTCACAGATTTCTTCTTGTTGTCTCAGAACTCCAAGCCCTTGATCATCTTCCTTACCTTTTGCTGGACATGCTCCAATATGCTCCTCTGTCTCTTAGACTGGGGGGTCAAGAGCTGGGCACAGCTCTCCAGGTGTGTCTCAGTGCTAAGAGGAGAAGGATGGGCTCCCCCAGTCTGCAGGCAATGTTCTCCCTAATGAAACCAAGGGTGCTGCTCACCTTTTTCTCTCAGGGCATATTACTACTGATTGATGATCAGCTTGGCCACAAGGATCCTCAGATCATTTTCTGTATGGCTGTTTTCCAGTCAGCTGTCCCCCACCCTGCACTAATGTAAAGGGATTTTCCACCTCAGGCGCAGAATTTAGTGGTTCTCTTCACGAACTTCATGAGATTCCTGTTTGTTCGTTTCTGCGAGCATGTTGAGTGAATCATCTAAATAGCAACACAACAGTGACATATCAGCCACTCCTCTTAACTTTACACTACAGCAGACTTGGTGAGCATGGACTCTCTCCTGTCATTCAGCTCATTAATACAGAGGTTAAACAGTAGAGGCCCCAGGATTGACACCTTGGCTGCAGCCTTACGAACTGGCTTCCAGTGGTGGTGGAACTGTGCACTGGGTCTGACTGAGGGGCTGTTCACAGTGCCCACAACGCTGTGCTTTGCATTGGTAGCTGAACATGTGTTGATAACACACCAGTGTTTTGGCTACTGCTGAGCAACACTGTCCCTCTGACACTCCTTTGCCCACCAAAGAGGGAGGGAATGGGAAAGATCCTGGGAGAGGGCACAACCAGGCCAGCTGACCCAAATTAGCCAAAGGGATATTCCATACCATATAATATCAGCTCAGATACAAAAGCTAAGGGAGAGAGGAGGAAAGGAGGGCATTTGTGACTCTTCAGTGTTTGCCTTCTGGAGGAACCATTACATGTGCTGGAGCCGTGCTTCCCAGGAAGTGTCTGAACATCGCTGCTGATGGGAAGTAGAGACTGACCTTCTTTTTCTCTTTAGCTCCTGTGGGTGCACATTCTTGTTTATCTCTTTTCTTTCACTGCAATAAAACTGCCTTATCTCACCTGCTGGTTGTCCTCCAACTTATTCTCTTCGCTGTCTCATTGGGAAAAGGAGTGATAAAGAAACTTAGTGGGCACCTGGCACTCAGCCAAGGTCAACCCGCTACATACTGGTAACTAATAAGTTCAAATAGTTCATGCTACTGTCACAACCAGTTCAGTTTTCAGTCAATCTCTCTATCTGACCATATATCCAGCTGTTTCTCTATGAGGTTTTTATGGGATACTGCAAGAAAATCCTTCTAAAATTGAGATAAATAGCATCAAGTACTCATCCATCTTTCATCACACCAGTCATCTCATTAAAGAGAACAATCATTTTAATTAAACATAATTTCCTCATCATAAATCCATGCTGACTCCTCCCAATGACTGCTTTATCTTTCACATGTTTGAAAATGTTTTCTAGGATTATTTTCTCCATCACTTTAGAAGAGACTAAGGTTAGCATGACAAGCTATAGCTTGAGTGCTATAGTTCTCCAGAACCTTGGTTTTGAACTTCTTGAAAATAGAAGTGGCATTTGTTTTCTTCTAATCCTCAGGAACCTCTCCAAAGCTCCACTACCTGTTACAGTTAAACAAGAGTGGCTTTGCAATGACATCAACCCCCAGCTTGGCCTAATGCATCCTAATGTCAGTTATTCCTTCTTTTGTGAGTGTGAGGTCAAGTAGAATGTCTGTCAGCTCCTTGTGCTGGTATTAGTATACTCCAGAAATTTCACTTGTGTCCTGCTCTGGTGTCCCTCCAGAGGTATTGGGGTTGTAAGAGACTCTCCTAATAACCAGTGACAGTGAATAAAGGCTTCTTTGAGTCAACTAGACCTCATCAACTTCATTTTCTTGACCAGGCAATCTGTGGGAGACATTGCAACACAATCCATGTTGGTCTGCTGGATAATCCTGATCCAAAAAGTCTCAACTGATTCATGATATATTCCCAGGCAGAGCTCCAAGCATTCCAGATGCATTTGCATATAAAATTAAAACACTCATTTGGTGCTTAATTTCAAATCCATCTGATCAAATCTGTTCTGCATTTCTTCTCTATTTTTCTCTTCTCCCCTGTACTATGAATACTTTGATAAAAATCATATCAAAGTGGATATATGTTCATGTGTAATAGAAAACCACATTTTATTCTTCTCTATCTATATCTGTCCTTCTAATGCTCTATGTTGAACATATAGAAGTGGAATGAGAGTTATGTGGTTTCACTTATGGCAAAAAGAAATTATGAAGGAAAAAATTCACACAGCAAGTTTACCTCCTAGAGTGTCTGACTGTTTATAGCATTATATAATAGACAGAACACTCACACAACTTTATTTTATTTTACCTGTGTGAACACTTACATATATGAAAATTTCCTATTGTGCTTTTGAAAACCTACTAAACTTTTTCTCCTTCACAAAGTTTAGATGGAAAAATGGAAATTCCGGTTGAATTTTAACAGATTAAAGCTCAAGATAGATCTGAATTATACTAAACATGAAAGACATCTTTGATTAATGTTTTGCTGTATCTTAGCTAGCTTTACAAATCTTGAGTGAGTAACAAGGACATTAATGTGTGGGATGAGCATGTAGAGAACAGGCTGCATACTCAGGAAACATTGCAGAATTTCCGAGGGCCATAGAGCAGAAGTCTGGTTATCTTCCTTTCATCAGACAGATGAAATACATGCAATATTTCAAAATAATTTACCTCTACTGCCGGACTCTTAATACACTGTCAACATTTCTTTATCTCATAACATCTTTAAAAGTACCCTTTTCCTTTTTAAAGTTTTAAAGTCTGACTCCTTTTGTTTGAAATGTGATGCTTTAGTTATTGGGTAAATCCATTATGGTCTCACAACACAATTACTAGCATCACAAAGGATATTCACAATGGCACAACTCAAGCCACAGAAAAATGCTTAGATAAAGATTGCTTAACCTAAATTATTGCAGTGTTCATATTTCTTTATCTGCTTTACACTTGGGACATTATAGCTTTTGTTTTCAACCGCATCTTGAATTAAAATTAGATTTGAAGAACAGAGGCAAAGATTCTTCATATTAAAATTAAACCATTGAAGAGTAATTGTTGAAACACTCAGCTACAAAAAGAAAAAGTATAAAATGGGAACCAGAACTGACTCTGCAAAAATCAAAATACAAGACAAAAGATGATTTCAAGGGACCTTACAAAATTAAATAGAAGATAATATAAGCCTAAAAAGATACTCACAAGGAACTTAGCATTACATTGTGCATCTGATATAGGAATTGTTAATAGGTGCTACTTCACACAGAGTGTGAAAAACAGTACTCAGATGTACTGGGTAAATAAACATTCAGCCACAGAGTTTGGATGAAAGCCATAAAACAACATGAAACCTAGACTAGAAGTTAAAAAATGAGTCTCTTACTTGGGCTCCCTCTTTTTACAGATATTAAAATCTAAATATATGTTAACTTAATTTGGATATACAAAATCAGAAATCAATTTTTAACAGATCAGTCCAGACATTTACACATCATTTGACACACCCCACATCAGCATTTCCTAGAACTCTGGAATTTGGACTTCACATGGCATTAAAAGATTTTGTTTAAGAAATAAAATTGGGTCTTCAGTGTTCATTCCCATGTTACATATTATCACTAAGGAGTTCAAGGCAGTATACACATTTCCAAACCTAAGTTCTCTGAGCTTCAGATTTCTGCAGGAATTCTTCTTCTTCACCTATTTGATAATGATGAAGACTCTCTCTTATGCAATGTAGTGCTTTTTTTTTCCTCAGATTTGTTGGATAGAAAAACCTAGAAAGGTCACATCAGAGCAAAAGAAATACCTGATCTATTAAAACATCACCCATGCTACCATATATGTTTATTTTTGGAGTTATGTTTATAAAATACCCTCTTTCTTTCATGAACTAGTTTCCATATTAGGTGATCCTCTCTCTCAGAGGCATTCTGCCTTTCACCTTCTTTCCTTAAGTGGCTTACATGAAACTTTTCCTTCAAAAGTAAATTTGATCCCTTGAAACATGAACTACCAGTTACTTTATGCTCAAACAAAAATTGTGGTTGGTGACGGCTGGACAGCAAACCTTGCTAAGAGAAATAAAAGGGTCCCCAACTATTTCTATTTCTTGTAAAAAACCCACTTTGTATTGCTATCTAATAAATTCTGGCTATAAGTACTCTACAGAAGTCTTTTCCAATCTGTCTTATAAAATAGTCATACCACACTAATATGCTCTTTAAATTTGCCACAAAACAAAAGTCGCCTTCTTAAAAGAATCCAAGAGAAAAGTGACCATGAAAAATCAATAGGGTTTTGGGTTTTTTCTATCACAGAGATGATGTTGAGACTTCTATTTTTTTTCTTGTATACTATCCAGCTTTTTGCAGTATTAAAATAAATTCTACCATTTCTCATGTGTAGTTTTTCCTCTCAGTTGGACAGATCTCTCCATTCCCTGAGGCTCGTGGGCTTCGAACTATAGTACTTCAAAATTTGCATGTGCAGTCCAAAGTACTGCACCTATGGCACACCAAGACTTTATTATGCCGTAGAAAAGTTTCTTGACACTGGTAAAAACTCTGGTATTCCACTTAAGTACAGCTGATTTAGCTTTTGTACTGCAAATAAAATCAACTTAAAATACAGTCAAGCTATCCCAAAACATGCAATCATCTAAAGCATAGGACTAATCTCATGCATTGAAAAAAATATTCCAAATCTGTTGCCAATGCACTTTACCTTTGTAGATCAATTTGAGAGTTGGAAGAAACCATTTCCAGCAATACTAAGCTCAAAGTACTCTAGGAAGAGAGAGAACATTCATCATCAAAGCTGGGAAAAAAGAGAAATGGGAATGTTTTTGCAGTCCTGGAATCTTAACTTTGAGACAATTAAATTAACCACAGAGGTGCCAGTGACCCTCTCTAGAACAGACACTGTTCTGCTAAGTCAAATATTTTATTCACTGGCACTTTTCCAAAGTTAAAATAAGCCAAAATAATTTCCTCAGTTAAATTCAATAGAAACTTCAAAACTAATGACCACAAAGTTCTGAAAAAAATGAATGCTATTGTGTCCGCAGTGATAACACTTCATTCTGAGAAAGTGATTGGATCTGTCATTGTGACAGATTTTTTTTCTCAGAGGACAAAATTCAGCAAAAGTTTAACTACAACATTAATGAAGAAAATTTCACTGAGTTGACAGTTCAGCAATCTTAGAAGACTAATTTATGTGCATGTCTCCTACTACGTCAGACTACGTAAGGAAGGTAGCATTTGTGAAATGCCAAAAGCTAGGATTATAATTGCTTTAATATTCAGACAAAAATTAGAACTTTTTATGTTTTTGATCACATTCGAGGTATTTATCATTAATGTAGAAAATTATTGGGCTATATTGTAAAGATAAGGTACATTTTTTTTTATATCAAAAATTATATTCAGAGTTTTTTCTGTTATGTTCCCCTCCACTTAACACTGTACTAATCCTCTTTTTAGCATAAGGAAATAATACAAGTCACTGAAGATATTCTGGGGGTATAAACTTCTACCACTCAGATTTTTCAATTTCTATTTATTTAGGGCTGCATCAAAAAACTGATTCAAATATATGAGCCTTTGAAATGCCTGAAATGGACTTACAAGCAGAGTCTTACATAAAAGCTGAGTTTACTCAACACCTCACAAAGTTTCACAAAATAAACAATTTAAATTATTAATGAAAGATCAAAATGCTTCCATTGGGAATGCTTCATGCAATATCTTTGCAAGAATAAAGTCCCATTATGTGTGTATGAAATGATTACTTGCTCTTCAGAAGGAGCAGTTTATGACATTTTATTAAATAGCATCTAAGGTACATTTTGGACATCATGGACATCATCATGGACATCATAAGGTACATTTTTGGTACATCATGGACATTTAGGAATTCTTGTAGGAGTAAATTTTTTAGACTGCGTATTTTCTGCCAGAGAAAAACTATATGAGACAGGAATAGGAATAGCAGATATACGCTTTGGACTGCTCAGAATTGGTGTATTTTCCTTTCAATCTATATTTTTATATATCTTCATGTTTTTTAAGTTTATTTTAAATTTTTTTTAAGTTAATTATTTGGGACTATATGTCACACATGGTTTTGAAACATATTTTCCATTATTTTTAGTTTTCAGTTTTCATTATCTATTCATACAAACAATAGCTATTCCTACAACAAACATGGTGGTGGAACGAGAAAAAGCACAAATTTACTATGAAAGCAATATTAAATATAAATATATAACCATCAGAAAATCAGAGAATTCTGTATCGAATTATAGTTCTTCAAGAGCAGTCAACATAGCAATGCTTCAATTCCCATACATTCTAAAATAAATATAATGAGACATCAGATATTCATCTTCCCTGGTGATTTCAAGTGATTTCCTGGGTACTTTCAATTCTTTTTGAGATCACACCTACAATATTTTAACTTTTTTTTTTTTCTGATCTCTCAACATAGGTCCTTTAAATTTAGCAGAGACTTATAGTACTCTAAAATATTTGTCTTGAAAATAACTTTCTGTGCAATTTTTCATCCTGTTTGGCAAGTATCCCTATTTTCCAGCTTCCTGTGCTTTGGCAGAATAACTCATAGAATTATAAAAAACATAGAATTGTATAGCTATGGAAAGACCCTAAGACCATCAAGTTAAATTGTAAACTTGTTCCTGCTCAGTCTACCACTAAGCCATGTCCCTAAGTGCCACAGCCCATGGATCCAGCGTGTCCTGAGCCCTCTGAAGTGCCTGTCCACAATGAAGATCATCAACACTCACACCCAGCTTGATGTTGTCTGTAATTCATTATTGTTCTGATGAAATGTTATTAAAATACTCGAAATTCACTTTGCTATCTGAGTATGTTTAGTGTTAGTTTGAGTTTTAATACCTCACATACCATTTGGGATTTTTTTAATTGGAAATAATTTTTTTTCATTTGTCTCTTGAATTGTAGAATTCCTATCCTGTAACATGGTTTACTTTACAGTCAGTCTCCATTCACCAGCCCTTAACCTTCCATCCCAAGACTACAGCTGACAAAGATAAGTGATCAGGTCACTCTCATAAATATACAGCCTTTGTCCTGACTCCCACAGTATGGAGGGAGGGAAAGAACAAATGGAAAGAAAAGAAGAAAGGAAGGAAGCAGGAAAACCAAAGAAACTAGAAAATTACAGGGTTAGCTCAGACCAGTGACATTAACCAAAGCTTTCCTAACTCCTGCACCAAATACATCTAAATTTATAATAAAATTATAAATACTGTAAAATCTCAAATTTATAGCATATTTGTGGCCATATTTTCTGTTATAAATCATTGCCCTCTGGATGAGATCAAAAAGCCCAGCTCTGTTTCCAATTACAGAGAGCTCAGCAATATCAACCATGAAAGACTGAGCTCAGAAACCTTAATAGCCTCGTACAAAATTATGTTAACCCTAACATTATGAGCCTAAAAACAACCTTTGAATAAAAGATGAGGGGGTTATTTCACAGAATTAACAACCAAGTTTATTTCTGATATGGTTGCTGAGGAAGAGCTTGACTTTCCTAGCAAATGTGCTAAATATGTTGATATATTGTGAGTTTTTTGTTTTGACTTGATTTTTATTTTACCAAGGCTGATATGATTTTAGAAATTCTGGAAAATTGCCATCAACTTCCAGAAACACCAAGGTTGTTTAGGGAGACATAGCTGAAAAAAAAACCAAAGGGACCACAGCCATAGCTATAGTTTCCCACTACATAATCAAGCTTCCTCACAATAACCTGTATTTTCACTGTCCCAGTCTCACTCTTTACAGGTGAATTAATTTTGAAGCTTAAGGACCCAACTTTCATTTTTCATGTAACACAGGGCAGAAAGGCTAAACTAGCTGGTGCATTACCATAGCTCAGTGAATCCTCGTGCAGAGGAAGGAGCTAAGGGCTCCTAAGGACATTCCCAGGACATTGTACATCCATGTCTTTGCTGATCAGTTGTGTTGTCATGGCTATGTTGCTTTCATTTCTGGACCTTACATGATCACTGCAAGCTTGGTGTTGTTCTTCATACTGAATTGCAGTGCTAATGATACTTGGTTTTGAACTGCTTTGCAAACAAATATGCATATCTCAAAATATTGAAATAAAGCCTAATTAAGCAACCCATTTAAAAACATATGAAGCATCAATACTTTAGGTATCTGCATAGTAAGTATCAATCTACATTCTGTGTAAAGTCTAGTCACATCTAGTTTGTTTTATAAATGTGTAAACCCTTTAACATTTTCATTTGAACTGCTATTGGCAAGGTCACCTTGGTCACTTATACAATACAGCAACGTGGCACCACATCAGCTTTCTGAATTTTGCCTGGTCTGAAATCTGGCAACTCCTTTCCTCCACCCCAAGCCATTAAGCTTGTTTTTCCTCTTTATTTCTACGTCTCATCAAAATAATATGTGGGGAAATGGAAGGAATGCACAACTAGAGGTAATGAGCTGGGACTATTGTCTCTTTATTTAAGCTTTGATGCTAAAAATCACTGTAGCAAATTCTATGGGTTTTCACAGTTAACCTTCAGAAACTACAGCGTCTATTGTGCTGCTTGGCCATTAAGAGACAATTTCAGTATTAAACACAGGTGCAATAAACACTGAAGGAACCAAATGACCTTGATGTAGTTAAAGCAAAACATATAGAGAAATAAAGAAACAAAGGAATATTGAAATGTATTGTCTTGTTTACTTTTAAAATTCCTGAATGTTTATAATAAATAGGTAGTCATACACCTGTTGGAAATGAGTTGGAAAAAGAATTCACTTTGAATTTAATACAGGAGTTTAGAGGAGGATTTATCAGACACCGTAATTCAGAAAGAAAGCATCTTTTCGGTTTCCAAGTACAAAAGTGTTTGCTTAATTATGCAAGGCTGATTCGCCTTAATAGTCTGATTCAGAATACCTCTGTGAAGGCATTCAAACAATTCACCATGAAACCTGATGCAGTTAATTAAAGTTGCCTGCGCACAAGGTTTTTTTATAGAAGTGGATAGATTTACTTCAACATCACTGCAAATAGTAGGACACCTTGATGATGATGATTATTGTTATTATTGTTATTATTTTTTTAATGAGGAAATATTATTTCAAAATATGTCCAGTAAATCAATAATGACTTTTCACTAAAAAATTAAACATGGAATTAAGAAATGCATACTTCCAAATAATGTGTAGAAATGGAAGATCCATTAAAAGTTTTAATAAATTCTTCCAACAGACACCCAATAGGCCAAATTACTTTTTGTCATGTATGTGGATGTCCTATCTTTTTATATACATAATTTTTAAAATAAAATATGAATAGTTTATGTCAAATATTATTGAATTGTTGAATAAAATACTAATACTCTGGCTAATTTCTAACTAATATTACATCTGTGTTTTGATATCCAATAGCTATTAATTTCATGGCCACATATATTATCTAAATTCCCTGAGCTGACATCTCGGCTCTAGAAATCAAGAATGCCAAGCCTATATTATATCCTTCAAAAGGTGCAGCAACCCATCACTGCAGTAGGCAACTTGCCATAAATATTAGCAAGAGCTAGAGTGAAATTCCAGTAAATGAAGATTAAAGGAAACCACTTTGAAATTGGCTGAGCTGAGCAAAGTAAGGAATTCATGTACCTCCTAATGTTGTAAATCAACTTACGATGTACAGTCCCTAGCTATTTAATTAACAGCTTCAGATTCTGCTTGCAAAAGAAGGGTCACAAGGACAAGATATAGAATGCACAATAGTTTCACCGAGATCTGCATTACTTCTAAGATCAAAATGCTGTTTTAAAAATAAATATAAATTCTGAGATGCAATCAGAAAATATTTTCTTTTAGCTTCTTTTTTGTTTACTATTTATTTAATTTCCTTACCTCTTTATCTCTGTGTTCATGCCCACTTCTCATATTCCTTCATAGTCTTAGTCCTGTTGTAGCTGATTAGGTCAGCAATTCTCTGATTTGGTGTACAAAGTGCAATGAGGCCTGACAGCATTCAAAATGATAGTTTATAAGCTAAAGGCCATCACTTCTGTAGTTAAATGAGTATTTGCAATTGCAGCACATGAATGTAGATGTATATTCATGAGAGCTTTATGTACAAACAAGGATATGTTTGCACAGTATCTAATATGAAATAAATCTTCACAGAAATATCAGAGGCTGTTCTGAACCCCAGAAATTAAGCTGTACTTCTTCATTCTCCCTAGAAAAGAGTACTCAGAATGAAAGGTTCAGATTATACATAAAGCAAACTTTTTCAGGTGTATGACTTGGGAGAACTTCGACAAGGAATGAGATTACCTAAAGAAAGGCTGAAAAGAAAAACAAAAATGGAGAATAATAATAGGGAATAGTATAGTGTGATCATTCATACATGGTATTTTGAGGAGATAGGGATTCGTAGATCTGAATCCCTCCACCAATCTGAAAGAACTGGCTCTGCCAAGGCTTCTAATAATTGAAATGTAAAAGGCAGCATATTTTCTTCCATATATTTTCTGGGGGGAAAATTACAGAAAAAAATCAATTACCTTTTCCTATCTGGAAATGAAGTGATGCTTTCCCTAAGTTTAAAATGAAGGACTGTTTATTTATTACTGTTACTGTTTTAGTATGATTCTAATCAAGAAACTAGATATTAGTTTAAAATAAATGAATAGTACTGCATATTTGACAGATGTTGATTTTCCAGGAAATCCATTCTTATTATTGCTTTACTATGCCATGATTGTTGACTGCCACATGTAGATGATGGTAAGGGAAACTAAATCTTCTATAATTCTAAATTTTCTATAATTCATTATACTGAATTTTTACCTAAAATGACATTACTATGGATTTTAACTGTTTCATGATTTTTCTACATAGTTAACATGGATGCAAAGCTTATTCAAATAGATAAAAAATATGGCTTGCTGCTAAGAAGCCATCAGAAGCACACCATGAAGCACCCATAAATTAATATACTGCCCGAATCAATGCATGTGGCTGAATACAACTAAATTAATCAATTGCTCCTACAAAATAACATTTCTGCTTTAGGTATATTCATGTTTCTTTTTATTATTTCCTATTTTTTCTCAGTATTCTATAAGACATGCTTCCTGGCAGTACTGATAGAAAAATGTCAAATTCAAACACATTTTGAGGAATTGAGGAATATTCACAGAAATATAACTTTATCTAACAAGTCTGAACATTCAGTATGCTGATTTTTTATGGCCATTCAATTGCCTGACATAAGGGAGAAGCAAATGACCCATTGAGCATAATCAAGACTGCTTGCTATTAAATACTATCTTATAGCAAACTTCTTAGGATCACTCTACAACTTTAGAATTATTTATAGGACTTTTCCTCACAATATCTTTTTTTTTTTTCTCAGTATTTTAATATGTATGTAAAAAAATCTGTGGACAATTCTATGAGAAAATTATTTAAAATGCAAAAATAATTTTCTGTCATTTCAAAAAATAATTTCTGCATCAGATTACTAGTCTTTAAACCAAAGTTAGGCATGAATTGGCTTTATGATTTTTATGGTTACTACCATGGGTAACTAGGGCAATTTACTTAAGAATGACCTGAGCATCAATAAGTTAATTTCATCAATTAGTGATGAAATCAAGGAATTTCTGAATATTATCAAAAGCTTGTGGGAAATGAGATCAAAGTGTCCTAAAATCTTCTTCACTTTGTCTGCTCCTGGACTTGGTATTTGTTTATGCTATGATTGTGACGGTCAGAGTTCACAGTAAAGTTCAGTGGAGCTGGAAATAATCGCCTGAAAAGAAAGCTGACACAGGAGAAATACCTAGATACTTGTCTGCTGTCTCACTTTTCAGATCAGTAGCAAATTATCTAATGTGATTTGACTTCAGCCCCTGGTAAAAAAAAGAGTTTGTACTTTTTGACCACCCATGATAGATATGAGGGAATATCAGTGTCCCATTACTTCTAGCCGTGTAGTGAAAGAAATACCCATTTCAGCAGGGGAAATGAATAGATCAAGGCCAATCACTTTTTCATGCTCTGATTGATGGAAAATATTTAAAGAACATAGGCCTCTTCTCCCCTGTAGAATATGTAAGTATGAACATCTCTTCCCACCCTTCAGAAAGTTATTCTCTTAAACAGTATGTCAGCATATGACTAAGACTTAATAAAAACAAATATAATGCCAGAAAGCCAAAAGACTTTGCTTCACTGACTTTTTTTTCTTTTAATATAAATTATACTAAGCTGCAGCGATTGGAAGGCAAAGAATAAAGAATTATCTGTTGGAAGTGTGCCAGAAATCTTGTGTGAGTGTTTATCACTATATTTTATCATCGGTATTGGTACATATATATTCTAGGCTGTCCCTAAGATTTACACAAGTGCCAAAGGAAAAAGTCTGCAATAAATGCAAACCAGTTTCTACCACCCCCCTGCCCAATTATGTCCCAGTACTGCTATCATAAAGATAAAGCTGACAGCAACTAGGTATGTTTCTAAATGCTACTGGAAATTGGCTCCCATGTGACAACACTAATTAAAGAAAACCAGAATTTTAAAGAATCCATCAGAAAATAAAGTAGATATTTTTCTGATATAGAAATTATCTTAGCTAGTGGTTTGACAATTCTGGGTATTTATATTAAATGTATAAGGCCAGCATTCATGTCATATTATGTCATTCATGTCAATATTATTCAAGATAACAGTTATGAACAATTAGGTACCACATTTCTGTGGGCTTATGGGCATGAACTTGAATTTAACACAACTTATTAGTTTCCTAACAATCAGATCATCAATGTGCTAAGGATGATCAGACTGCCTATGAATGTTTATCTGTATTGTTCTGTACCTATTTATACTTATTTGTCTGTGGGTATATGTTAAAAAAAAACAACAAAAAAAAACCAACAAAAACCACTAAAATAAACAGGTTAAAGAAATTCCCAGTCTTCAGAATAATGTTTCTCTGTCATGAATTAGCCCTGTGGTTTTAACATGTGATAAAAATACTATCTTTTCTTTTATGGATATTTAAATTGAAGTGAACTACTTTATGCAGTTTGTTGTGTTTGTTGTTTGTGACCACTGAGCAAGTTCCCCAGGAACTTATTGATATTGGTGTCATTATGATATCTGTTTTGATTGCAATTTCAAACATGATATGGGATTCCAACATCCTCATTACCAGCATCACTTTCAGTGTGCACTCTATTAAGCATATTCTTCAGTGATCTTCATTTTGCTATTTCTAATTTGAAACCTTCAAATAGATTACATTCTAGATCCATACACAGCACAGAAAACATTACAAATTCACAGGTTACAAATTTACTCTGTGATGGTTAGAGCACATTAATCCCACCTAGGCATTAGAGCAGACTGAATATTTAACTGGGAATTTACTCTGCATGCTGGAATGCACATGCTGACTTACTTCAAAGAGAGTACTTCCCTGCAAACGTTAAGTCATGAGATATTTCAGTGAAAGAATTTGTTTTCTGAGTTAGAAATTATTGGGGCACTCTGGACATTTTAAAACACAGTTTCTGAGTGCAAAGATAGAGAAACTCGAGTACCACGCAGCAATGTTTTATGGTAATTATATTTTTTGTTGGCTGTGTATCTTGACCTCACTGACCATAATGACTTAAATTTCCCCAAAAGGCTCAGAATGGCTATCTGAAGAAAAAGAAGAGCACAGGAGATGAAATATAGAGTTCATCAAAATTAGCAAGAAAATTCTGTGTGGTATGTGCTTCTACTTGCACTGCATAAGTAGTTAGTACATTATTCTTATGTAAAAATTTCAGCAACTGAATGAAATAACTGTAATAATTTTGAAAGTATTTCTTCTATTTTATATTTTTCTTTCAGATAGCCAAGCTAACTTTTCTCTTCAAGCTCTTCTCTTTAGGTTTCTCAGAAAAAATATTTATGCCAATACTCAGAAATTACTGCAATGAAAATTTTGATTTCTCACTCCATCAAAATTCATTGAAGGAAGTTCCTCCTCACAAAGAAAACATAGAAGTAGATAGGAATTGCATTAGGCATATAATCCTGGTGCACCCTTTAATTTAAAGTGCTGGCATATCTTTTCCCAAGGTACTTTTGCTTCATTGTGTGTCATGTCTTAGATTTGAAATACCAATTGACATTGAGCATCATCCAGACTGAAATATGAGCATCATATAAATCAAGGTAAAGAAAGAAAATTGGCTAATACCAAAGGACACTTTTTGTTTCAACATACTTTCATTTTCAGATCTGTTCATTTTTCATTAAGATCCCTCCAGATTTATGTGTCTGTGTGTATGTTTCTTGAGATTAAGTAGACTTTGCTGAACAGACTTCTCCTGTGAATCTTCTCCAACTCAAAAACATTTTATTCATGGAATAGAAAACAACTAACATACACAGTACTGAATGCTTGAAAAGCTTCTAATTCACATGCAGGTGCTCTAGGCCAACAATGTACTTTGGCTTCTAACAAGGACAGGTGTTTCAGAATAGTAAAATGCAGTCTGCCATAGCTTAGAGAATTTGATAAAACGTGTGAGAATTCTTTTTATACTGTTCTTGAGTTACCTATGTCATAACAACTCCTGTGAAAACACAGTATAAAAGACACAGAAAAATATCAAAAACAATGAGCATAAATTGAATTATTTCTTCAGAACAAGTGACCCTTGGGGAATGGTAGAGAAGAAAATCAATTTTTCAGACCAATATCTGTTACAGTTTTGTGTATGAGCACTGAGATCTGGGAGACTGCCTGATGAACCTTCTGAATGAGTTCCCAACACTCCACCCACACTAGTGATAGACTTTCTTTCCACCTTTCTTTAGAATGTTCATCATCTTTTCACCCATAATTCAAAGTTGTGTGTTATCTGAAAAAAACTGAGTACAGTTACACAGGAAAAAGTATACCAAGAGTGAGAGGAGAAACTGTAGCAGGGATGGGGACTGAAGTGCTTCAGATGAGGTCTCTCATTTAGGTCCTGCTGAAGAATCAATCTGTAACAAGCCTTCTCAAAACAGTTTCCAAATGCAGGCAATGTACATGCAGAGGCAGGTTCTATTCTCTTTAATGGAAGTTTCTTCAAACTGTTCAGAAGGATTTCTGTGCCTGTTCCTGTGCCAGCCAGGAAGATCTCCCTGATCCTCAGTCCAAGTGTCACAGTAGTTGTAAACAAGACTGAATTCTATTTTCCCCTCAAACTGTGTGGTTGTATCCAAATTGTCTAGTGGTGAGCTGAACCTGTGACGTGCTTTCCTCAAGTTGTGCCTTCTTGTGGTCTGGCGCTGGCTGGCATTAGTGAAGATTGGAGTGAGATACCAGTTTAGCAGCTTGTGAGCTATGGTCCTGCCCTGCTCTCCTAAATAGTATAGGCCTCTTTGCCAGCTATTTTTTTTTTTCAAAAAGCACCCTGTTGAAAGAATACATTTCTCTTCTTTGTTTAGTGTGTTCAAGAGTGGTCCTCTGATTCCCATCCTTAGCTAAATCAGTCTTGTAATTTGGTCAATATTGGAAAAAGATATTCTCCAAGTAGGAAGGTCAGGCCATTATCTCTTAATGAACACTTACATTTTTATTTACAGGCACCACTGGGTTGCCTTCTTTCCATGTCCTTAACAGCTCTGTTATTGAATCTAACTAACAAATACATGAAGAACTCATTTCAGTGGTCCAATGTGTTCATGCCACATTTTTGGCCTTAAATCCCGCCTGAGTTACCAACCTTTCACCACTCTTGCCATTGTTTCTAACA
Organism: Polioptila caerulea; assembly: GCA_013397295.1. Taxonomy (NCBI): domain Eukaryota; kingdom Metazoa; phylum Chordata; class Aves; order Passeriformes; family Certhiidae; genus Polioptila; species Polioptila caerulea. The sequence continues at coordinate 270,376 of VYXF01009399.1, forward strand.
TTGGAAAGAAGGCACTTTCTTTATAATTAATGCACCATATATATGAAATGCCCTCCCTTTGCAGCACTCAGAAGTGTTCAAATAATTTAAAAATTAATAAATTATTTAGTATTTGAGTATTAATTATGAGGTATGATTAGTCCCATGAAATCTGGAAATAAAAATGGAGTCACAACAGGTAGGTCAAACTTATGTTGAAATCGCCAGTGTGGATTGTCCCAAAGATATAAAACATGCAGATGGTTCTTTTCCTTCCCTTTCAAGGCTTTTCCTTTTTGGAGGAAGGAAGGGAAACTTTTGTTAACACATTTTTTCATTTAGTAAGTTACAGACTTTCAATGAAGACATTTGTCAAAATAGTTGCCTAAGCAGAAGATTCCAGATCATTAAGTATTTAGAAAACCTGTGTTGCACCATATGCTTTAAATAAGATATGATTCTCACCAGTATATATCTGTTACCAGATTAGTGGAGATAATTTTTTCTCATTGAAAGGGACTCCAGAATAGCAGTGGTCAGGTTATAAACGTATTCTGACATTGTGAGTTATCTAGAACCTCTGAAAAAAATCAGTGAATATTCAAATCAGATTCTAATACTACTGCAGTAAAACTGGCAGGACTGCAATATTAGTAATTGTAGTTAATATATAATTTTCACTCCCATAAAAAATGAGAGTTTGGAAGAGACTAGAACTGTTAGTCTAAAAAATGCTCAGTCATAAACATGTTAAATATGTGAACTTTTGACTTCAGCAAACAACAGAATTCACTTTGACTACAATTTCCAAAACATATTGATTAAAAAAAATGCCATGATTGGGATATATTTTGGGAATGGAATTGCCTGCAAAGTGTGACAAGCAGCAATTCTGATTTCTTTATCTTATACACAAAAACCCCATGACAATCACCTGCTAGTTCAGCAGATATTATCTAAAAAGTAATAATTTTCTTGTGATTCAATTCTATCTTTTATTTCAGGGTTTCAGAGAATGGAACTAATGAATTTTAGAAACTAGTGTAAGGTTACAGCTCTCTAAATGAAAAATTAAATTGTATAAAATTATATTATGAAGTCTAAGATTCATCTTAGATTCCTTATATCTAGTATTAACAAAGTCACTGTTGATTTACAAAAGAGGAGAGAGATTAACAATGGATTTACAGGCAAATTTGTAAGCACAAACATCTTCAGAAAAGCACAGGATGGTTGTCTGGCCCGAATTCCTTGGTCAAGTAGGGCCATGTAGCTGATTGTCCAGCTCCATATTCAAATGGATTTTAAATGTTTCCAAGGATAGAGACTATGCAACTTGTCCTGGGCAACCTGTGCAAGTGTGTGATCCTCCTCACAGTGAAAAGTGTTTCCTTGTGTTCAAAGGGAACCTGTTATCTTTCAGTTTATTGCCCTATTTTTATATTAGAGAAATTACTTTTGAAGGAATATGATGCACATCAGATAGATCATGCTAAAAAAAAAAAGCAGAAGGACCTTAACTGTATTAGATGATGCATGGTCTGAAGAAAGATTACCAGAGAAAAAGGCCACTAACCTCTACTACCAACATGATAACCTCCACCTTGTTTAAAATAGTTTTCCCTTAGTCATAGAGATTAATATTTTTCTCTGGGTTACAAAAAAACCTATCAATTTAGTGAAAATACGTGTTAAATAATTCAATAGCAACCTTTCCTCTGACCCTTAAATATAATTATCAATAAACATGGAAATTCTTTTTTGTACAAAGACAGTTGGGAGTTTTTACTTCAAAACATATATCACTGTGATAGTCCCTCTGACAACCAGCAAGCTTTGAAAACAATGGGCTTCAAGGTCTGTTGCACATCATACCTTCTAATTACAGAGTAGCTCACATTTCAGGCCTTAATTTCCAAAGGAGGTCAGCATAGTCAGCTCGTCTGCTTTATGCTTTTTTCTCAGGGGTCTGTTTTCTAGCGGAGGTCAGCTTCATTAAGAATGTAGGTAAAGAAATGGTTTGATTTCACAAACATACTCTTTCACCTTTTCTGTCCCTAGTTTTCCTCTATAGAAAAGATGGCAAGTACTACTCTTCCTTGAAAAAAAACAAAAATACCCAACAAAACCACCAAAAAAAACTCATTCAAAACCAACTCATTTCAACTTCTAAAAAATTTGACTCTAGTGAAAACTTGTAAAATATTAAATTCATATGCACAAAATCTAGTACAGCAGTGGTGATCTAACTTGATGCAAACAGAAAATCCTTCTTTGTATATTCTCACCACTGATTATGAAAAATGAAAAAACTTTCAAAAATATCGTTTCATACTACTAAAAATTTGACAAATGTTACTGATCATTCCCGGAGTCTATGAAATAATATTGAAGGACATTATATTATTCTAAGGATCCATCAGCAGGTGCAATTGCTTATTTGCAATGTGTGAATGTGCCTGAGGTTCGGGAGTTTAAAATTTTTTATTTTACATGACCACAATGGAGTTTTACATTGGACTTGTCCATTATGAGGTTCCATATATCTTAATCAAACTGTCTTACAGACTAAATGAGTCTGATCACAGCAATTCCAACATTGTGGAATGTATCATGGATTTATCCCTCTAAATCCATGTGAAATCATTCAGATCAGTGCAGTGCAGTCAAAATAAAACACCAGCACCAAATTGTTGGAACACAGGACACAGAATTTAAGGCTTTCTGTGCTGGCAGATCCACAAAGATATGCTGCATTTGACCTGAGGCCTTGGGAATGGCTTCCAAAACTGAGTGATAGCACTGAGTCCATTAGTGTGCAGTTGAATAGAAGTGTGTAATATCACAGGTGGGTTAAAATACTTTATATGTAACAAGATGGAGGATTTAGGGCATAGTCTTCTTCTTCTTTTTCACAAGTCTGGGTAATTTTGTGTAATTGGTTGAAAAATTCCACAGTGGGGAGCATGGCTGTTTAGTTGTTGGGTTAGAAGTTAAATTAAATTAGTTGGCATCTCATAATTGGGTAGTTCAGGCTTAAAAGACAGATTTTACTCTGTACTCCATTTTTGCCTTGTTGATTTAGCACGTAGAAGCACTCATGGTCAGTGAGGCTGTAACTCAGATGAGATAACAATAAACAGCCAAGTCCAAACACGAACTCAGCCTCTGGTACTTTTAATTCTGACTCTGAAAAGAAGAACCAAATAGAGCAAAGGGGTCCTCCACACAAAATCAATTGCTGTCACCTTGCTGTTTTATTCTGCTGCCCCCTGTTTTGGTGGTTGTACAATGCTGTGCTGCCAGCTGAGACTGGTGATGCTGTTTCTAAATGTTGTCTCTGCCAGCCATAACAGGATCATCTTCCTACAAATGGCTTCTGTGCATACTTAAAAAAATCAGCAGTGACTTTCATTTATCAACACAACTGAGAGTGCACAGAAAGTTCTCAATTATACTTAATACAGTTTCTATTTTCCAGGTAAAGTCCCCCAAGTTCAAGAAGACAGAAATTGCCTATCACTGGCAAATGGACTAGTTGATAGCTTATTGTTTACCTTATTTTTGCAAATTGCATGCAGCAGAGAATTCAATGACCTCTCAAAATCCCTCAAGTCCAATTTTACATAAATCATTTTACAATTTTTTCCTTCCTACTGAGACTGTTTCTCACTTATTCCTGCACAATGACATGAATTTTGCCTGATATCATGTCTTAGCTGTAAAGATTATCAGTTTCTTTCCTGAGAACAAGCACCATAAACATTGTTTATGTGACTTACCTGCTGATTTTTACAGTCTGTTTTTCTTGGGTTTAGCCTCTCATTGAATAAGCTTTCCATCTTTCTCTACCAACATTATTTGGAAGCCTATCTCAGCTAGTGACTCTGTTAGGGTCAAATTCATTGCATATAATATAAAATTTAAAAAGCATACTTTATAATTTATATTTTCCTGTATACCTTGTAAAGTAACAAAGAGTCAATGTTGTTGGGGATGTAGTCAATGCTAGAAAATAAAAGAGTGCTTTTAATTCTGTTTGAAACCATTCTAACCAAAAAACCCCAAAAATATTCCCCTAGTCAATAATTTAAATATTGAAATAGTCAAATAGTCAATCATTAAAAATATTGACTATTAAGAAAATAAAATTAAAGAAGCATCATTTAACAGTGGAATGGATATTGCTTCAGGATTTAAAAAAATCATAACAAAACAGTTTTACTTACATTTTTATTTTAGATTAATTTTTTTTTAATCAGATGAAGGTTTATTAATAGTTTCCCATTGCAACCGATGAGTCTAAATAGTTGTAAATGTAGTAGAAAGTACAGATCTCAGGGTCTGGAATAAACTTTATCTGTCTTTGTTGCCATGCTGCAGAAAAATGAAGAAAAACTATAAGCTACAATCACTCTTCACGCCATGCATCTTTTCACTTCCAAGAAAAATAAAAAGAGATACAATTCATTGGTAGAGATTTAGTCCAGGACCATTAAGAAAATGTGCATTCCCTGCAGAAATTCTAAATTTCTGAGTTCATACTGCAATGAGAGCACATTCTGAGTCTTTTCTGACAAGTAACAGACTCATTTTAATAATGGTTGGCAGAAGGATGCTGTCAATACTTACCAGTTCTCAGTTCAACAGTTCCCAAATTAAATCCTGTCTATTTTTCATTTTCATGTGAGAAAATACTGTACTACTTGGAATTCACAAAATAGCAGAAAAACATGGAACTTTTGTAATAAAGTCTGGTGAACATAAATAAAATGTTTTTCTATAAAATAATATATTATTATATATAATGAATTTTGCATTTTATATTTTATTCTACGTAATATGTATAGTAAGTACAATATACTTTATATTCTCTATCATATTCTATGTGTTAAGTGTTATTATAGTACATAAATTATTATATATATATACCTATATATGCATCAAAAAATGTCCTTCATAGGGCTGGAGGACAATATATAATGCTAGAAATTGCTGGTTAGGAGTTCTAGAACTGCTTGAACAATTTTGTCAGCTCCAAAACCAGCCTCAGTTCTGACAACAAGCTGATGGGAGACATTGGAGAGGTCTTAAAATCCTTTATGAGATGGAGGGCCATCATCCTGCACAAGAACTAAGTCTCATTTCTTGCACTTCTAAGCTGAACAACCAGCCTGAAAATGCTGAAGCTCTGTTAGATTTTCACCCATCTTTGGGGAGTATCTTAGTCTCTCTTATTTCAAAGAGCAATTAAATATCAGAGGTGTCAGTCAGACCAAAGGAACTGATGCCTTTTTCGGGTTTACCTAGAAGCAGAAGCCAGACAAAATTAAAAAGATAAAAGCAGAAATATTTAATGAAGGGCCTTCATGTTTATTAAGGGCAGATGAAGCCTCTCAAGAGGCTACACCAAAATGGACGATGGTCAAGTTTTTCAGACACATATAAATTTGGTCTATTTACATATCAGGGGTTAATCTTCCAATTACAGCTTCAGGTAATGCAGTTTATTCCCCCAGTTTGCTCTCCCCATCCTGATTCACTTTTGTTTATATTTTTCAGTGCCTGAGGCTGTAGGGCGTCCTTGAGTTTCAGGCCTAGAGAAATTGTTTTGTCTGTCCAAGATGTGTAGGCTGTAGCTAATACTTAATATGAAGTTTAGAGTTATGCACTAATGCAGTACAGGATTTTAAAAATATAAAGCTTAAAATCTTAAGGTATCACAACTGGTAGCAAATACAGAAGAGTATTTGATACCCCATGCTGCTCTGCATTGAAAGTTCTTTGCCCTTTAGGTTTGTGGTACCTAAATGTAAACTGCTGTAAGTAACACTATAAAAAGGTGTAAGTTGATGAAAGGCAGAGGTGGGCAATCAGAAGTTAAGTGGGTATAAAAAGTTGGTTTTGAATCTGCTTAAAATATGTTCTTAGCCACTGCAGCTGCAATAGTGCTACACGTAAGGTGACTAGGACCTCACCAGACTTCTTACTATCCATCTGTCTGTGGCCTCCTCACACTGAATGTCCAAGACCACTAAAAGGCAAGAGCTTTAGCATATAATCTGGAGATGCAACTTGCCAGGTACCCCTGGGCCACTACAGGATTTATTCCTGCCCTATATATGTGGCTCAATCAGAAAGGTGTCAAATGGAGAGACCTCCATGTTTACCCATCACACAAGGATATAAGGAATCTTGAAACCTTTGAAAATGCACTTAACTCTTCAGGTCTCTGCTACTGTACTAGGTTAGAGAAGGCCTTGGGGTTTGAATCTGTGTGTACTTGGGTTTAGTAGAACAAGGGAAATCTGCACAGCCAGTCACTGAACATTTAATGAGCCTGCATAAATACAGGCTAAATACTATGTTCTATTAAAATTGGGTGAGTTAAACCTTAGTACAAACATTTTAAGGAACAATTAAAGAAGTAAAGCATGTAAGGAACCATGTACCAAACAAACAGAGGAGAATTATCTTAAGGTAAGAGTCTATCTGACATCACTGGACAGTGTACATTTTTTGTTATGAGTGTATGTAACACCTTGGATGCCTTAAGGAATCTAAATTTGAGCTAGATGCCCATATTTAGGTTATAGACTCCTGCCAAAGTGTCATGAAACTCTTATTCTATTTGTTAGGTCTGGATTTGTCATCAAATACTTTAGAAGAACTGAGATTCTTGCTCCACAGTGCTCCATTTCTCCCAAGGCACTATTACTGATGTATTTGTTTACTCCTGCATATACTTAGGGCTTTTATGATTTCTGCTGAAGTTTTAAAGGGTGTGTAAAGAACTCTTTTTTCTCTTCTCAGTCAAGAACATTTGGTGTTCTCATGCAATTTTATCTGGTCTCTGGAATGAAATACCTCTGTCAGTAACTTTTCAAGATGAAATGTCTGGAAATGTCTGACACCCCTTCTCTTTACTTCTAGCCTCAGAAAATCAGCTGACTAGTGAAAAATGAGTAGTCTGAATGCAGTGAACACTGAAAGAGAGCCATGTTACTTTGAGAGGAGAGATTTTGTTTCTACATCTTTTCCTCTTGATTTTGTCCAAAAAAAAATGTAAATGATTATGGTGTATGGGTGGAGTGGAAAGTAGTGACCAGGATTAGGGGTTAAATTAATGGAATATCCATCCTATGTATAAAGCAAATATGTAAAACAAGACAATGAGCATGAACATGCATAAACATTTAATAGGTGTGAGTCTTGTATGGAGGAACTCTGCGTATGCAATATTTTTTTCATAAGCAAAATATGAAAGTATTCTATAAATACTACAGCACATATCTAAACAGAAGAACACTAAGCACATTTCTCTGAGAATACACAGACAGATTGTATGTGACATAGCTTAGAATGAGAAAGACACTTTTCCATTCCAAAGGACTTGAGAATGCTGGTCAGCTCCAGTCTGTATCAGTGTGAATTGCATAACTTCAGACAATAGACAGAAAGGTGGTGGGTAATTTAATAAAACTAGATTTTATCATTTCTAAGTCATCAGTAATCTCACTCCTCATTGACTGACAGTGGAAAATGTGGACCTCTGAATCTACATTGTCTGATCTACTTTGCAACATGAAGTGTTAGAGCAGCTGGGATAGAGTTGAACATTGAATATCAGAGAATCAGGGGTTAAAGATGATGACAACAACAGACAGACAAAAGGAGCTGCAGTGTACTCAGCTCCTGGGACAATAAAGTTTAGACAATAAAATTGTATTTCTTATCCAAACAAGCAAAATTCTCTGTCAGCGTCAATCGTTGTGCTAGGATCTAGATGAATGGAATCCTATATTGTGGCTTTTGTCACCTATAACTCCATCTTGTTCAAATTTTATATAAATCCTCACCCCCACATATAGAGGAATGCTGTCAAGCTGTGGTTTTAGTTCTGGAAGAACTCATGCACTTATCAGGGATGAGGTCACTAATAAGACTTCCTAAAATTTTTGTCTTTACTTCCAATTAAAACACTTTTGGTCAACAATTTAAATATATTCCTGCCATGTTCGGGGCCTAATTATTGCAGTGTTGTAACACTGTGGGTGGAGACATTTGTGCCAACCTCCTACAGATAATTCAGAAGTGACACTGACCCATGTGTTTTATTTGTCCTTGATGAGAAAGATACAACACTAGTCACTATTAATAATGAGAGATAATTTGGCTTTAAAAATCCCCTTATTTATAACATCTGGAGCTGTTGCATCACATAAAAAGAAACATATTCAAACAGAAGCTAAAAAAACATATTCAAACAGAAGCTATTTTTACCTTTGCCATAGTCCTTTTAAATAATGTTATGGTGGTAGCTTAACAATGCTCAAGTTCACTATTTTTTTATCAGTAATAAAAGGCAGCATCACTATTAAATATACTGCAAGTTCCTTTTTCTACAAGAAACAGTCCTGCAAGTGATAAAAAAAAAGCATGTAGGGCAGGTAAGAGACTGCATGAAGTATAACAATAGTGATTGTCTTTGGTTCTTGCCTTGGTCTGGGGTTCTTACCCCGTGGCCTCTGTTGGTTCCCGTGTGGTGAGCAGAGGACAAGCCTCGGACTGTAGGCTGGTCACAAGCACTCAGCTGTCCCCATTCATGCAAGGAGAGGCTGCAACATGGAGGGGGAGCTCATGAAAAGGTAGAAATACAGTGTGCCACTCCCAGAGCAGAGCACTACTGAAACCTCACTGTTCAGGCACAACAGTACTGAGACTATCAGTAGTAACTGATGAGCATTGTCATTTTTTGGACACCTGTATGTAGTTCATTTAAAATATTTAATCAACCTTACCCTCAAAAGTTGCCTCGAAACCTTTAGCAGAGCAAATTCTTGGGCATGACCTTCTTTTTCCAGCAAAGAATATACCATAAGAGGAATTTCTGTAGTCTTGTGTAGTTTGGCAGGCTTCATGGATGTCTTCTATGTGGCAATTGTTACAAATACATGAATAATTTATTTCATTACATTTTGAACAGGTTGGGAAAGAAAACAAGAGCATGTGCCTTGGCCTAAAAGTTCTTTGAGAAGGCATATTTCTTCATTTTATCTGTCCCAAGAATCTGTTATCTACAGATATCTGTTATCTGTTATCCTATTTTCTTCAAATAAATATCTTGGCCTATTAAAATGCTGTTTAAGATGAGTCATTTTGAGGTTTGGGGTAACTGCTTTATACACAGTAGTTTACTATTCATGTGACTGGTTTGTGTGACAAGCTGCTCAAAGGAACAATTAAATAAACTATCTAAAAATCAAACAATGAATAATTGGGTTGTTTTTAATGCCAGTCGTTCACTAAAGTGTCATTCAGGAACTAGAAGCTTTTGATTTCTGTCTTCTTAAGTCACAATATCCAAAAGCAGTCATGTTCCTGTTTGTTCCTGTTAAAATACCAGACTAGGGACTCCTAGAAAGTGAAATATTTTCTTGATTAAGAAAAAAAAAAAAAAAAAGAAACCCATTATTTTTTTCTACTGTTTAATATTCTAAAATCAGAAAAAAGAATCTTTGCAGTAAATCCAGAAAAGAGAGTAGGATTTTTTCCAGTCTGTGAAATATGGTGGAAATTGCCTGCCAAGAATATATTTCAGAAGAAAGCAATGTTTGTGGAATGAAATAATTTAGAATCAACGATCAAGTTTACCTTGAATTTCCAATTCATTCATTCAAAACTCTGAATAATAAAATTTTAATATAATTCAGGTAGGAAGGGACCTCTGCAACTCCCAAATAAGGCTAACTTCAGCTAAAGGAGGTTGCTCAGAGCCATGTCCAGCTGAGGTCTTGAAAGACTCTAGGAAGACTCTTTGAAAGTCTCTAGGATGCAAATTTCCCCACCTTATGCTCTATATTTGGGGTTTTTTTAATATGTACATAAATGGAGCTTCACTTGAGGCAACCTGTGTCATCTGCCACTTGATGTTTCACTGTGCACCTCAGAGAGGCAGCTGGGTGCATCTTCCCTAGAACTTCTCTTAGTAGTGGTCATTTGTGATTCAACATACTACAAGCCCTCTCTTCTAGTGGCTAGCCCACCTCAGCTGCCCCACAGGACACAAGCTTAAGGCCCTTCACCACCTCAGTGATCCTCCCCTGGCCTCTCTCCAGTTTGGGGATGTCACTTTTGTTACAGATGGTGGGTGATATTGGGCACTATGTCCTGGCTATTGGGCTGTATTCCAGTCCTCACAGGGGATGAGTAGAGGCATCCTGTACAGTCTCCATCCTAGGAGGTCTGCAAGCCTAGGCTGGGTAAAGCCTGAGCACCCTGCTCTGACCTCGCTGCTGACCTTCCATGCTGATTTGTCCCATGTCCCTATAAGCAGTGACCTCCCTCAAACTTGCACTGCTGCTGGGGCAGCCCAGTAGACAACCAGACAGTCAGTCACATGTCAGACTCGTGCCTCTGCTGCTTCTGAGAAGCTGAGACAACAGGAGGTATAAGACATCCCACTCTCATTGGGGGCACATTCATTATGTTTCAGTGGTGACACAAATCCATTAACAGACACAGAGCTAGCTAAGAGTTGAATATTTAAAAATGACTGGACAGTGCAGCTTAAATATGACATATTGAGGTTATTTATTTCTCATTAAAAAAAAGAAATTCCTGTTTTGTTTTTCTGTTAACATCTATTAAAATTAAAACAGCATGTGAGCAACAGTTTGTCTAAAACAACACTTCTCTCATTCCTGTTCCACTTTTTTCTTAAATGAAAAGTGAATCGAACGTTTTGCAAGTTTCTGACCTCTTTATGACCCTATATTACATGCCAAACACATGTTAAAGCAGAGTGAAATTGCTTTTATTTCTGATATAAAACACACTCTGTGGCCAAGTGCTTTGCTAAGAAACAATACCTTGTCCATTTTTCACTTCTGTAAAAAGAAAGGAGAATCTATTCATTTTACAGGAATGAAAAGTGGACAAGGCATTATTTATAAGATCTGCCAAAATCTGTCCAGGAGAGCACCTCTAGCAGCTCTGGAGCAAGGATAGTGGTGGCTGTATTTTCTCAACTCCTCTGTGTACACACAAGAAATTGAAGAAACTTCTAAATATACTGATAGCTTTTTGCATATCAGTAAAAAAGAACAAGAGAACAAAAGAGCAATTGATAATGTTATGTAGTCACACACTATTACAAGACCACTGAAAAATTCACAGAGTGATTAATCAGCTGAATGGTTCATTTTCCTTGGGGGTCCAACAAACAACTAACACTGATTAATGAACCAATTTATTTCCTTTTGTAAACATTTAAATTGAAATGAACAAAGCTGTTGTCTGTCTGTCACCATCTTTTCCCAGTGAAACTAATGAAAAATACAAAAAGCGGGGAGGGGGAAGATCAGCGAAGATTCAGACAGGGAGATTTTAGCAGCTCCTTTAATCTAAAATCTATTTCTATTTTTTTTAAAAAAATCTTTATATTTCCTGTTTCTAAACATAAGTCAGACATTCAGTACCTTGCTGGCAGCAGTGGATCCACAAAGGCCATTAAAGTGAAAATGCACTCCCTTGCTCTATGACTTGAAGAATTCCTGTTCTTATAGCAACACCCTAGAAAAAGTGTGAGACATCCTCAAAGCTGAAAGACAGTAAAGAAACTGCTCTGAAGTCTACAGAGGAGATGGCCACGGGGATGCCTTCTATTTGATCACATCAAAATTTCCTGTAGAACCCTGGAGCAAAACTATTAAATTCCAGACTGCCCTTCAACACATTTGCCCTTCTGATTATTTTTTATTTACAGAATCATGATGCTTAAAAGGACAAATCACTGATATTTTTATAGAGAGCAGTGGGAAGATCCTGATGTAATTAAATTACTTTTGAATTAAGTATCTTCTCCCACAATAAGTGACTCAATTTCAGAGCCTACTTCAAAACAAGCTGGAGCCCAGAAATGACACAAGGAACCAGAGAATATATAGGTAGATGGCAATTGTCTGATCTCTGGACTCTAAGGGCTTGATTGCTTCTTAAGGGGATGGCAGATTTTGGCTGGAACTTATGAAGAAAAAACAGAGAGATCAAATAATTGTTCCACAACTCCATAACTTGGACCAGTGCAAATAATAAATATGCTTTTTGTTAGGAGAATACATTTCCTGTTCTTTTAAGAGTTTGCCATATTCCTGTGGCACAACATTTACTTAAGTCTTGCCAAATACTTACTTTAATTGCTGCAAATATCTATCAGAACCATGCAAAGATGATGATTATACTAACACTTCTTGACCTCTGGAAGAGAAAATAAGGCAAGGTGCTTTATAAACACCTTATCAAATAGTAATTTAATGCAGCTACTACATGGGCAAACACAGGCTAATGAGATAAACTTGGTGACAGAAATAATTTCAGAAGAACTAAACTAATTTCACATTAACTGGTGAAGATTTCAGTGTTCTTCAAACCAAATATTGCTGCTTGTTACACATGTGACATTTGGTCTGCCTACCCAGAGCACAACTCTGGACTCAATAGAGAGCTTAACAAAACTCATCTTTTATGGTGATTGCCTTTAAAGACACTTGGGCCTGACAAAGCACAACAACAGTAGCAGGCAAATAAAGAGAACTAGGAAAAGTAAATAGGAATAGGAGATGAAAGATGCTTTGTGCTGTTGCATGCAATTAAAGTTGAAATACAAAGGCTTCAGCAGCAGGAGCAAAGCATAACACATCAGGGTTTTCTCTTTTTCTTTTAACTCTACAGTCTAGGCCTTTGTCCTCCCCCCAGCTCCACTGCTGCCTTCATCAGCGTTCAGAAGTAGCTGTGCCCCTTTCAGGTTTCAGTTCTTGAGAAAAGGTCAACAAGAGGCAGGAGAAAACATTAAACAACTCTTATTTAGCTTTTCTCATCAAATATAAAGCTAACAGTCTCCTGGTACCTGCAAATTTCTGGAGACTGCAAATGCTGGGCAGAGGAGCAGGTCTTAGAAACAGATGTAGTTAGAGAAGCTGATAAAGGAAAACAAAAAGCTACAACAAAGAGATCAAGGGAAAGCATAAAGTGCAGTATGTTAATCATAATCTCTTTTCTAAATTCTGGTTTGGTATTATTGTCCAATTATTTTTCTACCTTTTTTCTGTTCCTTGTTCAACAAGATAGTCACAAAAAAAAAGGCTGAGGCAACGAAATATAATAGAGGGGTTTTGTTGAACAAAACATAAACTTTCTCTTTACACTAGTAAGAGAACTGACTTTGCTTCTCTGCTATTAACACACTGGGCACAGTGCTGTGGGACAATTTGTGTATTTGCACTGGCTTCATACACAGGTTTTAAACCTCTCATCATCTACCTGCTGCATCCACCTGGCTCAAATCTGGTACAAGCCTGCTGCCTTTTTGGGGTGAGAAACACAATGTCACAATGAAAGGGATGTGCACGTTAAAATGGCACCACCAGCTCACACCTCAGTGATCCAGGGACTTGGGCCCCATCTTAAGCAGGCCCTGCTTACCAAAGGAAGCCCAAGGGTCTCCAGTGAGGTGTGACTGGAAGCACATCTGACTGAGTGTGGCCACCATGCGTCCTTTTCCAGAGCTTCTTCCCACTGCTTCTCACTCAAGACCTCAGCCCCCAGTGTGTCTCTGCCTTGCTGCCCACAAAGCCATGAAGGCTTTTACCCTCATCCTGTCCCACCAGCAGCACTGCAGGGACCTCTCAGTGACACCCTGGGTCCCTGCCCCTCTGCAGCTGGAGCAGGGAGCCAGGAGCAAATAACAGTGTCTCCTTCTCCTGAGGTAAAGGGATAGATGGTCTTCCCTTTCTGTGCCTCTTCTCAAACAGGGAGATACGATCAAAAATTTTTCAGAACTGTTCTGAAGTGTGTTCTATTTCTTGAATGTTCAGGTGCTTTTTGGGAAGAGTTTTGTTCATGGTTGGATATTTCTGTCTGTCCTCACAAGTCATGGCAAAATATTTGTTTTCCTTGCAACTTCTTTATCTGGCAGTTAATAAGGGGTTTTTAGCATCTGTTTATTTTCCCTGTTTGGAAGTACTAAAGCAAATAATTACATAATTATTATGCTATCTTAGTAAGTAACTTATTTTTGTCACTCTTTGAAGCCCCACAATCCTCTTCAGGCTACTTTCCTCCCTTAATGTTTTTTAATCCATTCCCATTTTTAGAGAAAGCTCAAGTACCTCCTTCTTTTCATCCCTGCAGTTTGATTTCTTTTTGCTTTGTTTTACAGTCTGAAATTTGCTCTCAACTCTTTTGTTTTTCCTCCATAGCTGAATAATTTCCTGCATAAATCATACAGATTATGAGCTAGGCTGAATGCTGCGTAATGTAGGATGTTGCAGTGCGAATTCGGTGTTTTATTATGTAATTTAGACTCTCCTACCCCTACCCCCTATATACATATTTACTGTACTTATTTGTTATAGTTTTACACCTCTGTATTATGTATGGTTTGTTCCAGTGTCCCCTGTTTCCCTGAGCTGGTCCTATCCTGGCGTTCCCCTAGCTCTGTCTTCAGTACATGTCAATCTCCTAAGCCCCATCCCCCTTGTCTTCCCATGTATGGTCAGTTCCCTTCCCCTATTCCAGACTCTTCTATGTCAGTCCTTCCCCAGGTCCAATCCTGTCCCATTACCCCCCTTTGCCCCACCTGGGTTCCCTCAGTGATAGGTTGGTGTTCTGTGTCTGCCCCCCTCCCTAGAGCCAGTATAAAACCCCCTCCCAAGAGGTGATTGTTTGAGAGGTATCCTGGAGCTCCCTTCATTAAAGTCTCGTTCTTCCAAGCTCGTGGCTTCGTGGAATTATCTTGTGGGTGCCTCTCCTTCCCTCCGCCTTGTCACACGTCCTCGACGCTTGCCTGAACCCCATGGAAGGCACGGCGTGACCCTGACACCGCAGCCTTGGCTGCATTTGGGACTGAGTTGGCACAGCCTCTCCTGAAGTGCCCACTCGTGATGCGCTGCGCGGCCGGGTGGAGAGACCGACCACCGCAATAGCTACCCGGGGAAACCGCAGTGCGTCAGTAGGAATGCAAGATTTCTCTATAAATAAGATCTGCTACAGGTCTGTAGTTTTAAACTAGCATGCCTGAATTGCAAAAATATTGGCTATCAAGAGTCTCTATAAAAATGATGCCACAGAAAATAGGCATAGGTCTCTTCAAATTTCAAGGAAAGCCCACAATATGATTCAGAACAAGTTAAGCCTCAGTTTTTCTGACTCTTAAGGTCTAAGGATACATTGTCTGAATTAGTTTAAAAACAGTATATTTAAAGGGACATCAGTCTTTTTGCTGACACTGCACTGCTCTCTGAGGAGATACACACTGAATTTTGCTGCTGTATAAGGAAAAGTAGCCATTCTTAACCTCACCATTATTATTTCCATTCTCAGAATTCTTGTTTAAAATCTTCACGTCCTAGCAGAAATTATGGGAGATGTATTTCATTGTATTCGAAACTGGAAGAGAATATACATTTCTAAGATTTAATTTTTAAGAGGTTTTATGCTTAAAAAAGGTTTGCTATAATGAAATTATCTTCTTTTATCAAATCTAAATCAAGAATACAGGTACAAAACCACAACATAATTAAACAAAAAAGAAATGGAAGTCAGAATATTTATGGCCACTGACTTCTCCCTTCTTCCCTCTTTCTAGTTCTGTGCAGTACTTTCCCCCATGGTTTCTAATAATGGCCTGAACTTATTTTAACCACGAGGGAAAAAAACTACTGATCTTTTGATAGTTGCTCCTGATTTATTTGAGGGAAAATCTAACTCTTAGATACTCCTCTATTTCCAGTTCATGATGCTTCGTATTTGCTTTCCATCACAGTTAGGTACAATGGTTCCCATTTTTACAACTTCCTCCACGCTTTTGACATCTAAAATTTGTTGCTGTCCTTAAGAGGACTGGAAGGTTTGCCTTAGTAAGTCCTGTCTTCAGATTTTGTCAGCCTGAAGTCTTTCACATAAACGCCCTCGGTATTTCAGACATAAAGAAAATGAATAAGCAAGGGGAGGCTTTCTAACCTGCTCCACTCTGCATGGAGCAGTGAGAGACAAGATCTGAGCAACCTGGTCTGATGTAAGGCATCCCTGCCCATGACAGAAGGGTTGGAATAGGATGATCTTTAATGTCACTTCCAACCCAAACCATTCTATGATTCTAAGAGGCCAACTTAATGGCAAACAGATCCTGATAATAGAAGAAACCGATTACTAATAATTACACAAATCTTTTAAAACAATCTTAAATACTGTAGGAAAACAGCAGATGACTCTTTATGTTGTGTTAGCTTATGACTCTCATCCTTGAGAGCTCTAGTAATACTCCTCTATCAGAAGCTTTGGTAAGCACTACCACAGCAACAATTCAGGGGTGAAAGACAGCAGGAGAACTGGGGTTCAGAAATAAATTTAGTGACACAGCGAAGTGCTGTGACAAACAAAGTCAAGTGAGTGATCAGGAGAATGTAGGGACTTCCAGGATGTCTGAACATAAAAAAAAAAAAAAATCTGTGAAGCTTCACCGAGCAGCCTGTTTAAAAAAGTGA
This sequence comes from Polioptila caerulea, assembly GCA_013397295.1. NCBI lineage: Eukaryota > Metazoa > Chordata > Aves > Passeriformes > Certhiidae > Polioptila > Polioptila caerulea. The sequence goes on from VYXF01009399.1 coordinate 286,899, forward strand.
GTAACATTGTATTAAGATTGTGTTATCTGAAACATCTTTCTAAATTACAAAAAATAGTGCAAGATTATGGTTGTTGGATTTTACAGCTCCTGAAAGGAGGTGGGAGAATTTTTATTGTTGCTCATACCTTTGATAGCATCTGCAACAACTAAAATTTAAAAGGGTACAAAAAAATTACTTGTTATCATGGATTTGCCATGGGTGTAAAATGGACCAGGTAGAGAAGATACAAGTAAGTAGATATAAGTGTTTTCAAGATAAAAAAAAATCTGCAAGACTTCGTACTAAGAAAAACCAGTGGGCATAAGGAACATCTGTAACAGAGCAGCAGGAAATAACTCCATTTGAACAAGGACATTAACAGCATAAAATGAGGCAATGATTCTGACAAATGGATATGCAAGTGCATATCCACTCCCAGCTGGGAGATAGGAACTCTCAGGTTACAGTACTAGCTGAAAAACACACAGGTGCAGTCTGTATGGATTTGGAGAAGTAAGCAAGGGAATGCACCATCTTTGCCTCACAGGAAGATTTAGATTTACTGACTTTTCTCTTTGTCTTGCACTGCTGGGAGAGCCCAGAGATGGCATAGCTGGCTACCATCCCTCCCTCCCTCCCTCCTATAGAGCTTCCAGCACTGAGAGGAAGAAGAGTTCAGGTCACTGGGAGTGCACGTCAAGAAAGGGCTTGTTTATTCAGAGTTACACTTGAAAGAAGGGGCATAGAGAGCCGCAGAAATAGTGAGAAACTGCAACACAACTCTGGGTGCTGTCAGCACTGAAAATACACCTTAGGGTCCTTTATTCTTGAGTGCTTGTACTGTGAAAGTCTATCTTTCAGAGAATAGATTCTCAATGATTTTCAAAATTCAGGTCCTTTGATGTGCATGAAAATGGACACCAGTATTTTGAGGCATTTAAAGTACCAAGTTACTTCTGAAAAAAGGTTATTAAGCCTCTGTCTCCATATATACACACTTAGAAACCTTGGACTTTAGCTACAAAAATGATTACAAAAGCCTTAAACACTTTTAAAGCCCTGACTCTCAGTGACTGGAAAGTTTATGACCTCTTTTGAGCCTTGTTGGTGGAAACGTAATGAAATACTGCCTTGTTGCACAGCTGACTTTTTCAGATGTGTGGATCTTGAGTTTTTCCACATGCTTGATTTCTAAAAACCTTGCTGAAAAATCCTTACAAATTTTTTTATTAACCCTTTTATGGTCTGTAACATTAGTTACTGCTGTTGAATTTTCTTCACTTTCTTTGAGAATGGGGTATCACATTAGAGCCTTACCCTGGACTCTTTGCCTGCAGTCATTCACAACACAGTTTCCCTTATTGCATTATGCCATGCATGACTCAGGGTTTTTGGTGAATTAAAGTCACAGGACTAACAAATTAGCATGGAGAAAAGGCACAATAGTGATACTATGTAATGACAAAAAATGAAGAACTATTTCAAGTATATGAGCATCTCCTTAAAAACTGGGAATGAGGAGGGAAAAAGGTAGCAAAAGAATGTACTGAAGCAGATTGAATTGTTCAATACTTGGTAGAGTGATCTGTGTTGAAATAGTGCTCCTGCATCACATTAAACAAAAAAAACATTAAACAAAATTAAACATTAAACAAAAGCCACTCAGTTTCTGAGCAGAATACTCTGGTAAGTACTATTTTCCAAAAATGGAGCAAGCCCAGCATGCCTGGAACAGTGAGCAATATCTAAAACACCACCAAAAGAAAGGTACGGCAAAATCCGATTGTTTATTCAATTCTATCCTGCTTTGTTCTGCTGTAAGCCCTGTTGAAAATTGTCTGTAATGATACGTGAGAGACCTACACAAACCTGGATATAATTCTCGTGGAAGGAGGGTGCTCACTTCAGTTTGGCAAAAACAAGGCATTCACTCATTCATCCTTATCTCACTGGTTTAACACCTGTAGTATTCCCAAATAATAGACATGCATTGTGCTCATGCAATTAAAGCAACATTATAAACATGGCCAGAGAGTTTAGTGACCAAGCAATGCTTGTTTTAATTATGTATTCCATTACTGTCCATTGTTAAACAGGAAGCATCATGCAGTCATTGAACAGGAACAGAACATTTCAGGTGCAAGGCAATACTTTTTAGAAATGACAGGTTGAAACTGCAAGGGCATAGAAACACTGTGAATTGTTTCCCCGAGATACTCATATAATCAAGGGGCTAATATTCCCTGAAATTATGTGAAGTGCAGGCAGATACCTGTGAAGTTGCAAAGAGAAGACTTTGTCATTCACAAATCTGAGACTTTGGAAAATTTGTGTTT
>VYXF01009399.1:289815-366803 GCA_013397295.1 Polioptila caerulea
TACACACTTAGAAACCTTGGACTTTAGCTACAAAAATGATTACAAAAGCCTTAAACACTTTTAAAGCCCTGACTCTCAGTGACTGGAAAGTTTATGACCTCTTTTGAGCCTTGTTGGTGGAAACGTAATGAAATACTGCCTTGTTGCACAGCTGACTTTTTCAGATGTGTGGATCTTGAGTTTTTCCACATGCTTGATTTCTAAAAACCTTGCTGAAAAATCCTTACAAATTTTTTTATTAACCCTTTTATGGTCTGTAACATTAGTTACTGCTGTTGAATTTTCTTCACTTTCTTTGAGAATGGGGTATCACCTTAGAGCCTTACCCTGGACTCTTTGCCTGCAGTCATTCACAACACAGTTTCCCTTATTGCATTATGCCATGCATGACTCAGGGTTTTTGGTGAATTAAAGTCACAGGACTAACAAATTAGCATGGAGAAAAGGCACAATAGTGATACTATGTAATGACAAAAAATGAAGAACTATTTCAAGTATATGAGCATCTCCTTAAAAACTGGGAATGAGGAGGGAAAAAGGTAGCAAAAGAATGTACTGAAGCAGATTGAATTGTTCAATACTTGGTAGAGTGATCTGGGTTGAAATAGTGCTCCTGCATCACATTAAACAAAAAAAACATTAAACAAAATTAAACATTAAACAAAAGCCACTCAGTTTCTGAGCAGAATACTCTGGTAAGTACTATTTTCCAAAAATGGAGCAAGCCCAGCATGCCTGGAACAGTGAGCAATATCTAAAACACCACCAAAAGAAAGGTACGGCAAAATCCGATTGTTTATTCAATTCTATCCTGCTTTGTTCTGCTGTAAGCCCTGTTGAAAATTGTCTGTAATGATACGTGAGAGACCTACACAAACCTGGATATAATTCTCGTGGAAGGAGGGTGCTCACTTCAGTTTGGCAAAAACAAGGCATTCACTCATTCATCCTTATCTCACTGGTTTAACACCTGTAGTATTCCCAAATAATAGACATGCATTGTGCTCATGCAATTAAAGCAACATTATAAACATGGCCAGAGAGTTTAGTGACCAAGCAATGCTGTTTTAATTATGTATTCCATTACTGTCCATTGTTAAACAGGAAGCATCATGCAGTCATTGAACAGGAACAGAACATTTCAGGTGCAAGGCAATACTTTTTAGAAATGACAGGTTGAAACTGCAAGGGCATAGAAACACTGTGAATTGTTTCCCCGAGATACTCATATAATCAAGGGGCTAATATTCCCTGAAATTATGTGAAGTGCAGGCAGATACCTGTGAAGTTGCAAAGAGAAGACTTTGTCATTCACAAATCTGAGACTTTGGAAAATTTGTGTTTAGGAAAGTCATATTTACATTCCCAGAGAGTGGGTAGGAAAGGAATGAGTAGATTAGAGTCTGAATATTTTTATAATTGCTTGTTTTTCTACTGTCTCATTACCATTCCTCTTCTAAGGAAGGCAGAGGAGAAGTTTGAGTGGTAGTTCTACATCCTCCTTTCTTCTCTTTCCCACCAGACCTTTTGAAGTCCTGATGGGTATTTGCAGCTTGGAATGGGCCATTTGAGTCATATTTCACTGAATGGAGTTAGGAAATTCACCAGACTTCTCAAGGGCAGCACAGCCTGCATGGTCAGTATGCAATAGCCATAAAATTATAATCTTATAGAAAAATCTCATAAAAATCTTATAGACCTAATGTCAACAGAAGGAGACAGTAAAATAATGTGAAAATCTGAACAACTTGGGAAAAGAGAAAATATTTTAGAAAATATGAGTAAGATATAGGCAAGAAGTTTATATGTGAAACATGGTTGCCAAATAAGGCACCAAGTAAGAAAAATGCCTCAAGGATATAAGATGCAAAGGAACCCATAAGAAAATATTCAAATTAGATATTACCCCATTTGGAAGCAGTGCAACATACAGAGCAAATAAAATTTCATCTGCTATAGGAGTGGATGTGCTTGAAAATAACCATTTCAAGGTGCAAGTCATTCACCTCTCCAAAAAAAATAAGCCATAAAATGGAATAGTTGTCAGACCACCAGCCTCTTCTGAACTGTATCCTTCAAAGAGAAGTTTCCTTCTCCAAAGAGTGACATATTCTGCTGAAAAGTCATTTCACTGGAATAATTAATGGGAGCAAAACAAAGGAATACTGAAGAGCACAAAAAAAAAAATACAAAAAAGCACAGAAGAAAATATTTGTCCCTAAAAATTCTGTGCATCTTGGGAAAACTCCATCCTTTCCATTTTATAAAAAAAAAGACAATAGTGGATTTATAGAAAATCCAATCCATTTGTCCTTCCAAATTTGACAGGTATTTTCACATTGCTTTTCCACATGAGAATATTCTGAGAAAAGATAGTTCTGAAAAAATAAATACAAAAAATACAGTAAGAAAATGTGAATATGCAGAGTAGCCTCATCTGTATGATGAAACACAGACCAGAGAGCTCTTACACCCGTGTAGAAGTCTGGATGACACACAAACATCTCAGAGACATGATGAGGAACTTGCTGGTCCAGCCAGTGGGTCAGGCCTCTCACCCTCTTACATGTCTTTGAATTTCTCCCAACAGGCAACATATTGGAAATGTTGAAGTTCTGGTGGCCTTTTCTGCACCCAGTCATTCATATTTATTTTATTATGGGTGAAGTTAAAAATAACAAATTAGGGGGAAAAGGGAATGGCTCAGCAGTGCAGTCTAAGATCTACATCAATGCCTCTGCTTTTAAACAACTTTCTTCTCATTTTTGAGTAAGAGAGGGTCAGTCTGGAATAAGAGTTCCTCTCATGTCTCTTGCTCTGATCCAGTGATTTGCCCTCAGTAGGTGTTTCTAAGTCAGGTAAGTTTCAGCAATCATGCCAAACTGATTTTTCACTACAATTAGATGTGTCTGTTTTCTACCAGACTGACCAGAACATCTGTTATTATGCACGACTTTTATCCTACATCTAGGGTTCCCCAACAGAGAAGTGCCTGCATTTTCACTGAGGCAAAGAAAATGTCCAAATAGTATTATTTTGCAGTTCCAAGGTACAAATTTCTAATAAAAGCACTGATTGCAAAGCTAGTCACACGACGAAGATTTCCGGATTTCAGAGGTCTGTGAGGAAGTCCAAGATTTGAATGCAAGGTCCTTCAGGGTGGTGAATGTAATTTAGTTTCTCATCATACATAAGAAGGCCATTTGTAAAATCCAGTTCCTTCTTAGATCTTACTTTCTATGCTTTCAGATCTTTGTTTTCATACTTTCAGATGAATCTATACATGGATCTTAAACATTATTAGAAAAGAAACTACTTACCTACAATATTGCACAAACCCTTTTGAAACTTTAAATTATCAGAACAAACATAAGTAGTTGTTACTATCCTTCCTAAGGAAAAAGTCTCTCAGATATTTTTTGATAGATTTACATTATGTTTACTTATGCTAATGTCTCCTTCTTTCAAGGATGTTTGCTTGATATTTTAAAAATGTTTACATATTTTATTAGCTCTCTTTGAAAAATGATCATCATGTCTGGCAGGTAACTCCCACAATAATGTTACAACAGAAGATAACATTTATAAAACAAAGATTTAAGGCCTTAAGTGCTTTCAAAGATTAATCTAATTACTTTCATTTAATTTTTCTTCCCATAGTTTGAGATAACATCAGCCTTTAACTGTAGTCTAGCAAAGCTGTGTGACTTTAACACTTTTACTAGCAAATAATCTGCAACAAGAATTTAAATCTACTTTTTTTTTTTTTTTTAGCGTTCATTCTTCTGTGTGCTTACTCGTGTTGTACATAAAGATTCACCAGAGTTTATTCTGCAAAGCTGCCCATAAATTTTCCCACAAGAATGACCACAGCTTTCAGGTATGAAAAATTCATAAATTTTCGAGGGACTGTCAGAAGTTCAGTCTTTCCTCAAGGAAACTCCCTGCCCTCTTCCTACCAAAGATCCTTCCATTTTCTGGCAGAAAGATGTCAATAAAGTCTTCTCTTCCTGCTTAGAACAGACAGGAGAAGGTAAAATCCTGTATGAGTCAAGGTCTTCCTATCTGAGGAATATCCAAAGTATAGATAAAGAGTAGTCCCAGCTCCACAGATTATCAATAGATATTCCCCATCTATGCAAAATTACTCAGAAAGAGATAGAAAGGCCCAGCCACAGCGCTCTTAAATGAGTTACATGCTGTGTTCCTCTAAACAGGCACAAGCAAGCCAAAAGCATCACAAAATAAAATCATGCCCCAGCATGAGCATAAAGCTTGTAAAAAGCAAGATTGTTCTTCCATTTAAACACTTTTTAAGCTAAACTTGGGATTGACCTCAAATGCAAAAATTCTATATGATGGAATGTGGAAGATTCAGTTTTATCCTTTCATGATAAAATGCTGTCAGGCTCTTAGTTTTATGGTAGCATCACCAAGAAAAAATGCCAGCAGGTGGTTTTGGAGCTCAAGACAAGTGATAAAAAGTTCCTTTCAGGTCTTATTCTTACATTTCTGAAACATATGACCTGTCCTGACTAATGTTCTGCTAATTCAAGGAAGCCAAAGACTCTTTGAGATTTAGTTTTCCTTTACTGAACCTCACATATTGAGATGAACACACACCTCAGAATTTTAGGTGAACAACTACTAAGATAGAGCACCAGAGAGCTAGAAATGCTGAAGAATTCCAGCCACAAGGTTAATTCATGAAATGTGTAGTATGACCACACCAAATAGTAGTGAAACCAAAGACCGCTGTTGTTGGACCACACAGTAGGGGCAATTTTGGTAAATAGCTTCTCACTATAAGGCATCAAGCCCGTTGCTCACTTTCCCAAATGTCTGACATGATTGAAATAGCAAAGATGTAAAACAAATGTCTGTAACAGAGCTGATGTACTATCCTATCAACCCTACCACAAGAAATCTTTTCATCAATCTGCATTTTGGTTAGATTGCTCTTGACCAGTATCTCTTCTAACACTCCTGTGCATATGCAGCTAAGTGTTCCCAGAAACAATACAAAGGATTAGATTAGTCAGGGAAACTTTGAAAATTAATTACTAAACATTACTTGTTTTATTTTTTAATAACCAATTGTTGCTTTCTCCTCTTTACAATTTTTAAAAACTACTTGAAGGCAAAACTTCTGGGTTTACGTATTTCTCTGCATCTCACAAACACAAGTAACACTATCCCCTTTCTTAGAGCAACTCCAGATCATCATATAAATATTAAAATATACTCTGAAACACATTTTTCTTTAATTTTCCTAGGAAATTTATCAAAGCTGTGGTCAGATGTTTGCTGTATGATATACCTGCCAAGGAGCAACATGTGGTCATTGTGATGCTAATGAGCAATCTGAAAGTATGGACTACAATAGAGTGAACACACTGTTACTCTAGTGAATGAAACTGAAGCCCTGTTATCAGATCTCTGTTTTTATAGTTGAACTTTACACTAATACTGCAACAGTTGTTATGGCTGCTAATTCAGAAGCTTTTGGTGCTTCCTCCTGTATATTTTGCTCAGCTAAACAACTATCCAGCTGAAAAATATAGCTTCCTTTGTTTACAATATTAAAAAATATATATTTCTCCGAATTTCCTTTATCTTCCTGGAAGCTGATATTGACACATTTTGTGTGTTAGTGCAATGAAACCTTACTAACTATTCACATTGGCTTGCTAGTCTTCATTCAGATAGGTAAAAATTAGCATTTACATTTCTTCAGTATCATATTTTGCAAGTGCATATTTTCTTATTTAAACTTGAGGGGTTTTCACAGAAAAAAAAAAAAAAGGCATTTAACAAAAGAAGTAACAAAAGAAACAACTATTTTCAGGTAAGACTTAAGCAAAAAAAATGTAGTCACAACCATGCTGCTGTAAGAAGAGCAGAAGAAAAAGGCTGAGACTCTAAGCAACTGGTTTGGATTAGGGGTTCCCAGAAAACTGAAGTTACAAAATCACAGCTAAGTGAGCCTTTTTCTTTCTCAAGTTTTTGGAATCAAAATGTTCAGAGTTTGTTGAAACCTTCTAAGCTGACTGAGGGCCCTCTGTAGGTGAAAATCTTTCCCTCCAAATGCCACTCTGCCCTTAGGAATTACAGGATGAGTGATGGGGTTGTTTTTTATCTCATCTTGGCTGTAAACCAGTGGTAACCCCTGGATTTCAGTTCCAAATGACTTTTCACCCACAGTACAGTATCCACAAGAAATCTTGGTCGTGGCACTGAAAGCAGTGCTTTACTCTGTACTTTTCTAAGGCTTTTTCTTTTCTTCACTTACAAGAGATGATATGGACAAAAACTGCACAAAAACACATTTCTGCTTCCTGACGCACAGCAGAAGTGATTCCACATGAGCAACTACACACTCAGGGATGGAGATGGGGATTTGCCAATAGAAGGTGGAGAGAGCTGGAGGGTTCTGATTTTGAGTGACAGATTCAGATGGGGCAAGGACTGAGAGTGGAATGAGTTATCTTCATGCTAGGAGATCAACCTTTTACCCCAGTGTACTTCCTCCTTAGAGGAGATGGCAGTTTTGAAAGGATCAGCAATATATCTGTTATGACAAAAGGTGAAAATATCTATAACACAGAAAAATCAAAACTTTTGTGGTTTTTATTGACAGTATCCTGACTAGAATTTATTTTAAGATTCGGGAAAAAAATGGGTCTTCCCGGAAATACAATGTAAGGCATTGGATTTTCTCCTCTCAAAGGGAAAAGTAACATTTGAATTTTATGTCTGTCATGCTCTGGATGACTATATAGCAGCATAAAAATTATATGATAAACAAAAAAGAAAACGCCTCCATAGATTAGGAATACAATACAGGAAATGGAGTTCTTGCCTCCCACAGTTCTTAATTCCATAAGATTGACAAGATAAATCTGACAAGGTCTTTTTTATTTCATTGTCTTCACCTTCTTAACAGGAATTGGCTAATAAGGAGAGAAAATTTGGACATTCATTTCATCAGTGATTCAGAGAATCAGTAATGAAAGTAAATGTCTGATGCCAATAGAAAATGTTGCAGCAAATACAGAAACACATACATTAAATACATGTATGTGGTGTCACAAAGACTTTTCTCTGATAAACTTGCATTTTCCCAATTAAGAACAAAATTTAATTTCATGCACAAAGTCTGTGTGTGCCTCTTTTCTCTCTTCTGGCTTTGACATCATTCTGCAGCTCTAGTTATTACTGTGTAATTGTCTTGAAATGTAGTTATTGTTAGGAATCGTTGCAGATGTTCCCTGTGTAATTCAAACTAAATGAATATAGAATTAAATTACCAGTGCAAAGCTTTAGCAGGGCAAGTTGCAGCAAAAATGGTAAATTACTCTCTCTCTTTAGAGAAAACTATCCAAAAGTGTAATGGGAAGTTAAGTAAGCAGTATTTCTTGCTCGGGAATCCAGAAAGATTCAAAACAGGATGTCAGAGTTAGTGGTGAATAGCTTAAAATATTGTCCCCATTCAAGACATGTAATATTGAAGTACCATTGCTCTGTGACTCTGATTAGGGAGAAGTCAATAAAAATGCACCAGCAGCTGCCTTAAATTTTATTGGGACCTGGATTACTACCATGGACCAGAGGTTGTGGTTATTTTATATTCTATTCCATGACATCTAGGACTTTCAGTTCTCTTTACAAAAGCTTAAAATATGCCAAAGACCCTGATGACTGTGAGTACTTCCCCAACCATCAGACCACAAAGGGGTAACAAGTATCAAACACCCCATTTTGAAGAAAGGATGTGAGTCCCCAGACCTATAAATCAGACCAGACACACTCTCTGCATTGGAAGAGGAGCATATTAATAAGCAAGTTAGGTACAATAATGTGGGAAAAATCAGCATTTCGAGGTGCATTTCTGAGCTGGTGTTCCCTTCGCTCCCAATCATGAGTGATACTTCCATTCTGTAACTATTCAAAGGCCAACAGAGGAATTTAAAAAGCATTTTATGGCCTTAAAGGAGGTATAAACCGAAAACTGAGGGTTCAGTAGACAAAGCTGATCTGCCAACAGCTTTCAGACAATTGTATGTGGATTACAGTACTCAGAGAGAATCAGGTATGATTCCACAGCTGTGTAAAATGAGCAGAACATGAATGACCTGGCATCACTTTATTTCTCTTCACAAAACAGACACAGGCCATTCAATTCTTAATTTTCTGAAAATGAAGTGTCATTAGCATTTTGGACAACTCTGGACACTGACTGGGGCCAAATAGCCTGTGTGTGGGATGTTCAATGAATACACCAGATGAAAAATGTGAAGTTATATGTATCTCAATTTGTGTTGTTTCAAACAAGCTGAGTTTTTTTCTTGTTTTGTTTTTTTTTCCTTGACTCTTCTTTGTTTTGAATATTTAAACCATGCTAGAATTGATGCTTGCAAATAGGTCTTTATTTTGTGAACACAGCAAATAAAATCCCTAAAATCTGGATTTTTTCCAATGTGCTCTTTTTATTCCCCTAGAAGTCAGTGATGGCTGTAAAAGCTTTCCAGACTTCCCCTGAAGTCAGAGAAAAAAATCTCATCAGCTTAAAAGTATGGAGGTTTTTCTTCTTAGGGGAAGTGGATGCTACTGAGGTTCTTTGTTGTTTTTCTTTTTAATATGCAGCATTCTGCAAAATCTGGATTCTACATTAATTGTTAACTCTTCATAGTGAAAGCATTAGGAGTTTTGTATCTGAATTTGGATTTATGGCCAAAGGAGAAGCAAAAGTGCCTCTATTTCCAAACCAAATTCAACAGACATTATAGGAGATACCTTACAAGTACATTCATTCAATTATCGACTTGCACAGGCTGACTATTTGCATAAAAGAGAAACAAAAGAGCCAAAAAATTTGGCTTGAGTTAGACCATTAATTCCACCATTAATCCTTTGGATCAGTCAGTCTATAGGGGCAGAATGCATATGTTCAGAGCATGAGCTTGGGTGATCCACTTTGCCTCTCAAGTTCTTCCCCTCAAGCCACAGGAAATATTGCAGAGCACTAACTTGCAAAGCTGCCCTTTAGCACCTAACCTGTTCTTTAAGACCTCAGCCTTGTAATTCCTTGCCTTTTAAGCAATGCAGAAAAATTTCTTCTGAAAACATCAACATGCTATTGCTCAGAACCTTGAGGTATGTATTAAAGCTAAATACTGCTTTTCTGCAAAATCAAATTATTTAAATAAATTTATAGGTTATAAATAAAAAGGGAACAGCATATAGCATCGTATCTATGACAGATCATAACAGGTAAAAGCAATTTTCTTTTTGCTGAATTTAGCTTATGCCATTTTAATTCAATCAGGTATTATCAAAAAATACTTTTAAAGTAGCATATGTACCAGATAATAAATGTTATTCTAGTCCATGACCCCATGAAATATTCTGCATAGATGTACTAACCTGCCTCCCCAGCACAGGCTGAGTGGGAAGTGCAGTAGGGACCTCCAAAAACCTCTAGGGCTATTTTCTTCAGTAGTTTCAGTCTACAACATGCTGTTGAACCAAATCACCTCTTACCTATTCTGTTAATTAAGCTGTCTGAAAATGGATTTTGGTATTAGTATTTTGCATCTTACACCTATCTCTTTCCAGGTTGCAACAATATGTATAACTTCCTTTTCATAGAGGGTTTTGAAAAACTTGCAAAAGTGTTCATGTTTTCCTGAACAAAATTTTTGATGAAAGTCTGTGCTGATAGATCACTGACAATTTTCTTTACTGTCTGTTGTCCTTTATTTTTTTTTTCATTTCTTTTTATAAGAATCATCCTCTTTGCCATTAAGATCTAAAAGATGAGTGGTAGTCTTTGACTTTTTTCCTTCTTATCTACTGCTGCATCCAAGTCATCAGTTCTTTCCATCAAATTTTAAAACCTTCAATCTCTTGTGTAGGTCTTAATAACCAGTAACTAGCAAGATTTGAGCTGTGTCTGCCTTGGTGACTCAAGCCTTCAAATATGTCTTCTCCGGTGGTTTTGTCAGCTTAGTTTTGGATTTTTTCCCAAATGCTGTCTTTCCTTTGCCTAATTCTGATCTTATCTTCTAAACACACACTCCGAAGTTTGCAGCACTGGTCTCTTTCCGATCATTTCTTCACATTCTATGCCACTTTTCCTGATGCCCCCACCAATTAAAAACAACACTTTTCAGAAAAAGTCTTCAGGAAATTATTCGGGGTGAGAGAAACTAATGATGACTACAGTTCAAGGGAATTAAATGTATAACTGCATAGAGAACTTTTAGTAACTAGTGTTTACATTAAGGCATGTAATTTGGTATCTAGCTGAATCAGAGTCCAAATAAATGTAATTTTATCTTATCTTTGTGAAATACATCAGATTAGCATTTCTAGACTGCCAAGATCATTGTTTGTGTTAAACAAATAACACTAAGCCAGACTGCTACAAATTTTTACTGTGGCATTTTGCACTTAGAATATCATCTGTTAAAAGACTGCTCTCAAAGCACTTTACAGACATTAACTAATTGGGCCTAATGACACTTCTCTGGAAACAATGAAGCATAATTAATTCCCTTTTGTGGAAAGGGAATTTAAGGCACAGAGAGAGCAAATGATTTTTCCAAGGTCACAGAATATTGCAGAAGACGTCGGCATAGAACCCAAATCATCCAACCCTCCAAGACTGTGATCTAGGCACAAGAACAGAGCTATCTGTGGGAGGAGGACAGCTCTTCCTTTCCTTTCTTTGTTATTACAGAAGTATGGGAAATTAATTGCTTTCATTAATTCCACACTAATGGCCTGTGAAGTAACAGTCCATTAGGAAGCAAGCTGTTTGCCTCTCCAAGCTCTGCATGTAAACAGCAGTGAAGAAACTGTGTATTTCCAACTTATCACTCTGTCAGGGACCATGTATGGTTCATGTTATTCACTTTTATTGATAATGTCATTTACTATTTATTGTAGAGTTGTGTTTCCAATCCTAAACATTTATATTCCTCAGAGTTAAACCTTACAGTGACAAGATACAGGCCACAAAATTTCGATTTATGTGTAAGGTGTTATTTCAAGGACTTTTGCAGATATGTAAATTCACGTCTTAGCTTTGTCATAATTTTTGAGAATTTTGGTTTTTAGCTTAAACTTTGAAGTCAGAGTTTTCCCAGCCTTCACTGAACAGCTAGAGGAAACAGCTAGTTTCTGTCTGCAAATAACAGGTAATGAATGTATCTTTTAATGAAACAGGTAATGAAAAGAAAAATTTCAAAGGAAGAATGGGTACTAAACATTCTGCTTTAGAAGTCAGCTTCCCCCTCTTCTATGTTTAAATCTCCAATGATCTCCTCTAATTAGAGTTATTGCACAGTTACTATATTATAAATCTGTTATAAACAAAGTGTATGTGGTCAGACTTTCAAAAGTCATTAGGCATCTGGCTCCATTAGCAGCTCCTTGGGAGGTCTTGATAAAGGCACCTGAGTCCCACTGGATGGAGACTGGGAATGGGTACTTCCATAGAGGCACTTCCTTTCATTTCACACAAACTACCTTCACATATCACTTCTTTAATTGTCTTGTGCCTTGATACTTTGGGGGTCTTTTTTAACTCCTTTTCAGTAACATTAATACAATGAAGCATAAAACAAAAATAAAGAAAGTTACTGAGCAGGACCCCTCTGCCTGTCTCTGTATCTGCTTTATTCAAAGGTTAAGAAAATGGGAACTTAACCTTTGAAGCTTTGCTGATAGAAATTGAGTTACTGTAGGACTTTTTTACATACTTAGTGTGTTTAGAACATTAACAGGCTTGTTGGATAGACTTTTCTTGCAGTTCATGCTACAAGGTAACCAATAAAATCACTGGAAGATGTAGCTGGACTTGCTGAGGGAGGATCTACAGGGATCTTTCTGCTAAAACAGACAAACAAGAGTCCCTTTGCAACTCTCCTGTACAACCTGATTGGAATTTGCACCTCACTTCCCAATGATAAATCACTGATTAATATTTATAGCAGTGGACAAAGAAAGCAACAACTGGGATGTACACAAACTAATTCAAAGAATTAAATCCAGACTCTGCAGAACAATTTTTTGTTTGTTTTAAAAAGCTACCTTTTTTGGTTGTTGTTGTATTAACCATGATAGATTCAGCAACTGAATCAGGCAACAAAGAGTACATGAATCAAAAACAGTTTATAAAAGGTTTCACATCTGGACAGAATTTTTCTTTTCTATAAGAAAATAATTTACTTTATGATTTAATAAATTGCAGCTCCCAAACTGTTCATTGAGAAATTGTCTATAACCTTACTGTAGTTCTTTTAAAGACTACAAAGAAATGTTCCATTTTAAATGGATACCATTGACATTCCCCTGCACTGACTTCTCTTCTGACAATTATTTTCCACTGATGCTGTAGCTATTAGCAGTGTGGTAGTACTTGGAACTTGAGATCAAGGTACATTACATTTGCTGCTGCTGCTGTTGCTGTAAAGCTTTTCTGTCGTCAGTTTGAACCTAGGTGAGCGAAAATGGTTATTTCAGAAATCTAGAGATACAATCTGCTGGATTCCAGATATCTAGAAAGGCTATTACAGCCTAATATTTTAGTATCTAATTCCAAGGGCATCCAGTAACAGGCAGGACTCAGAACAACTCCCAGCTGGTAGTGCTTCTAAAAGCTACAGATATTGTCTGAACTGGGTTCCAGATCTGCAGATGTAATTGTGTACTGATGGCCATGTGGCCTCTTAAAACACAACATTTAAATGATGGGCATTTAGCATGTACCTTAAGGTTATGACATTACCTCCTTTCTCTCTTCTTGCACCAGAGCTGCCAAGTCCTGATCCAGATAACAATGTGTTTGCCTGGCCTTTCACACAGACCACATCTCACAAACATGGTGATTACTTTGTCTCGTTGCATAATTTTCTTAATCTCTCCCAGGGTTCAGTACATCCCATACTCAATTTTCTCCACCTGGACCTCGACCCCACAACTGGTCGTCTCTGCCCCACAATAAGTTTAAGCTTATGAGCAGGTACTGCTGCAGGTTCTCCCTCCTCTGCTCCTTTCTCCCCAGACTCTGCATGACCAAAATCCTCCCAGCTGAGGCCAGCAATCCTACTATTCTGGTCATTGCTGAGCCTATATCCTCCTTCAGGTCTGTGATGCTTCACTGGTACATATATACCAGCTCCTTCACCATTCCCACCTTGTACAAAGCAGGACAGTTTGACTATTGGGAACCTACAAAAAAGGGGGGGCATATTTTGCTGATCATTCAGAAGAACTAGGAGGTGCTCATAGGGCCTGAGGGAAACATTCCTTTCAGCTGTTCCCTGAGAGTAGGCATCCCTTTGCTCTACACACTGATCCACATGTGGGAAAAACAATCCTTGCTGACAGAACAGGAAACCACAGTCTCTGGTCCAGCAGTTGTATCCATCCACCAGATTTCTGCCCCCAGACATTTCATTGCAGAACTAAAATTCTTCATCCTTGGAAAATAATTTTTTTTTCTTTTTTTTTCCTCCATTATACTTATATTAGTCCACAACATATTCCAGACAGTTTGCACAGTTTGTGTAAAATCCATAGAGACCAATGAGTTAAATATCAGCTCAGAAATGTGCAACCTGAAAGCAGAGGTTTAAAATGGAGACAGTTTGTCAGCAGTCTCTCCACTTCCTCTCACTAATAATATTGTGTTATAGTACTCATAGCACAAACTCTTGTAATGACATTACTGGAATTGCTGTAGAGGCATAATATATCCTAAAGTATATTTATTATAATGCTAAAATTTTTGATATCCATACATTTTTTCTGTCAAAGTTTTCATGATGATACTATTTTTCTCCTAGCATGTGAGGGAAAAGTAGTAATTTGCTGGTTTATGTTTGTGTAATGATAGAAACGGATTAAATTTCACTCTAATACTATAGAATTTGAATTCATGTTTGAGCCCTTTACCTTTCCCATGTGTAAAACAGGAACATTTATCTATGATGCATTTAATATCCATCTTTCAAAAGTGCTGCCATAACAATACACAACAATTTGGAAAAAGAAAACATAAGAGGCTCCAAACTGTATTACGATTAGAGGATTATGCCAAAACACATAATACCATATCACTAACAGGGCTGCACTAAAAAAAATTAGATTAACTGCAAAATCAGATAAAAATTACTTTACTGGCTCATAATGCTGTGCCTGATTTGGATGGCAATCAAAAATCATGTTTGACTGAATAATATGAAAAACTTATTTGTCCGTACAGAACTCTTATTTTAATCAACATTTTAGAAGATCATAGGCCACAAAAAACTGAATGGATATTAAAGAAAACATGTGAATTGCCCAATTTAAATAACTGATAGTTCTGTGTGTTCATAAATACACCTCATCTGGTTTCATCTTATTCTGAGCCCATGTAATTCTGGTACCACCAGGCTGCTCCCTTATTTTAGATAAATGTCATGTGTTGGGCTGAGCTGCCTTTGAGACTAATGAAGAGGGAACCTGACCAACTAGTTTGGAGTAATTTACACCCATGCTTAAAGTGGAGTGAATAAATTGAGATTAACTGTATCTAAAGGCCTGTAAATGCAATACAGCTAGGGGGTTTGCCAGTAATGTCTAAGGGAACCTGACCACGTTAGTGTGGTATGACCAAACCAGGGAACTTGTGGGAAAGGAGACTGGTCTAAATCTGAGAATGATTTTTCATTATGAGGCAAAATTTCTCTAGTTCTCAAAGTGACGACTGCAGCCTGGAGTGATTTTTAGCCTTCAAACTATATCTGGCAAGATCTTTGCCCAGATCTCAGCTAATTATACTGTGAAAGTTTAAAGGCAGCTTTTTAATTCCATAATGGACCCACCATAAGAGGTTTTTTTCTATGAAAAGTGCTGAATATAGAGTACATGCCACTTTTCCAGAGAGATGAGTGTAGAAAAGTCTATAGGTGTCACAAAACATCTCAGCTTTATCCAAAGTAATAACTAGACAAATTTATCTGCACTAAGATTTTTTTTAGAGGTGCTAATAAATTTAGAGGGACCATGAGGCAGCAAAAGCAGTTCTAGTCCTAAAAGGCCTTTCTCTCTGTGAAACAGCCTGCATCAAGTGAAGGGGAATGAGAAAACATACAGATATTTTCCTTTTTTAGATCTTGCTCCTCTCAGAAAGCTGTATTATATTTGTACACAATGGAAAAAAATGTCTTTATTTACATTGCTGCCACATCAGATTGATGGTTATCTATTTGCCCCTTTTCATGTCATCTGAACGTAGACATCCCTCAGCCTCTTGCTGTCAATATCATCCTTCCCAGAGCTTGTGCTGGTCCTGGTGATCTTTAGGAACCATCCACCCTGCTGTCTAAGACATTCCCTCAAACAGGCCTGTAGGGAGCCCGTGCTGATTTGGAAACCTGGAAGTTTCTGTAAAAGAGCTCTATATTTTAATTACTTTAATGAAACCAATCTGATTCAATTCCTGAGCCAAGTTCTCATTTTCTCACACAATAAGGGGTGGAGATAATTTTCAGAGTGGAAGTCATGAACCTCTCCCTTTCACTGTCAGGGTCTGAGAGATGCCCAGAAGCCTCTCTGACTCACTCTGCTATTATAAATCAGTGGGCTGTCATGGTATTTTCAGATGCTTGCTGTCAAGAACTGTATCCTGCCTGTAAGCCAGGAGAATAATTCAGGAAATGAATGTTGCATTTGTGGAGAGTACAAAAAGTTGTAGAGTCAAGATTTTCAGTTCCAGCAAATCTTTAATACTCAAACACCAGGAACTAGCATGAATATCCAAACTATTCACTCATATTTTCTATTTTCAGTACAGCTCCACCAAAAATGGCCTGGTTGCTCTTTCCAGTGTGAGATCTATGACAGAGAACATGCCAGTCCCTTTGGCAGCTTTTGGGAACCGAGGACACTTGCCTCACATTGAGGTGGCCATTAAAAGAATACATTTTGAATAAATGAATGCTATAGGAGTTGGGAGCTTGCTTTAGGGAAACATTATTATAATGACACTATAGGCACCCAAACTTAGAAAGTATATGACATAGACAGGCACAAAAATATTTATATGAATAGACCTTCCGGTAGTCAGTGAACTATCTCCCAAATGGAGTCCAGTTTGGACTCCTGGGCAATCCAGAATGCAGAATATGTACTAGTTTTCCATTCTTACCTGATAGATGTGCATATCAGAACACAAAAATATAATTTCAGTTCCTTAATTTGCCTAATGTAGTCATTTGGAAATTGTTTTATTCTTCTGTAATCTTTGTAGAGGAGGTTATGAAGTACAATTTGAAACAATAAATAAATCTAGAACTTATAACTGCATCAAAATTAAAATCTTTTGCTGATTATGGAGCAGCAGTTTTTAAACTCAGAGACTTTTCATAAATTCCTTACAAAGATGCACAGGATCTGTTTCAATCGAAGTCTTCCTGCAACTTCCTAAGCAAAGAAAGGAAGACAAAAGATTATATACTCCATATATTTCCATATTTTTTCCTCTGACAAGGACTGTGCTGCACTTTTAGCCTCAGAAACATGACAAGATACAAGAAAAGAAACAAGATGCAATATGAATTTTCTGTTCCCCTAAGAATTAAGAAAAAGTGTCCCTTGACTCACAGATTCCATGCAGTGGTGACCCTTGTCTAAAGCTTGGGAAAAACAAAACTTTTCCCAAAGTCACTGAAGTTACTGGGAATTGTGAACCTAACATCACTGTTACCTCTCTCATGTCAACAGTGAGATTCATTTCATGGCCTAAGCCAGATCACAACGTCTGAAAGCCTTTTAAGCCAAGCATGTTCAAATGTGTTTGTATCCTTAGCATGCATAGATGTAAAATCAAGGGTTTCTGTAGAGAGGTGACTCAGCATACACCTGTAGGGCTGATAGGTAGGTTCAAATTTTGCATTTAATCTTAAGAAGGTTTCTCTGGAACTATTATCATGATAGGTGTTATTAACATCAGAAGGGGATCCCTAAAACTACATGGGGTCTAATTTGCTGCTTCTTACAGAGCAGACATTATATATATATATATATATATATATCAAGTATAGTCAGTGTTTTCTGGAACTACATTGATGCTTCTGAACAGGTTTTTGCTTTATTTTGCTTCGCTTCAAATCTTTACCCCCTGCTGCATCCTGTAGTTTGTTTTCCGATACTTTTTCCTCCCTTTTAGTTTAATAAAGTGAATTGAAGTGAACAGACAAATTCGCTTGTGAATTGCCATTTATTATACCAAGCTCTCCACATCCATGGAAATTGCCTTTTGCATCTTTAATTTGCAGGCAGTATGTAATAGGAGTGTAAGCAGGGTCTGTCCCACAGGATTATTAGACAGATGAAAAATGAGGTGCAATTATAGTGGAATAAATAGAACAACAACACAGTGAAAGAACAGCT
Organism: Polioptila caerulea; assembly: GCA_013397295.1. Taxonomy (NCBI): domain Eukaryota; kingdom Metazoa; phylum Chordata; class Aves; order Passeriformes; family Certhiidae; genus Polioptila; species Polioptila caerulea. The sequence continues at coordinate 307,264 of VYXF01009399.1, forward strand.
AGTGAGAGCAGATTATTTGGGAATACTTATATGCCTTGTGTCAAGGGAAACTATTCTGATCCTTTCTGAGTTGACAGAAGTGCTTGTAGGAAGAAAAGGTGTTTGTATACATTTGACACTTGAAATTTCAGTGCACTGGGAAAATGTCTAAGATGAGCAAACATGTCCATGTAGTGATTAGTTGCTTTGACTGTCTGGGTTTTTTCTGAGCTGTCAGCATGGTGCTATCAAAATCCAAACCAGTCTTTTATGATCAAATAGGGACATCATGCTTGATAATACATTTTCAATTGATAATACATTGTGAATTAATACATGCATTATCAAGAATGGACATCCCTGAATATTATAAGATCATTGTAATGGTGGCCAAAGAAACTTATTTTAATCTTCCATATAAGGACCTGAAAATGCAAGAAAAAAATGTATTTAATCCTGACACTAGTGTACAAAGGATTCTTAGTAAGACAGAGGTTAAAGAAAACAAGAGGATGAAGGCCTGGTCAACAGACAAAGGGTCAACAAAGCTGTATATTTGTGGTGATGAGGAAGATCTGAAGCAATATCTGCACTAGCAGACAATCCAGTAAGATGGAAGCTTAAAAAATCACATGTTGTGTAAATCTGTCCTTAGGAACAGACAGCACCATCCTGGGACCTTGCATGGTCCTCTGTCTGCTGCTGAGGTCTGACATTCACAGGCAGTGACTTCAGAGCCCTGGATGCCTTGAAATGTCCAGGAAGTAATGTCAGAGACTTGAGAGTCTCCAAAACAGGTTAAAATGTGACTGGCTTAAAAATAAAGGGGCTACATTCATCCAATGAATATCTATCAGCCCCAGACAGCTCCTTTCTCATAAGTTGGTTAGGAAAGGTAAACTGGAAAAGGACCTGATAAAGCAAAATTAAACTATCTAGTACACACCTCAATTACCCTCCTGATTTTAACTAAGGACAGGAATTTCTCTTGAAAAACTTAACCTCTAGATCTGGAAAGTTCAGCAATCTGAAAAACAACGAGAGATAATAAGTGATGACTTTTGGTAAAATGTGAATATATTTGTATTAGAATAGCAGGGGCTCTTTGAAGAAAAACTAAGGGAAAAAAAAGAAAGGCGTGAAGCTGGTGAAAACAACCTGTAAATTAGATAATCTTCAGCATAGTACATAAAAGACAGCCTTAAGAGTATCAACAATCTGAGTTCACATACTTTTCCAAACTGCAATATCTCAAGATGATCTATACAACAGCTTGAATTGCTGTGATGGGGAGTTCATTTTGACTTGGGACTTAATGACAACATTTACACATTTACATTAACTATTATTCTGTGACAAAGAAAATAAGCATCGTTGAAAGAAAAGCTATAAGGTAAGAGTTGCTTTTTAAGAATGTTTTATTTGTTTAAAATAGAAGTCATCTTAAAGAACTTACTTTGAAACAAAATATATATTTCACAGAAAAGTAGCAAAAATATCTGTCCATGTTATTACTACATTTGATAGATTAAAAAATAATGTTAGGATAGGAGATAAGACAATAATTTTGGTCTTAGAGAGTACTCTGAGAAACAATCAATAGGTTGTGGACATGAAGAACAATTAATCATTCTAACTTGTGATGTCCTTCCACATGAAACCACATTTCAACTCAAATGGCTTGAAAGGGGATTGCTGGCTCCTCAGCAGAAAGAGAATGATTTTGGAAAAAAAAAGCTTGCAAAAACGTGAAGGCCAAAAATGTGTTTTCATGACTGACACAATAAAAGCTTTATTTAATTTCTGTTGCATGACCTGCCCTGCTCCTGCAGACAACAATATAATAATATTGAGGAAGAACTAACAAGAATTAAAAGCCATCTAGTCTTATAATTTTGATGCCATTTACAGGTACTCCAGTAAACTCTTAAAAGGCACTATGAACCTATTTACTGATGGCTGAAGTCTGTTTCTGAGACCATTATTGTCCTTTCACAATGTTATGCTGGTTTCAAGAACCACTGAAAAGCATAAGCAATCTTGTTTTTTCACTTGAATCTTTTAACATTGTCCTCTCACTCTCAACTATGACAGCTTTGAGCTGTTACCTTTTATAAAAGAAGAAATTTTAATCGTATCTCCTCGGAATTCCTACTGACAATCTCTTCCCCACATTTATCAACACTATTTCAGTCACTACTGCATCTGCTTGGTTTCTAAGGCAATATGCAGTGTATCCATTCATTAAATCTCAGGAATCACATCACCATTTAGCAACTGACAATATCAATGCAGAGATCCTATTGTGAGGCATTTATTTCTTCTAAGATTGATTATGGTAATTTTTATTAAATAGATTTCCTAAAGCTTTCTGGATGAATTTACAGTCCTGTGTCCTTCCATTCTTCTTGTTCTTAAAGCAGCAACACCTTTATAAGGATTTCTGTTTAATGAAGAGAATGCTCTGGTCATATGTGAACGCTTGAAAACCTAAAACCTCCAAAACTATCTTTCCAAGGTTTCCACACATGTTTCAATCTTTCACTCCTCTCCAGCTCCTGGTCTGGCTCCTTGTCCCCCAGATCTCAGCTCTGCCTTACATCACTGCATTCTTTGGTTTCACTCAAGCACAGAAGATGCTTTCTGCTAAGTTACCAGGTTCATAACACCACTCTATTAACATTTCAATCCTACAGTCTCTTCTGAATATATCAGCCTTGATGCTGATACTGTTCAGGTCTAGAAAATGCTGCTGGGAGACTGCAGAGCCAGTCTGAAATGTGACCTGGTACCTTTTACTGGATGTGCATTAGAGAGGAGTCTAGTCCAACAGAAGCAAATTTTTTTTGGCAAAAAAAAAGCTGCATTGAAGCTGTTTTATGGAGGTGTTGAGAGGCCTGCCTTCAAGGCAATGGGAAGATACACTTGGAAACGGCTGGATCATTTTCAGCTGGCAACTCTTCTGTTTGCTGATAATCAGTCATAGCAAACTCTTTTCCCTGGAAACTCTTCAAAACAGTGCTCTAAGGAAATCTTCCTGGTTGTCCCTGTTGCCGGGTGTGGTCTATAAGAGACTTTCACCTCTGCAGGTCTCACCATATTTTTCTTGGCTGTTACCACACATTAAAGTGTCAGCAGAATTTTTTTTCTTTGAAAGATGCCAAATAGGACATTCAGCTGGTGTGAAAAGAAGTTCTGTGTTACACACACCTGGTATCTCTGTCCTTGTAGAACAACATGCTAAGTGTTCCAGCTTTTGTCTGTGGAGAGGGCTCCAAATTTCTTTCCTATGAGCCTATTGCTGGTGGTCATGTCAGAATTGTTGCCTTACATTTTTAGGTTTTTACAGCAAATAGCTGCATTTCTGTGAGGCTCTGAGTTGGCTTCATGAATCACCAAGACTGGGAGGATACTTCTTAGCATCCAGAAGCAGAAACACCGGGTCTTGCCATGGAGTCACTAATGTCAAAATGAACTTGCAAAGAGGAAACACTTCACACTGTGAAGGTGTGGAGTTGGGATAGGCAGACCTGCAGGTTTACTCTCTTATTTGCCTGTGGTGTTGCAGCCCACGTCTTGTATGCTTATCAACCTTCTCTCAATGTCTAGACTGGTCTAAGAGTAGAAACATCCATTTTATTTTTCTTTAATATGCAAATCAGATTGTGTTTACTTGGGCGTTTTCTAACACTGGTTAATTTCTGCTTTAGCTCAGCTGAGAATAGTACTTACCAGATAAATTTCTGAATTATAGATGTAACCAATGTAATATCCATGTAATTGTCCCAGAAATTAATTTGGCATATTATATTTAAATATTTATGCGAACATAGTCTCCATTTCCCCTCATTTAAATTCTCTTGCTTAGATATACAAGATCTGAGGCTGAAAACAACCTGATTGTCACTGTACTGGAGTACACTATCAATAACACTTAGGCCCCCACAGAGAGGAAATCAGCCAGAGTAGGGGGCTCATTTTCCAAATTAGATTTCTTGGAATGGAGAAAAAAGGAAAACTCCATTATTTCAAACATCTGTCTGCACTAGAAAGCCTCCACCAAAATCACAGGATGTGTCATAATTAAATGGCTTGGAAATAATTTCTTGAGAGCAGAAATTTTATATTCAGTCATGCATAGCAGAACAGAGGAGGTCTTCCCCTCAAAAAGCTTCCTAGCGGTAAATTATTATACTCCCAAGAAAACAGAATCTTATATGAATCCAAAACAGAATTAAAACTTTTAAGCATACAAAGGTTTCATTTATGAAAATGGAGGTCACCAGCTCTTAAATTCTGACCTGAGAGCTCTTTTTCTCTGTACTAATGTTTCAATCACTCATCAATAAAATGCTTGCTGGTCACCTGAGTAATGGAACAAAGAGGAGTTTGAGTGATAAGATTTTACCACTGCTCAGATGTTCCTGAGCACGAGTTTCTTCTACATGAAGAGCAAGACCATGACTTTCCTTATATATTCTCATCCAACAATGCCAGAGGTGGCTGCAGAGAAAGTAGATCAAAAAGCATTCCTGATATGAATTTAGATCCAGGGATGTGAGTCAAGAGCCAGACATACATGTTTTGCAGGCAAGGCATGAGAACCTGAATGTCTGACACTTATGTAAGTGATGGTCTCATAGTCATAATCCCACAGTGCACCCTCAAGGAAAAAACCTTGCATTTCTGTGAATCCCTATGAAAAGCAATATTTCTTTTAAAGATCTAGACCTAAAACCAGAGGTGAAGGAAGCAGGATGAGTGGGTGAAATGCTATTTCAAACTTCTTGAAGTTGCAGATTACAGTGTTTATGGATGGAGATTAACTATATATCTGGGCAGAATGACTCTCAGTCAATTTAAAAGAAGAAACAACCCTTTTGTGGGTAAGTGGGAATATCATACCACAAATGTGCAACTACATACTTAGACTGAGCATTGAAATTTCCCTCTGTTCTGAAGAGATATTAATCACCTCAGGAAAAAGGAATCTATTTGTCTGTCATCCTTAGAGAAAAGTGTTAAAATGCATTATAGTTCAAAAAACAGCTTCACGTGTCATCAACACTGTTCAGCTGACAACCTTCAGATCTTTCAGTCCTGTATAAAAATACATCAGTTTTTGAAATGTACATACTACAAGAAATGTAGGAACATGATGATTGTGGATATAGAAAACTATTTGTACACAATCAAGTTAGGTAATGGTGCAAAAAATTGCTCTATAAATCAATCAGCCCTCTATACTTGTTTCATTAAGGGATAATATAAATCTGATATCATTTCACTAAAGTTGGCTAAGCTGCTCGTATTTGATTTCCATCCAATTTTTTTAGCAGAACTCAGCATTTTAGAAACAAAGGAATGAAAAAAAATCCAGTGCAGATGTACATTTTCCTGATGTTTAATGCAGAACAGCAAGTTTGCAGTACATTAGTCATCATGGCAAACAGCCGATATGGAATATTAACTGAACTTTGAAGAAAAGCTGTATTTGTTCTAAATGCCCATACTGGTGTTTGTAAAACATTTTAATATTCTATAGTGGGTGTGAGAGTTATCATTAAATGAGGGCTTTACAGCAAAACCTCTCCCTACAGGCAAATTTTGCAGCTCTAACTGATGGTAATGTGTAGCCATACAATCAGACCTTAAGTCAATTTTTGCCTCATATTGCCATCTTGATTTGTAACATTTTATTCTGAAATGCTCTGTACAGAATGAGAAAAACAGCCATTGATATTTCCTGGAAACACTTCATTCCCAATTCACCTCCTGCACATTCTTCTCTTGATCCTGTTAACAACCCTCAACTCCTAGAAAAGGTGCTAAGCTCACCTCTGTTACCGTTTAGTTCAATGGGGTGACAGGAGATTTTGACCAAATGTGTGATCATGTCACGTGCAAAATCACTTAGTTTTTGAGTGAGATGAGATCATGTGTCCCCTAAAAATCAGTTTGTATCAAGTTTGAATGTACCCATATAACATTTCATGCATGCAATCATTAGTCATCTGATATATCAACAATAAACACACCCTCAAAAATATCAAAATATCAACTTGAGCCTAATCCTTTTCTTTGATGATGTAAAGTGAAATTCATCAGATTTATTACCTTGGAGGTTCTTTTCTAAAGGGTAAGCCACAGTATCTGTTCTCAAGTGTTCAGAAATCATACTCATACATAATGGATAATTTACATTTCAATTCTTGGACACATTAAAAATCATGAGAATAAGTGATTGGCACAAATTTTTTTTTAGTGATGAACAAGTTAACATCTGTAAAATAATTTTTGGCACTGATGTCATGCTAAGATGTCATGCATGATGACATGTAAGGCGGTTTTTTTGGTTTTGCAAATGATAGTATTTAAACATTTTTCTTGGTGTAATCATATTTTCACTTTGCTACTGATCTTTAATGTCTGTATCTTTAATCCATTTCAACACCATTTTTTATATATTCATTTTGTTCATTCTTATACATTTATTCACTTGCATTTTTACTTACCTTTTTTCTCATGCTGTGGTACATTGCTCCCTCTCTCTACATCATGATAAACTTTTTCTTCATTAATCTGCTGATCTGGTTATATCCTTATTTTAGACCAGAAATAATTAGATTCCACCTAGTTCTGAGGAAGGTATATCTCACTTCAGAAGAAAGTTCTCTGAGTGACAAATAGACTGCACAAGATGTAGCAAGGTCCATCCTGTGGAGCAGAGACTTCTGAACCCTCCCATGCTCCACCACATGAGATAGCAAAACTGGTTATCTTCACTGGTCAGAGGCCCATCTCCTACAGTCAAGGGCCAATGTTATTTGTGTTTCATATGTTCATCCACATGCCAAATATCATATCCAGATTTCTGTGTCTATGTCCACACTGCCTGGTTCACATGGCACTCTCAGACTTCCTATCTAGCCCGTAAATCCTTTCAGCTCTTTGAAGTCTATGGCCCTGATCCTCAGACTTCCAAGTATACTCCAGTCTGAATAAACATATATTGCCTAAATCAATGTCACTGTCTCACTGCACTCTGCCATTTTACTGTAATTAATTGGTTTGGGGTTTTTTTGGTTTTGGGGTTTTTTTTTGTTTGTTTGTTTTTTGTTTTTTTCTTTTTCCTCTTTTCTTAGTGGGAGGCTTAGAAGCAGGTGCTCTACTGATGAGTAAAGACATTCCAATTTTTCACCCCCTCCACACTAGGTTAACCATCATCAGAGTTTAGCTAGCAGAATCATAAGTGCTAATGCACCTACAGAACTATAACGAAATACATCCTTGGTTAGCAAGACAGGAGAAGGTTGGTGTGCAGATGTAGACATGGTTTATAGTTAAATATGTCAAAAGAAGTGTGAAGCAGTAGTTGTAAAATAAGGCAACAGAAATGGAACAGATGAGAACAGAACACAGACAATGAAAGGGAAAAAGGAAAGGAAGACTGACTCTATAAATCTGCTGAGTTACAGCAGAATCACGAGGGTTTGTTGCCTCAATCAAGCAGAAATATTTTTGAATAGGGGGTGCAATGTGCCTTTCTCATACTAGGAGAAGTGGTAAAACTGTAAGCTATTTGGATAGTTAAGGAGCTGCCTTGTGTTTAGGCAGAAGTAGCTTAGCTTAGATTGGTTCAAACCAGAACAGGGACAGCCTGTAATTATTCAGTCCTCTGAGCCCAGAATTTTACTTTCCATAGGCAGCTGCAGGATAGCTGGGCAGCTGCTCTCTACCATTAACAGAGAGGTAAGTGATTCTTTTAATCCATTTCCAAAATCAAATTGATCTTAGACTGACAAACATCCAAAAATTTCTGCATCATCTTACTGTGTCAAAAATGGAGAGCAAGTTGATGCTTTAAAAAAAACAAAGGTATCTGTGATATATGCAACCCAGAAAAATATATATTTTTATTTCCAGTCAGGTAATTTTACTTCAGGTTGAAGGCATTAGCACCCAGAGAGGACTGACAGCATGGGTGACTGCTTGAAAAGGAAAGAAAAAAATCCTGTAGGTCTACCATTTAAATATTTTTCCAGGGCAACCTTTGAATCAAGATGGCAACAGATTGATCTTGTAGAGTAACAAGAGATAACAAGGCTTGAAATATTCCATGAAGAGAAGAAACAGTTTAAAGCCTCTTGGTTAAAGAGAAGAACTAACAACCTACTGGGATCAAAAAGGATTGACTTTGCCGAAACAGTTTGGGACGAAGAGTAATTGAAAAAGTCTTAATTTCCTTCTATAGCTCAACAGCCAGAGTTCATACAGGCAAAATAGATAAGGACTTTAATGGTTAGACAAAAAGGTGCTGAGTTTGTAAATGCAGTCAGTGTGGAAATAATTTCTTCCTATACATTTTTTAAAAAGTGAACAGACAAAGAACAGGATAAATGTGTTTTACAAATGCTAGAAACATATGTAACAAGATTGTTGTATTAGAAACATATGTTGAGGGAAAATTATGATTATATTGGAATGACAAAGAGTTGCTTAAATCAAGCTATCAACTGGGAGATAAAATTACCAACATATAGAGTTTGCAGATGGGTGACGTAAAACAAAAGTAATGAGAGAGGGAGAAATTTGCACACAGGGAGAATACTGAATAAACAGAAATAAATGACACTAGGATTTTGGCTGACACAATAGGAATTATTTGAAGTAAAGTGAAGAATGAGATATGGAAAAAGTTAGTCCTTGGACCTTGCCAGAGAACTTCAGAAGAGAATGAGAAAGCATTATCAGGAAATGTTTTTACAGATGAAGGAAGTCTGCATCAAACTTGTTATAATGATTGTGTTAGTAGTTGAATTGCCTAGACATTTCCTAGGAAAATATTAGTGGGGAAAAGTAGGAAGGAAACATGATTCTGAAAGTAATACAAGATTGCTTCCTGTACAGGAAAAGGGTAATGTGGATGTAGTGCCTAGAAATAAAGCGGATACAATGAATACAGTCAAAGATGGGAAGAATAATACATTAATTAGTGTAATACCAAGGCTGAAATGCCAGAAAGACTGTAAAAAGGTAAATAGGGATTATATTTTAGTAAAATCAGACTCTGAATGGTTATTAATAAATTAAAAGTAGCCTGAAAGCATCCAGCTCAGCCAAAGGAAATTCAAAAACCCATGAGAGATAGGTTTCAGAAGGATATATTCAAAATACAAACAATATACTGTGAATGAAGACAGAACAAGTACTGAAGTTGTTTCAGGGAAGAATAATGCAATATCTACTTCCATTTTAAGAACAAGTATGGAATTATTTTGATGACAGTAGTGAAATTTTCCAACAGTTAAAGTGACCCATGAGCTTGCCCCATCCATGGTGTTACCACTGCTGACATAAAAGCAGGAGAAGGAACTGGAGTCAAGAAGAGGTTGGATGTGAAGAGGGAAATTATAAAGGTCTAAAGGTACACTCACATATTTTCCTGCTTCTGGGGGATGAGCTTCACAAATGAGCTTGGGTGCCATGCACAGGCCCAACAGTGATGCTCCAGTGCACATTACTTATTCCAGATGTGGAGAACCTGACTTCAGATCACAATTTGTCTAGTAGAAAAGAACCCAATTCTCCAAGGAAACAACTTTTCCATGAACAAACAGATATCCTGGGGCAAGCTGCTTTTATCTTTTCATTCTGGAGATGATGCAATTGTACCACTGATACAGTATTTGCTGTTGAGGGTTTGTTGCTGTTTGCTGCTAAACAACAGGTGACTGAGGAGTGCCAGGACAACATTTCAATGCATGGCATAATTTCACCCAGAATTGTTGAGGCAGTCCTAAATTTCCTATTGCCTTCCAGCTAGTGCCTGTGTTCTGCTCTGGAGACAAGAATATGGGTTCAAGCTGCTATTCCAAAAAAATTAGGGAATGTGAAGATGTACCTGCCACCTCTTGGTCACGCTCCTCAACCTTTCACAAAACTTCCTGCTTCACCTTTATCACCGGTTCAAAAGGGCCATTGCTGAACCTCCTTCTTTATTTATAGCCCTAATTTTTTTCTTTTTTTTTTCTTTTTAAAAACAAATGTGTTGCAAATACCACTGAAACTAGGTTTGTTTTTAAATTATCTGTGGTATGTTAATTCAGTATGTACAGGAGTCTTTTGTTTCACTTTATCCCAGATTACTTCTTTTCATTCTGAATTGCCACAAAATAATATAATAGACCGAAATTATTTCCACTTTCCTGGCTGTCATCACCTTTATGCAAGAAAACTACTTCTTACCCATTTTTGGACAATGTTTGCAGCCAATGCACTCATGCTGGTCAGTTCAGCCAAAATCACTTTGCATTCCTGTCTAGACACACGACTAGATTCTGTCTGGATTTCTAAAGCCACAAAGAACCCAGAGGAGAACAGCTGGATTTACCCAACAGAGGAGTGGACAGATACTCTGATGATTTCCCCTGTGCAAGGAGTACACAAAAATACAAACAGGACTCCTTCAGGCAAAATTCTCCTAAAAGTCTGTTCACTTTGTGAAATGTAACCTCTTAGTTATTAGGCAGATTAGGTACACAAAAGTATTCACACTTGCAAAGAGCAAAAGTCAGGTTGAACCTTTATTAGGCAGCAGTCTTAGTGGAAGAACTAAGAACATATATCCCCAAATTCTTCATGTGTTTACTCCTATTACCTTTATTCCATGGCTCAGTTCTTATCTCTTCCCCAGTCCTGTGCAATTGGCCTCTTGGCAGCTGACCATCTGCACTATTTGTAAAATTGCCCATTACATAGACTTTTAACAAAAATGTGTACGTGACTTGTATTGATCTATTATGTCAACTTCCAGTTTCCTCCCCACATCTACTTTGGATCAGTAAATTTTTCATATCCACTTAACTCCTATCTCAGCACTCCTCAGTCAAAATCTGTTATAAACATTTGGCTTCCAATGCATCTTCCAAAGGACTGAAGCAGATCATCAAATTAAGTACTAAATACTATGCAAAGTCTACACACATACTACTAAATACTGCAGAAAAAAAACTTCACAGTTGCTTCCCTTTAAAAAAAACTGTCTTGGAGAAAAACAAAGGAGAAGAGATACTCAGATTAGCATCCTGTGTCGCAATATGACCACCCAGATTGCTTGTGGGGTATGAAGTGAGTACATGTGCTCTGTCTTTCTTCACACAGCAAGAGGCTCAGAATTTCTTTTCCTGGTACAAGTTAAGAAATAAGAGTATCAGTAATTTTCTTGGGCAGAGATGATTTGAACTAATGGTCAAGTTTGAAAGCCCACTGTTGTAAGGATTAAAGAACACTTTTAAGATTTTGTGTGTTCCTTGACATTTATGGATCAATGTTATGAGGTTGGCCTCACTGCTGTTTTTCTCTGAGTTTGTGATAATTCCATACATTTCTCCTTTCATTCATAGCAACCTCACACTCACATGCACCAGACTGGTAGTAGCAAGCACAGGTCCCTGCTGTATAATTGTCAAGACAGGAAAAAACTGAGAAACATTTTAAATGGAGACAGCTGAGTTTTATAATTATTGTAAGAAAATACGGATAGAAACATTTAAGATTGTACCTGTAAGGGAAAGTGATTAGTCCCTGTTTAAGCACCTCTTAGCAGTGTGCCCAAGTATTAAGAAAGAAAAATTCTACAACTTCCAGGTATATTTCTGAGGATCTGAATAACTCATTATGTCTATTTACTTTATCACTATAATGCAATGTAATCATTCACTTACTTGCCTCCAGCAATGAGAAAGAAAAATGGTGAAAATGTTGAAAAGTAATATTTGTAAAACATGACTTTTGTAAGGGATAATTGTCTGGTCTTGTGCCTGAAAACAGTCAAATCTCAAAATATATTCTTTTTAAAAGCTTTATTCCCTTCCCCCAAAGAAATATGAAACAGTGACACAGGCACTCCTCAGGCTCTGAGCACAAACACATTTAACAGCATTTGAGACACAGCAACACAGTGCAGTCTGCCTGAGTAGACCTGTTCTCCCATATGAACCCTAGTAAAATTACCAGGATCCCAAACATCTGCAAGAAAGTACATCAGAACATCAGAGCCTTGATTATTCCGACCACTGCCATATATTTATATTCTGGAGTCAAACTGAGATCTTCATTTTCTGCTTACACTTAACTGTGGAAATTAATCATTTGGGATTGTAATTATACATATGATGCTCAGGGAAATTATAATAACATTGAAGGCACCACATCTTTAGCCTTCATTTTGTCTGAGACATGTTAGAGAATGCTTAATGAAGCATTTTACATCCCATTAGAACTTTATAGTGCACACTACCTCCTACTAAAATTCCTTAGTCAATACCTAAGTGCAGCTTAAAATCAGATACATTTATAAAATATAAACATGTTGTAAAAATTTCTTGTATGTTAGAGTTAATGCAACTTATTAGAGAAGGATAGAGCTTCACATATTTGGTGCAGTATTCACAGAAATAACTGCTAGTGGTAATACATGCTAGCTGGAGATAAGGTTGCATTTGAGTACTGTTGCATTGCAGTTACCAGAATCTTGATATATGACTGAAAATTAATATACTTAAATTCAATAATTCTCTAACATAAATCACCTAGTTGTAGTTTGTGCTAATAAATGATTGTGGTGGGTTGACCCTGGTTGAACACAAGGTGCCCACCAAAACCACTCTATCATTCCCCTCTGCAGCAGAACAGGGGACAGAAGATATAACAAAAGGCTCATGGGTCAATGTCAAGACAGAGAGACATCACTCACAATTCATCATTACAGCCAAAATGGGCTTGACTTGGGGCATAAGATAATTTAATTTATTGCCAAATCAGAGTGGAATAATGAGAAATAAAACCAAGTCTTAAAATCACCTTCCACGTTCCCCTCCACCCTCCCTAGGCTCAACTTCACTCACGATTTTCTCTCCCTCCTCCCCTCTAGCAGCGCAGGGGGGTGGGGAATGGGGGCTGTAGTCAGCTCCAAGTGCATTGTCTCTGCCATTCCTTGCCCCTGAGAAAGAGGACTCCTCACACTCTGCCCCTGCTCCAGCCTGGGGTCCCTCCCGTGGGGGACAGCCCTCCATGAACCTCTCCAAGGTGAGTCCTTCTCGTGGGTTGCAGTTATTCTGTGAACAAGAACAGCATTATATCATGTGTGTAATCATTTCCGAAAAATGGAACAGATATCACATCCGAACAAAAAAAAATTTAAGTACTTAGCTAAATCTCACTGTTAGAAGGGCAACATAATTCACTCCAGGTAAAGACAAACCTAAAAAGGCAGGCAAGAAGGAGAAATATGTAAAGAGGGAGTGAGTGTACCAGATTCTATATGTTAAAAAAAGAGCGGTATTTTTGTTATGATATAATTTTTCATTTCTGCTTTGAAATTTATGACATACTATTTAATTTTGATTTTGTTAGTCATCTGAGCCAAATGATTCCTTCCAAAGATACCATCAGCAACTGTGATTTGATCAAATTTGAAGTAACACTGATGAAAGAGGTAAGAACACACTGGAGAAACACACTGCTGAACTCCAAGTACTTGCTTCAAGCACTGGTTTTGTAGGAGCACAACTGGGAACAGTTCAAATCTAGGCACAGTTTTTCTACATCTATTCTTTCAAATGTTTCAGACTAAATAATTAAAATTATAAGCTACAAGATTCTTATAGTATGGTGATAAACACAGATGTTGTGATATTATGTGTCTATGCTGCTAGAAGAAATAAGATATAAAGATTTACTACTAATCTTTTCACAACCGTAGTAATAAATGGCAGAAATTCCCACCTAGTCATGAGAAAATTCTCTTGATAAAACCTTCCAGCCATAATGATGGGACCTCCTGCCCAAGCTAAAAATTAATATACTTACTATCAAATGGTTGCAATTAAATCAAGTAGTTTCATGTCTATTTTAAGCAACACTTAAAGCAAATTGTCATTTCTTGTGATAAAGCAGCCAATGTTCTTAACAAGCTGACTTTTCACCAAATCAAAAAATATTATTTACCTTTTGATTTATCCTTAGTCAAGAAGAAAATTCCACAAACTTGTCTTTAAAGGGAGTTTCTAATTTTTCTTTTATCACTAGGGTAATTAAAGTACAATTTAAGCAAAGAGCTGTCCCAAGACTCTGCACGGTATAAGACCTAGACTGAAGTGACAAACTCTCTTCCTGGTTTTCTTCATAGAGGTAAATTCCAGCTTCATCAACAACCAGAACCTTAAACCCAGGATTTGAACCTGTTTTGCTTAAAAGTCCTTAAAGCTGAACTTGTCCTTTCACAATAATAAATTTTTATGGAAGGAAATCTGCAAAAGTGGAGCTCAAAGGAGAGATTATTTTGTAACTGACATGTCACCAAAACACTGAAATAAATAGAATGTATGTGTTTCCTGGGCACACTATGGTTTTCAAATATGGGAGTGAGCATCTCCTGGGCCCTCAAGAGTGAAGACATCTCCTGTGCCTTCAAAAATCACCTGAAGGTGACTGCAATAGGCACTGCCCCAAAACCACAGTCAAGCTGCTGATTTATCCAGTCTCATATCCTGTCTCCAGTAAGATCTGCACCTACTGCACCAGAGGAAGATAAAAACTTCCAGTGTTTAATGATGATCCTAATAAGGTTTCATCTGTCACAGCTGGCAGTGGAAGTCTGAAACCAAAAAAGTGTTGTAACAGGCCTCTTAATGAAGACAGAAGGATGGTGTTTTTATATTTAATTCCTTTGTCAAAAATAATATCTGCTTCGAATTTTCTACTTGTATGAGTCTTTGAGCACTCAGACTGCAGAATTATTTGTACCTACCACTGTACTTTTGAACTCCTGTTCCTCTTCACTCTGTTCATCTGCAGTGACACTGCCATCAATTGAAGAAAAAAATGCAGTGGAACATTTTCATGTAAAGTTCAGGAATCAAAGCTTCAGGCTGAGGGAAGTGATTCACTTGACTGACTCTCATTATGTGCTCAAAGAAAGAGACAGTACTGGGTTTGCATGTCATGTTTTGGTAGCAGGGGCTGCTGAGGTATCTTCTGTGAGGAGCTGCTGGAAGCTTCCTCCATGTCAAACAGAGCGAATGCCAGCTGGCTCCAAGATGGACCCGCCAGCGGCCAAAGCCAGGTACACCAGCAAGGGCAGCAGTGCCTCTGGGATAAAGCATGTAAGAAGTGAAAAAAGTTACTGTGGTGGAGCAATTCCCACCAGAGCAGAGCAGAGCAGAGCAGAGTGAGGACATGTGAGAGCAACAGCTCTGCAGACACCAAGGCCAGTGAAGGATCCAGGAGGTGTGTCAGGTGCCAGGGCGAGATTCCCCTGAAGCCTCTGCTGGAGACCATGGTGAGGCAAGTTGTGACCCTGCAGCCCATGGAGGTCCATGGCTGAGCACTTGCAGCCCTAGAAGACCCCATGCTGGAGCAGCTGGATGCTTGAAAAATGCAGTGATCCTGTGGGAAGCCAGCGATGGAGGAGCCTGTTCCTGAAGGACTGCATCCTGTGGAAGGGGCCCACACTACAACAGTTCACAAAGAACTGCAGCCTGGTGGGAGGGACTCACGGTGGAGAGCTTCACAGAGGACTGTCTGCTCTGGGAGGAACTCCATGCTGGAGCAGGGGCAAGAGAGAGAACACTCCTCCCTCTCAGAAGCAAGAAGAACAGACAAGGTGTGGTGAACTGACTGCAATCAGTTCTCTCCCTGTCCCCATGTGCCTCTGGAGGGAAGGAGGGAGATAACCCAGGAGTGAAGGTTAACCTAGAAAAAAGGGAGCAGTGGTGGGAAGGTAATTTTAAGATCTGGATTTATTTCTCGTTATCTTGCTTTTATTTGATTGGCAATAAATTAAATTCATTTTTGGCCCAAGCTGAATCTGTCCCACCCATGACTGATGAGTGAGCTCTCCCTGTCATTTTCTCAGCCCACAAGAATTTTTGTTTTATTCTCTTTGCAATAAAGGAATAAAGCAGCTTTGGTGGGCACCATGATTCTGACCATGAGCCAGAATCAACTCAACACAAAGAGTTCTTATGTTTTGTTATTTCTTTCAACAGTAGAATTAAAAAATAAAAAAATGCTCTAATCTTCAACATTTTTGTTCCAAGAAGAAAACACAGCAATAAATGTCATTGCACAGTCAATCATCATAGTAGTACATGTCAGCTTGAGCAGATCAGAACTGAAGGATAAAAATATATTTTGCCTTGATAAAGGATTTGTCAAAGAATAGGAGTTTTTTAATACATATAGAGAAAACAGGAGGAAAAAGGAATGGAAAAAGAGATCTCAGTAAGAAAAACTGGTCTTCTGGTCAGAAAAGAGGAAGATCAATGGATTTTGGTTCCCAGTTTAGCTGATGCCCTGGCATCCACAAGAAATGTTCAAATATATGATCTTGACTAAAGTGGGTATAGAAAAGTACAGCCCTCATAAGGTACACACCAGTCAATAGGTCATTTTTCTGTCTGCTTACATTACCTGAAATACCTTCCTGTTCAGTCTAAAATTTTCCCAAGCTCTTGTACCAAAAGCGCATTGGGACACACATTTGTTTCTCTTTAATCTACAACTATCTAAGGAAAAGCAAAGAGATTCTGGCTAATATTCAGCCCATTTCCCATGGCAAGGTCTGCAACTAAATCCATCTATGGGAGAACTGAAGATACTGCCCACTTCCATGTGACCATCCTACCAGCAGACAGATGTCCTGGACTGCATTCTGCATGAACCACATCTCAAGATTCCCACACAGGCACTGCAGTTTGCACAAGAGAAAAAAGCTCAGCTGAAACTGAACAACTGTGCCAGCAATGCCTGGGATATGGAGGCTCCCAGGAGAACTGCAAAGGGAAGTTTCAGTCCACAATCACAGTTGTGATTGTCCTGGAAAAAGTAGAGGCCAAGGTATTAAAGATCCATGACATTACAAGAATCTACATTATGCCCACAAAAATGCATTTCATGGCTCTAGTCTCTGGTTTAGGACTGAGCTTCACCAGAGCCTCTGATCTCCTTAGTGATGTTTAGCTCCTGTTAGTTCAAACATTTGCCATATTAGTATCAAACATTTCCTAAAAATTTTGTTGACTGAATGAACAAGTGGTTGATCTCAACCAATGCTATAGTATTATACATTTCTAAAACTAAATCTGCTGTTGCTTTCTTTCTTTTGTGCTAAATACCTAGTGGATCATTATTTTGAAAAATATGATGAAATAGCCTCCGTCTCTATTAGTGACTCCATTATAATACAATAAAATGAAACACAAACTGTTGTTTTTCTGGGTTTTTTATTCTGTTTATTCTACATTAAACAAAATCCACCACACTTCCAGATATGGCTGAATTAAATGAGGCCCAGTTACCAGCAAATACCTGACATAAATAGCCACTCTTAACAAACCTGTCGAATAACACATAGTTTCTGTTAAGTTTTTTCCTACTAAATTATCTCTTATGCAATCATCAGAGTAAATCAAACTAATGAACTGCTTAAAAGAAATGAAATATCACTGATAATTCTGTTTTAGTGCAGTAAAATTAGTGACAAGCGCAAGGTTTATGATTTAAACTGTGAAGTTCCTTTTACAAGTTAGAGGGCATTTGTAGCCAAGGTTTTTGATTCAGATCCTAGTCTTAATTAATCTGTTTCATTATAAATCTCTACTACTAAATGATTTTGCTTTATCATTATGCTCACCCGTATTGTAAAAATATAAACTGGTAATATGAACAAATTGCTGCACTTTCTGGGAGATATCTGTCAGTGTGGGTCAGAAGCACTTAGATTATTGGAAGGGAAAAAATACCTTTTCAAAATTGGCAGAAGATGAGCTTTTGCTTCCTGGAGTCATACATTTAAACCATTTATAGTTCATTTATGAATTGCAAGAGTTCAGCTGCGTCATACTTTCTGTGGTGGTCTATAGAGATTCTTAGATAGAGTCTAGTGGAAAATTTTTTATAAAAAATAAGATTTAATTTCAGGAAAAGAAAGCAAGTTTCTCAAATTTTATGTTAATGTTCCTCTCCTCTCCTCTCCTCTCCTCTCTCCACCCAGAGATATAGAGTATCTAATTTCATAGACAAATCTTATTTTTACAAGATCATACAGAAGTTTCCAGTCAAAATAACCTTCTTCATGACAATTAATAGTTCATTTTCACACCTTCCACTAGCATTTTTTATCCTTTACATTTTTAACACCACTCATACATTTGCTCTTTAAATATAAACACAAAGCTTGGCCATAAAAAAAAACTTAGGATGTTTTAAAGGATGAACAGTGAGAGTGAAATAATAATGATTACAAAGTCTCCATTCACAAAATTTGTCTTATGATCACATTTTCAGAATGTTGCTTGCCATTGAATAATTTTTAACTTCAAAATTTGAACTCTTTAATCTTACAGGTTTTTGCTGAAAGGTGCAGTTCACAGCTTTATCATACTTGCTGATCTAAGGAAGACAGGGGAAGGGAACTTCCCTCCTCCTTAGGGGAAGTTTTAAGGAGATAGGTGGTGTGAACCAAATAGTTTGATTCTTCAAGATAGATTTACTGAGGAACAAATGCATTCTCATGATTGACTCATTTTGTGTGTCTGGATTAAGAGCCTCATCTTCCTCAGTTCCTGATGACAAGATGTTTGTTATCTATATTCACATTGCTCTTATTCTCCATATCATTGGGTTCAGTGAGGAGACATTGCTCAAAATGTTCAATCAAATTGCAGTATGTGCTGGCATCCCAGGATTTAGTGTCCCTGTATTATACTGGGTTTGCTGAGCTTTAGAAACAAGTTTCATTACAAACCTAACTCAAAATCAGTCACCTCTGATTATCATTTTAAGTAATTTTTATGATACTGCATTTCTATGTCACATTATTTTTTCTTTTCATTGATGCCTTCATTAGCTTTTTTTCTTCTCATTCATTCACCCTGTCATCCTTTACTCTGTGTTTTGTACAGGGATGTATGATCAATACATCACTTTTCACCAAGGCTAGTACTGCTCCTTCCATATTAATAAGAAGTTGGTTATTGATAAATTTCTGGAGTTAATAAGGTCAAAATTTGCCTGCACTTTTATCCTTATCCTGGTTCAGTTGTAAAAAATTCTTAAATTAGTATTATGCCCTAAGTCATATGTTTCACAAAGAGGTTTATTTTTGTTCTTATTTTTTCCTCTTATTCACAAAATGAGAGAGAATTGGATTCTCTTAACGTTTTCCATATCTTCCTCTGAAAAGTACAGAAATTAAGGTAAAATCTTATCCTACTCAATGCTGGTGGGTCTGAGATGGGCATTAATGTTGAGGATTAATTCTGGCAGAGTATTTGCAATCCTAGGTTTTTGAGGCAGTTGTGAATTGCCTCTTCAAATAATGGTGATATCACAGAAGAATTATCAAAATGTGGCTGAGCATTTCAGGGAGCTCTTTCTGTGGTTCCTCATTTTTGTGAATGGGAATATAATTCACATTTTTGTCAGGAACTGCAATTTTCAATTTTCTCTCCTTTTATTGACTGAAGATTAGAAGCTTTGTTAGAAAACATATAATACTTAGAGAAACAAGTTTCACTCATTGCAAATGGTCTGTCTGCTCATTTCATTCAGGCTATTTATGTATAACAACCTCTGTGTAAAAAATTTATATAATCATTTATGGACAGAGGAAAGCAGATGTAAGTTATAGACTTCTGGTCTCTCTCCCTGAAGAGAAGTGATAAGGTAGAATATGTACAGAAAGCCCAAATTGTCCTCAGGCATTTTCAGATTAACAACATAATTCATTTTTGTCACTTTTGTTGGTCAGATTCCTTTCACTTTTTCACAGCATAAAAAGTTGTCTATAGTTGCTCAGAGACAGAAATAAAATGACTCCAAAATAATGGAAATTAAAAACTGGCCAGTTCAGCATATTCCCATGAGTACAGTAAGGAGCTGCTCTTTTCCCCTGTACTTTCCATACATGCACACATACATGGACACAGGTATGGATTAGCTGCGCTCATGGAGTGAGATCTGGAGAGCAGGATTTTTCAAATGTAACAATCTCAATTGGACTAGCTTCCCTTTGTAGGTCAAAAAATAGCACTTACATAATCACAGAACTAATCATGTCAGAAGAGACCAACACCCCGTGCCATGGTCAGGGACATCTTCCACTAGGACAGGTTGCTCAAAGCCTCATCCAACTTGGCCTTCCTTTCCAGGGATGGGCCATCCACAATTTCCCTGGGCAATCTGTGCCAGTGCCTCACTACCTTCTAAGTAAAGAACTTCTTCACAAAATCTCGTCAAAGTTTCTCCTCTTTTAGTTTAAAACTGTTCCTCCTTGTCCTATCACTAACTGCCCATGTCAAAGGCCTTTTTCATAAAAGCCCTCTTTTTTACAAGGTCCCTTTAGGAACTGAAAAGCCACAATTATGTCTCCCGAGAGCCTGCTCTTCTCCAGGCTGAACAACCTCAGGTCTCTCAGCTTGTGGTCACAGGAGAGGTGCCCCATTCCTCTGATCCTCTTTGTGGCCCTCTTCAGAACCTGTTCTGACAGCTCTGTGTCTCTCTTGTGCTGAGCACCCCAAAGCTGGATGCAATATTCCAAGCAGAGTCTCACAGGGGTAGAGTAGAGGGGGAAAATCAGGACACTTCTTGTGATGCAGCCCAGGATATGGTTGGGCCTTTTGGGCTGCAAACATACTGTTGGCTCATGTCCAGCTTTTCATCCAGCAGAACTCCCAAGTACTTCTCCATAGGGCTGCTCTCAGTGAACTCTGCCAGTCGAGTTGCTCCAATCCATGTGCAGCACCTTGCACTTGGGCTTGTAATGTCACTTTCCACATTCCATCTCATCACTCTCATCTTTGTCCTGTAGAGTAATCAAACCCATCTCTGTAATACCCTCTATTCTATGTGCTCTGTTTTTAACTGGTAGCTTTGCTTACACATGCATGGCTTAACAAGTGTGGGCCTTCACAAGAAAACCAAGCACACCAAACCTGATTTTTGTTAAAGTCGATTAGATCTGCTCATTTGCTTTAGCTCTCTCTCTCTGTTTCTACAGTTTGGTTATTCCTCTGAAGGTAAATAAAGGTTTTGATGTGTGTAAAGAAAGGCTTGTGAAGTGAAAGAGCCTCTTCTGCTAGGCCAGAGATTGTGGATCACTGCAAAGAAGTCAAACAGGGTATGCCTGGAAGACCTGAATGTAATTCAAATTTTTTGTTCAATCACAGACCAACACAGCAAAAGGATTAACAAAAAGCTGATACATCAGGTAGGATGAAAAATTAAGTAATACATTGATGGTATGGTTTCAATTTTACAATTTCTTGAGACCAGATAAAGTAGAGACATAATTGGGATAAATTGTTCAGCATAGCTGGAAATAAAAGGTCAAGGACAAATGTATTTCCCTGAATTAACTGGTATTAGTAGAAGTAGAAACAGGAAAGAACAGAACTGCCAGTAAAGAGAAGCATTTATAATGATTTTTTTCTCTTGTGAAACATTCATTTTCTTGAATAGTGATTCTAGACACTTTGACCCTTTATGTCTGTGCAACAGCTCTCCTTAATGCACACTATCATAAGACTATTTCAATAATAATTAAACAAGTTTTATTTTCATTCTGCAAGCTATCTGAACTTTAACTTAAATGAAGCTTTTTGGACAAACCAAGTGTTTAAATTAACACAGACAACACCTTTTGCGAAATCAGTGAAAAAAATAATCCCACACTTATTATGCCTTCAATTACATTTCACACAGCTATGAATCACAGTTTCTGGCTTGTGACTGCTTAAGAAAGACATGACCCCAGAACTTCTTTATCACATTAGTAAAATCACACATATTAGCTTAAATCATAGGATAATAAAATAACTGGGTTTGGAAAGAACTCCCAGACATTATCTAGACCAACCTGTTATTCATGTCTTAACCCACTAGCTATTCCAACATCTGTATTATTTCTTTCAAAGCGACTAGTTTTAGACTTTATGGGAATTCTTATGAGAGAATAGGAACACACTGAAGCACAGGAGGTTCCCTCTGAACATCAGGAAACACTTTTTAACTGTGAAGGTTGCCAAGTACTGACACAGGTTTTCCTGTGGTTGTGGAATCTTCATCCTTGGAGATACACAAAAACCATTTGTATACAGTGCTGGCAACTGTTTTTAGATGGCCCTGCTTGAGTGGGGGGGGTTGGACGAGATGAACTCCTGATACTCCTTTCATCCTCAGTTATCCCCTGACTCTATCATTCTGTTATTCTGCAATCCCATGTGAAGACTAGAAAGCAGCTTTGCAGACTGGACGTTTGGGTATCTCTCTGCTTTAAGCAGAACAGCCCACATGACCTCCATAGAGCTGTTTCAAAGTAAATTTTTCTGTTTCTATCACAAAATCTTCAAAGAATATCCCAAAATATTTCCATTACTTTTCTGCTCTTTTATTGAGGAATGACAGCAATTACAACTGGAAAATTATTATTGTGTAAGTACCTGAGGTGAAAATTTAAGCAAAGAATTATAGAATTGCAACACATAAAACAGACAAGAGCCAGGCATCATATTGGTTGGAGAACAGACCTTGGCATGCCTTTGATCTAGGCCAACTAGCACACATTCCCAGATTATTCCTGGGCACATCAGAGAAACTATCATGAACAGACCATTCCCAAGGGCAGTCCATGTGTAACCAACCTGCTGTGGAAGGTATGGGAGTTCAAGGATACACATAATGTTTATGATTCCTTCCCCTGGCAATGAGTTTTCCTTATGGAGGAACCATGCAAAAGTACAAACGGAGGAGCCCATATCCTCTGTGTGGATGGTGTTACATGGGTTTTCCTCTGTCTCATCATCACACACCAGAGTGTGTTCAGAAAATAACCAAAAAGGAAAACCACTTAAAATACAGACATGCATCCATCCATGTTGTCAGGCAGTTGCCTGGCAGTGATTTTTTCTCTGTTCCTGGTTCTTCCTGACAAACATAAGCAGCAACTTTCTACCCCAGTCAATCTTTTTGCTGAGAACGTGCAGATTGCTTTGGATACAATATTTTACTTTCCCAAAGGGTGACATGATCTGGTAACACCTCAGTCTTGTGCTGTGCAAGACCTATTTTCTAGGTTTTGTATTTCACAACTCCATCCTCCCTTGCCTATGCAAATAGTAATCTCTCCCACCCTCTTCTTCCTTCTCAGCTTTGCAGCCTTACCCCTTATCTTTCTCCTGATTTAGCATCTGTCAGGTCCTTTGTAGATCACTTTAATTCATTAATAGGGAAAAAAATACACAGTTTTTTACTTTTGCTTTCTACAGCTTTAGCATGTGAAAGTGTATCACAGAGAGATCTGGCACATATTAAGGTCGGTACAAAGTAAGCATCAGAATTGCGTGTCTGGAAGGGAGGTGGGGAAGAAGAGAAAAGAAACAAAGATGCCCCTTTCAGCACAATTCCTGTTGCTGGTGTCTGACTTTGTAACACTGTCTGAGAAAATTAATTGTGCTTTGCTGATGGCTGTTCAAGCTGCCACTAACGCACAGTTTCTGGTTTTCAAGTGAAGATGACCTTTGTACAGTAAAAATGCAACTATATTTGTCTGCCACTATGCTCCACAGAGAAAGTCAGAAGTTGTAATTTACCCTCAAAAGATAATAAAAAATTTAATACATCTCTTCTTGCCTCTGCTGGTTTGCTTTTTTTCTTTTTTCTTTTTTTTTTTTTTTTTGTCCCTTGTTTGCTTTTAGCTTTTACTTTACCTGGTTCACTTCATTCATTCAGAGCATGCAGTCCGAAAAGTTCCACAAAGTAGACAAACAGATTAAACCTCTCTGTTGATTGAGAAGTCTCAGTGGTTATTCATATTCATTTCCCTTCCTCATTCACCCCTCTTTGCCTTCAGATACTCTCAGACATGGGGTTTAATTCAGGTGCTTTCTATTTTATGCTTTGGAATGCATTATTCATAGTAGTGCCTAGGTGACACTGTTATATGAGAATTAGTCATCTCTTCTGCATTGGTTTGCCAGTAATTTGTCTGACTCTCAGACTGATTTAATAAAGTATCTAATTATCCAGGGAAAATTCCTTTGAAAACATATGAATGGATTTTTCAGTTCATTAAAACTCTATCATGATTTCTTAATAGATATTTTTTCCAATAGGTAATTGCAGCCTATATATAAATAATGTAAATCATTATAGTTTGCTAAAACTTTGTCCTTCTGCTAGAAATGGCTGAATAGACCCCAGGGATTTTCCCAGAAGCTAATTTTGCTTTACTGAGACTTATCTTTTCCGACTGTCTTCAAAGTCAATGGAGAGGTAGGCTTTCAAGGACAAAAGTAGGAGGCTTCCTTAGGTGGTCTGATCACCCACTACATTTGAAATCTGTTATGTCTGCTCTTTCTTTGATAATGAGATCAGGCACTTGAGGGGGCTGACTCAGACTTTTATGCTGCAGAGAAGTTTAACTAGAATCTCTTGCAATTTACTTGGTCTGGGCAAGTAGGTATCTTATATCTGAGGTGTCCTGTATCATGTGTGGATACATGATCTCATATCTTGTACATGAAAAATCACTGGGCAAGTAACTAACATCTAGAGAAATGCCTGGGTCGGTATTTTTTGTCCTCACTGTGCCTCAATCCATTTCATTGTCATCTGCTGTGGTTGACAGGATAGTGAGACCTATAGCACTCTTTGAATCATAAGAAAATTGATGAAGGAATTCACAAAGAGCCATACTCTGGAAGGTGATCTAACCCCAGGGAGATCTGCCATGCTAGGAATAGGTACCAGTAAAAGGGCAGCAGGTATGACAGTCTGAAAAGGTGATCTCTTTGGCAACATACTAGAAAAGTAAACAAATTTGAGGTCATGATCCCAAAAGGTGCAGGTTCAGACAGCATGACATAACCAGATGTAAAATAATAATTGCTGGACAAGAACAGTCCAAACAAGCATCTCAGAGAACATTCTTTCCCAAAAAGGAGAAATAAACTAAAGGTGTGAAAAAAGCCTCCTGCTATTGATATGCAACACTGGGCATCAGCTTTTGGATTGAAGAAAGCAAGGGCAAAGCAAGATTCTGGTCTCAGTCCTCTGTGTCTTGGCTTGTGTGCTGAGAGGAACAATAAAGTCAGTAAGCAGGGCAAGAAAACATGCAGAAGTATGGTACAGCAATCAATGAACATGGAGTAAGTATTTTGAAATGGGAAGGCTAAATCAATGGTGTTCAGGGGAGACATAGAGCCTCACTGAAGGGAGGGAGTGAGGCAAGTCTCAAAGCAGTTGATCAATAAAGGGATAAACCACAGTCTCTTTCCAGGTGGATAGAAATGACTGTTTGCCAGGTTTACTCCTGAGGATGAAATGTGGAAAACAGAAATTTAAGGAAGCAAAAGACCTTTGCTATCCAAACAGCACAGAGGCACCACCAGCTGCAAATTGGGGGCTCTGCCACTCCTACTGAATGGATGTGAGTGGCTTTATGTATTTATACCTGCTTCATCTAGATGTATTGAAGTGCAACCAGGTTCCAGTTAGTGCCTTTGTCTGGATTGTTATCTTCTTACTCTCTCTATTCTTGTCAGGGAAAAAAAATATGCAGGCATGCATGTATGTATGTCTGTATGTATGTATGTCTGTCTGTATGTGTCTATCTCTCTATCCATCTATTTCTGTTAGGAAGCCCTCTGAGCCTTGTGCCACCAGCTGCTCGCTAAACACTTGCTGTTAGTAGCTTTGCAAAACGACCAGAAGTGGCAATATAGTAATTTACATAATTCCCTCTGAGGAGTTCAGGGTAGCTGATCACTTAGTGATTCTAAGGTTGTCCAGCAGCCAAATACATGAGGCGATGTCAGATCCTTGATCTTCCGGAAAACTTTAAAAATAACAATTCAGATCAGTTTTCATGTTAGCTTTGTTATAGATGGTGATTCAATCAAGCCAAATCAATAAATTTGCAAGAGCCAAATTAGGAAAAAAATGATCAGGATTTATTTTAGCGAAATCGAATGACAGAATTTCACGCCACAATAAGGTAGGACAATGTTTGAACATTGGGTGAACCAGGACTCCTGCCTCAGTCACAGCAGTCCAGTGGGGTTCACAATTTTCTGGTCTCAGTGTCTAGGTTTTATACAGTTTATTTAGCCTCGGGCAAAAGTTTCTTTGTCTCTCTCTTCCTTCTGAAATATTCAGACGTCACCTCTGTGGTCTGGTGTTGAGACAATGTTGGCTCTGGGGTTAATTTGAATTTCTGTATGGTCTAAATATCTAGTTTAGTTCTTCCTGGGTCTCCTCCTTCTAGTATCTTCCTTCTCCGGGAACTTCTTTACATTTCACTGAGTCCATGCATGATTGTATCAGTTCTCCCTGGACAGTCTTTTACATTTGAGTTCGGTGATGAAATCTACACCAAATCTCTTCCAAAGGATCGAAGAATCGTCTCCTAGGCAGGTCCTGGTTCCTTCTGCTCAACACAATAGCCCCCCTTTTTTGGGTGGTTTCGGTACTTATTAGGTGCTTAGAGGGATGGGGGTGACTCTGCTGTGTAGCCAGGGGAGCTTCAGATAGGGTTACAACACACAACATCTTATGGTTACAACATTACAACATATTAAAACTACATTTCTTTATTAAATGAACGAATTTGATACATCTTATCCATAACAGCTTGCACTTAAGAATAAGGGAAGTATATTACAAACCTGTGAGAATTAGATATTTGATATATTCGTTCTTGGGCCTCATTGAAATTTCTTTTAAAATCCTGTTAAAATCTAGGAGCTTTTTCTTAGGAAGTATTATTTTTCATTCAGATCTATCCTTTTTTTATTTTTACTGCTCAGCTGCTTGGAAATGAATCATGTTATTACTGAAAACTGAAAACAAGGTTTATCTCACTAGGGTATAATAAATCTTGGTTAAAATACAGATTTTTTTTTTTAATGCAATGATTCTGTGTTTGAAAAATATTAAGGTTGCGACAAAAATCAACAAAAGCCAGGAAATTCAAAGTTAATTTTGAATTGTGTCCATAAAGCACCTCATTAAGCCCTCTCATTGTATCCTGTGTGGAATCATACAGTTTCCAGAGACATTTGTAATTGTTCATAATAAAAGGGCATATTAAGGGCAGAATAAGTGGATGTCCCTGATCCAGCAATAAAATAATCCTCATATTCATATTCTCTGTAATCCATGAAAGGTGCTTCTATCAGGATTTAAGCCAGAAAACACTCTGCTCAGTGTAATCTGAAAAAAATAAAGCTCCAATGAAAGAATCAAAGCCTTGAGTTAGGTGTCAAGCAAGGTACATGGGAAATGGAGAGAGCTCCATTACCTTCATCCAATCACAATTTTATAAAATTGCTCATTGCTTTAGCATCAGAATTCTTTGCATGCTTTTTGCTGAATGAGTTCCTTAATTAAAAATTACAGTCAATCAAAAATTATATCCTGTAGCAAGATCGCAATTGTCAAACATTTCGCTGATGCATTAGCAAGGAATTAAGTCCTCCAAATTTTCCTGCAGGATCACCATAGGGTTGACAAGAATCACAAAGCTTCCAGGGTTTGTAGATTTGAAGCAAACCCACCACATGCACTCCCAAGCCATTTCACTGGACTTTAAAGATCTCTTTGAAGAGAAAATTTCAAAAATCACCAGGACATATCTTGTAACTGTTTGGATTTTTCTGAAAAATCAGATCTTATTTTTGGGGGGCAAGGAAAATAGGATAATTTGAAACATGAAAGTTCTACAATTTTCTACCATACACCATGTCTCAAATACATATAATTTGGAGTTAATATTTTTTCATTTTTGTCCTTGCAAGAGTTAAATTGGGGGAAAAAGCACACAAGTTTTCTTATTTTATGAAACACATGCAAATGCTGCATAGCTCTTCTGAAGTCCCTGGGAGTGGAGTCCAATGTGCCAACCTGACGTAGAGGTACTTTTTTTTTATTATGAAAGAGGGCAATATAGAATGGTTTTATACTCAGAGCCTCACTTACCTTGTCATGTGCCCTATGTGGGGAGCCTAAAGCTTAAAAAGTGTGCAGTGATCTCAGCAGCAAACAGATGGGTGATGCTCCTGAGTCCTGCTGATGGGCAAAGTGTCGAGCGCGGGCTGATGCTCGCTGAGGGGGAGGAATGGGGCAAAATCAGAACCCCAGCATGGAAGCCAAGAGGGGCCGTTCTTCATTGTGGAAATTCAGGGACTTACTGGTCTGAGCCTGAGCAGGTAGGGTAGAAACAAGCCTCCATATGCTGAGCTGGAGCCAAAGCCCTTCTGGAGATCCATCCCTTGAGGTCAAGGCTGCTGGGACACCATCTCAGCTGCCAGGGAAGACAAATCATTAGAGGCATGTGCTGGCTGGGCAGAAATCCCAGGAGAAAAAGCAGCATCAAGGGAAAATAGGATATGCTATTGACATGGAGGAACTTACTGAATGGCTTCAGGAGGACACAGGCAGGACCTCTGTGAGAGGAGTAGCAAATTCTCTGCTCCACCCCTACAGCATGAGATGGAACAGACAAGGTGCAATCAAGCCACACTAAATACTCTTAGAGACCAAGGAACTTCTAGCATAGTGGATTACAGAGATTTGAAATGGATGTCTGTTAAAAAAAGCACAAAAAAGCCACAAAAAAGCCACAAAAAAAAATCCCAAACACACACAAAGGAAAATATTTTTATTGCAAGGTCTCTGAAAACCTCAGCTCTTACCAATCTCTTTCTAAAATCTGGGAACTGACAATATTCTGACTTCTACAAAAATTGTCTCTGGTTAGATCCTGCCTGCTTGAACATGGATTTAAAGATGTTTAGAAGACTGCTCTGAGGATTCAAACAACATGCTGAGCAACTGTACTATGATTATCAAGATCCTTTAAGCTGTCTCAAATAAGGAGCCCTAAAATGGAAATATCAAAAATCATCAGTCACTTTGAAAATTTAGGTAATCTTTTTCCCTCTCTTTTCTCTTTCTCAGCTAGAGCTGTCTTTGATCTGTGGCCCTTTTACATTTTTTCCCGAGCTAAGTGAGATTAAGCTGCAAGAGAAAGTCAAATCAGATTTACCTGTCACTCAGAATCAGCAGCTTCAGGGCTACAAAGTGTGCAAATATCCTTTGAATTGACTGTCACAAAGGCATTTTTAGGTAGATAGGTCTATGTTTGTTACTTCAATGTTCTCTCAAAGAATACTAACAAGGAACAAGCTTTATTTTGGATCTAGAGTGTCTATAAACTAGCCTAGCAGCAGAGAAACACTCCAGGTATTTTAATCCTGTTACGTCCTTAGCTTTCATTTCAATGAAATAATTTTACATTTTTTTTCAATTTATTCCATTAAAAACAAGGTCAGAAACAGTCTCTGGGTACCTGTAAATAGTATGCCTTGGGCAGAATCAAAATCATTCTGGTCTGAGCCTGCTAACACAACCTTTATAAATTGATTAGTAGTAGCAGGCAAATTTACATGTTTGGAGCTGTGATTCTGCTTCAATTCAAAGTTCATTTGCTATGACTCTTAACATTGTTTTAGGCATGCTATGCCTCCATATTAAATCTCTTTTGACTTACAGGTGTAAAGCAAGATTTAAGCTGCATATAGGCACGTAGTAAAGAAAATTTGTTCACCTATTAAGGTGCTGCAGAGCTATGAGAGTCACTAGGGCTTTCCTCCTTATATTAAATATTTCTTTATTTTCCCTCAGAATTACTTTGGGTGCAATTATTTAGTCTTGCTAAGGCTTCACTGAGATCTGGAAGTTCAGCACACAAGATCCCCAGGGCTCTATCGATAACACAGCTGCAGAAGAGGCCAGGACCAGGCTCCAGTCTTTGGACAAGGTATATCCACAAACCCAAATTCTCCCCTTCCCTACCCACAGCGGGATTTCAGTGTCTAAACTGCCTCTCTTGGGCTCCATTTCTGGTGAATGCCATTCCTCTGGAAAAACCCAAAACTGTTCATTGCTGTCTGTCTTGACAAGTTCTTGACAATAACAGTTACTTCATCCTGCAGAAGTAAAAAAATGACAAATAAGCTGCTTTTTTTCACATGTCAGTGCCAAAATATTAATTCTTTAGTAGGAAGCACTGAGCTAATTATGGTTATGTTTAATTTGTATTAGTTTAATCTGAGACTTAAATTTTATTGTACTTTACAGAATGTTCCATTGTGCCTTAGCAACATTAGATAACTAAGATCTTAATCTAATTGAATAGAAAGGTACTAGAAAAGATTTTGCAAGCATGAAAGATTTGGAAGATTTCAAAGTGTATAAAAATGTCTTTGCTCTTTTAATGTAATTTCAAATCTTGTCATTGCTGTACTATATCTATGACTACAAAAGCATGCCTAGAGAAAGGAGTATGCTACTCACTTAAAATACTAGTAAAACAAAAATGTTCTGAATTTTGCAGGTATTATCATTGCTCCCTCACCTAAACTGCTGCCTAGAACTCTGCATTCTGAAGTTCTATTGCTCCTCAAAAGCAGTTGCATTTTGATGATGGATGAAACAAGCTACTCAAGTTCAGTGTGTTAAAGTGCCACGACATCCTTTGGGAGAAGGTATTATATACATGTACCAGACATTCTATTTCAAGGCAGAAACTCTGCCAAATGTTAAACTAAGACTGAAACCTTACAGCTGATTTGTTAACCTCTGGAAACAGGACTTTAAACTGCAAATGCTGAGCTAACTTTACCTTTGGGGGAGCAAATTGTGATAATGAAAAATTATGCAGCTTTCACCTCCTCTTTAAAGGCAAAACAAACATTTTAAGCTCTATTTTATCCCTTTTTTTTTTTTTTCTGCAGTTAATCTAGACAAGCTTGTTGGCAAAATAATATTTCCTATGCTTCGTAAATAGATTTCAACCTTCTGAATCCCATTCAGCAGGAAAATCACAAGGGTAAGTTGCTTTCATCCTTAGTTTGTAAGTAGAAGTGAATTCTGCTCTCTGCCTTTTCAGTGCTTCCATCAGAAAATAAAACAAACATGCAAGGTAAATGTGCCAGAAACTCAGTGGATTCCAATGTACAAAATCACAGGAACAAGCAAGCTTGTTGGAAAAGGAAGTGAAAGGCAACAGAAAAATCTTGTCACAGATGAACTATCTTTGGTTGTTATGTTTTAAAAAGGGAAAAAGAGAGAAAATGCTCTTCAGTTGTGTAGAAGGTGGTAATAGAAAGCTAAAACATGTTCTCCTTTGGGCAGGCAGGGAGGAAGGAAAAGCTTCTTGTGCTCCACTAAGAACAAATCTTTGCAAACTCCTGGAGATAAATGTCACAAAGCAGCCTTAAGTGGCGGGATTGCATTTATTCATTAAAAGTGTTTCTCATTGCATGTGATAAATGCTTTATTTCTTCCCTAAATATGGCTGCAGGTGGAGAGAGCTGGCATAGGGCTTCCATTTCTAGCTGTGGGGGGAGAGGAGATAAATCTCTTGGAGGCAGGGTTGCAAAATGAGAAGAAAATTCCGAAACAGAAATTTAAAACTCATGGTCCCTAGCAGAATACCTGTTGATGTGGTGTTTTTTTGGGGATGTAGAGGTTTGAACTTGCCCAGATACTCATTTACCAATGTTTACTTGTCAAACATGACCATACAATCATAGAATATTTGGGATTAAAAAGACCCTAAAAATCATCTAGTTCCAACCTCCTTGACACTTTACACTAGAACAGGTTGCTCAAAGACCCTTCCAACTTGGCCTTAAACTCCTCCAGGGATGAGCCATCCACAGCTTCTCTGGCCAACATGTTGCAGTGCCTTACCACCCTCACAGTAAAGAATTTCTTCCTAATATTTAATCTAAGCCTATTGCCTTTCAGTTTGAAGGCTTTCTCCCCTGTCCTGTTATGAGATGTCTTTGTCAAAAATCCCCTTGCCCTTGTCAAAGGCCCCTTTAAGTACTGGGTGGCTGCTACACAGTCTCCCCAGAGCCTTCTCTTCTCCAGGCTGAAAAGGCAAGTTCCCTGGCTAAGGAAGTCATGCCCTTTCCACCAGTGTGTGGCACCAAGCAGGCAAGAGAAGGCAAGTTCAGCCTCAGAGGCTGGTTGGCATTTTCCATCACCAATCCTCAGGTGTGGATATCTCTAAGATGCCCATATTCATGTATGGAAGTTGTGGGAGGAAATTGTTGTCTGCAAACTTGTAGTGCCTTGAGAGGCTCCAGTAAATAAGATCAGGCACAGCTGGTCCCTGGAACAATGGGACCTTGGAACAATGCATTGTATTCATTTTCTTATCTGCACCCCTGTTGCTTATCTGGATTGTATTTTCTCCTGGCCTCCAAAACTCTGCAAATTGCAGGAATACAGGTTATGCTCTGATCCCAGAAAAAAGTGTGGCACCAGTCTACCAAACATCAGTCTTTTGAAATATCAGCTATAACTCAGTATCATTGTATTTCACACAGCTTTTGCCATTTTTGTGTTCTCATAATCAAGAGTACACTCAACACCAAATGCTAAACTAAGGTTATCTTGCCATTGATTAATGAGGTGTATTTGACCCCACTGCTGTTATTAAACTATCTCATAAAACAGTTTGATCTACAGGATGAATAGGCATTCTTATCCTTCCAGGACAAGGAATCAAAAGGACAAAAAATCTAATGCTCTTTCAAAATCTCAGACAAAAAGTTTGAATAAAATTTAATTTTTTGCAAATATTTTATTTTTGTACCATATTGAATCAATAAAGACTGTTTTTTGAATTGCCCATAATTATATTTAAAAGAAGACATTAGTATAACATTATGTTGACTTAAACACATTGTTAATTTATATCCCCTAACTTCAGGCACAGGCTGCCATGGTAAAATTGTGTTATCATGTAACCATTCTTCAAAACACTAATAATCTCAGATAAATGCTTTCAATTTTGATGTAATGATTTAATTAATTCTTATCCTTCCAGAATAAAATATTTCTGGGTCGTTTCCAGATTACACAAAACAGTTGATTTACTCTCATATTTGATTTCTTCAAGTAACCAGTAAACAATCTCTATTCTCCTTTCTTTTCTTTCCATCTTTCTCCCTGCCAAATAAATCCCATTTTAAAAAAGGCAAAGTGTCATTTTTTTCTGTTTTGCTGGTTTTGAGCACATCAAAACCACAAAGATTCATGAACGACGTGAATTCTAAATATCTACTTTGCTTTTGGGTTTTTTTTGTTTGGTTTTTTTTTTTTTAGTAAAGATTTGTATGGAGCAGAATAATTCATTATGTGCCCTCCTCTGCTCGTTACCTTGCCACTCCTTGGCCTGCCTTTTCCCAGTAATTTTGTTTCTACCCACATGACATAGGTAAGCACAAAAGGCACTGCTTCAGCACCCGGTGCTCCCAGCCTCTGTGGAGCCTTCTCTCAGCACAAAATGCTAATGCTCATTTATCATATATAAATACACGGGTAGGAAACATGAGAGCATGCTAACATACTATTAAGTGTTTTACACTTTGGATTCTGGTATTTAATCATACCTACAAGTGGTAAAAGTACAAGTTTTAGGTGATGTTACAGGATTTTCAATAAATTTTGTATATTCCACTATGTTTATTATTAAAAAAAAACCAAAAAAAACCACCAAAAAAACCGACCCATCTTCAGTGGCCAAGCTGAAAAATAGAAAAGAAAAAAAAAAAAAAAAAAACCCAAAAAGGAAAAAAAAAAAAAAAAAAACCCAAAAAGGAAAAAAAAAAAAAAAAAAAGCCCGACAAGGTATGAAAAAATGACAAACTATAAAATAATAGAAATCATAGAAAAGAGTTTAAAACAAATTTAACTTTTACACTTTTTTCAGTTTTATCCATCTAGGTTACTGTTGTCTGGAAACACAACTTAAATAATGCTAAAAATAGAACTATTATCTAGGTTGATATATTTTCATATTTACCAATCTTGTCATTGCCTTGAACATCAGGGAAAATCATCTATCCAGACAATATGTCTATATTAACATCTCTGCGAAGGGAGGAGACCAGAAATGGATGGTCTTTACATAACCCAGTTATGAACCTGCTTTATAGGATACGTTAAAATCCAATTTTTAGAAAGATAAAAACATTCACTCTTCTGAGACAGATTATTACCTATACTGATCTTTGTGTCAGTAAGGTTGTAATTAAAAAATCTGTACCCAAGGAAAGCAAGAAAAACATCTTGTAAAATGAGAAGCTTGAAGAATATTATTTATTTTGGTTGCTTTTGGTTTTTATTTATTATTTGCTTGTGTTTTTAATTGGTGCTGAAGGAAAACATTTAGTCAATTTTATTGTAACAATTCATAGCAGCTGCTCACAAATGGGATTATTAGGGGTATACATGGCAGTAAAACAGCAAAGATTATCAAGCAGCTCTAATTTGGAAAAAATCAATGTCTTTCCCATTTTTTAAAGAGGAAATCACCATCATGTTACAATGAAAAACATGTCAGATCCACAGTATTTTAAATGTTCCAGAAAGTATAAAATCCTTCTTAGGAGTCAATACTTGCTAAGGATCTGTGATCAGGAAGATTTCTTCCCTTCTCTTTGCTACTCAACCCTTTTACTGTTTCCCACAGTAGAATTCATTAAGTAAATTCAGAAATGCCAGGAACTACATTTTTAAGAGGCAGTTAACATCTTCATTAGCTTTGTTCCCATCACACAGCTTTTCTTTCCTTTGAGAGAGGACTGTGTACCTGTTGGATTCATGCAGAGAAAAGAAATTGGAAAGATTTCCAATTATACAGGATTTAATCAAGCATTGCCTGCAATGGACTTATGTGTCTGGGGGATGTCTACCTACTTTACTTGGACCCTTGGCAGCTGCTAAGCTCAAGAGCTCAGTAAGATGCTCAAAACAGAAAGTGTTTCAAGTACTGCAAAGAAGTTGAACAGAATGAGGATCAATTGCTTTTTCTCTCCCACTTCATGTGAACTGTTTTGATCCTGACGAGTTCTGCAATCACTCTGTTAGAGCTCTTTGACTCTTCAGGCAGTTCAGTCCTGCTGCTGGAGACCTGTAGTATGGCATTAAAGTGATCACTGGTAAAATGGGCAATAAATTGTAAATATCAACCTTTCATGCAGGTTTTACCCTTTGATAAGAGCAGAGATAGTGCACTGAAATAAAATGTCTTCTTCTACACTTCAGCATTTTCACTTTGGAAAAGACTAATACATTTCAGGTCATATAGCTTGCTCCCTAAAGTGAGATATTTACTAATTTAGAAGGGTGCTATCAAAAAAGCAAGGAATAGGAAATGAAAGAAAGCAAAACAGTGATATCTTTCCTGGCACAATAATCTCTGGGGCTTTGACCCAGCAAAAAATCCTCTTTTCTTAATCTGGAATGTGCTGGGAAAAGTTCCAAATAAGATATCAGGAAAGGCAAATAGATTTCTGTGGTGGAGAGGATTGTATTAACCTATCACCTTTGCTGAAATGATTACTTTCTTTGGAATGATTCTTCCTTAAAAGTCATAGTGGTTTTGTGTACCAACTACAGAGACAGACAGAACATCAAACATTTCTATCTTGGCAACATTTTCCTCTGACAGATATGACATGGTTCAGGATTCTACTTTCATTTTCCTTTGGTGCAAGATTCGCCTATTAATCATCTTGGACGTAAATAAATGTATTTAATCATATTTGGGAAAATAAAGAATATTGTACTACATAAGCACTCAGTTGTAAAAGCACTCAGCAAGTTTATGTAAGGTATTTTGAGATCCCCAGGAAAAAAAAGCAAACAGTATCACAAACAACAACAATATATTTTTTAAAAATATTAATAATCTCTTGGAGGGAAGACATTTTTTCTCAGAAATACTAACTCCTTTGTGCTTCCATTCACAGTATTCAAATAAAATATGCAGATTTTTACAACAAAATTTTGCAATTTTTAAACAGTCTTGTTCATTTAGAACATTTTTCTGATTACAATTGATATGAGTTTTCTTTTCCTGTTCTTCTGCTTAGTTGTTAACAGATGTCAGAGTGTTGTAATTAAAAAAAAACACGTTGTTGTACGGTTAAGCATCATGCTAAATATGGGTGTATTCCTTATTTGTGGAAAGTTACCTTGAGTTGAATGTACTAATCCAGAAGACAAACTTCATGCAGATTCCAAATGAGGACAAGAACAGATAACTGTCCATGTTAAAATAAGTACTGCTGGTAAGAAGTTTTGCAGAATGAACCCCATTTGGCTGTAATAATCTTAGATGCAAATATCTCTTGGCCATGTAAAAGCAGCATCCTGGTTACACAAACCAGAGGCATCTGAACGTGACTAAGAATATTAGATCCAAGCCACATTTTTTTACCTAAAGAATTTTTTTAATCATATGTGTGTTAATAGACATTCTAACTTACTATTTTAGCTAATAAAAAATAAAATCCTCAGAGCTATATTGAGTTTTCCATGGAAGTACTAGGGTACATTTTCCTTTAAAAATAGCATTAACAAGGATTCTACATAATTAGAAATCATGTCTAACTTCACGTTGTTTCACCCTCCACACTAAAGCCTGTTTTCTACTTTACCATTTTTTTCTCAAATAATTAAAATATGCTGAAATTCCTCAAGATGAAGCACTCGATTTTTTGGGTTTTTTTAATTTAGAAACTGTAGAATCAGTTGTCTGAAAATGAACCCATTAAGTGGCAATGTCTTTATTTCAAGTACTTAAGCTCCCATGTGTATGCAGGTTCATCAGAGATTCTACAAAATGAAGGAAATCCTGGAACAGCTACTGGTCCATTGTGACAATAGCCACTTTCTAAAACAAGAATGGAGATCTGGGGTGTCACTTATGTGAATTTAAAAGCATTGTTCACCTTTGTTAACAACATTTGATATGCATATATATGCTTACAACTTGACAAACCTCTAGCTTTCCTGTCCCAAAGACAGTTGATTGCTGTGCTTTCTGTTCATCAGTTTCCACATCTTGGGTCCACCTTTTGTCTTGATGTGGTCCACAGATCACTGAAGGACTTAGTTACACTGACTTCTAGGGAACAGCTGGTCTCTGCAGATACCTGACCTATCATTCATTATCTCCTTTCCAAACACTTGAGGCTTGTGATAGAGAATCAAAGAGCTCTTACTACATACATGATGTGTTCTTTGGCATTGTTCTCCATTAAAAATGAAAAAAATACTAATTAGATGGAAAACATCCATTCTTAAGAGTAACACATGACACCAGAAACAAAGAAAATCTCAGGGGACCAGTGAAGCTCAGGGTTCCCCCTTGGGTCATTTGGCCATTGTCAAGTTACAGGGGATGTTTCTGGACTTCAGCCCTGGCCCTGCAGATTCAGCACCAAACATCCTCTGCCACTTCTACTTGCCATTTTCTTAAAAAATAGGCAACTTCTCACAGATTGTCTTCCATCAGCAATGTTTGGGTAATGCATCTCTATTTTATATAAGGTATACCTAGAGAGAGAATATATATTAAACTATTGTGCTGAGGCATTTATCTTTGCAACACTGAGAGGGATAATTTGGGAGCAATGTATAGTAGCCATGAAGATAAATAACGCTTCAGGGCATAGTATCATTTATAAAATATTCCTGGCACTCTAGGTTCCATTTCATTATTAGATTTTTTAAAAGAACCATTTTCTTGGTTTGTTTCCAGAGCTAGCAGTAACAGAGGCTAATTTCAAATTGCTTGAGGCTCTGGAAACAAAGATGTATTTGTGCAAGCACTGCCTTAAATGCCAATAAAAAATGTGAGCAGGGTCCACTCAGCCTTGTAAGTGAATTATACACAAGACAGTTTTTCTCATCACAAAACCGCATCTCCCCCAGATTTTTTTGTCATGCACTAATATTTACAGGACAGCTTTCCAAGTGACAAAACTATTGGACAGGGAAAAGGATAGCTAATTTGGATGGCTAACTTCTATAGCTGTTCAACACAGAGATAGCTTCCTGTGGTGAACACTTAACTTTGGTCAGTGTGCAAAGTCCTTCCACTTTACCCATCTCCACTGAGATCTCTCCTGGACTACATTCAAGAAGGATGTGGGACAAAAGCAGGAAGTCGAAGGCCAGTCAACAGGAATGGTTAGGTGTCAAAGATTGAAAGAATTTGGGTTGTTCAGCTTAAAGAAAAGGAATCTGGAAGGAGAGCATGCCAGATACTGGAATACAAATCACTAAAATTATTTGAAGTAAGAGACAGAATTAAATATTCTTTGTAGTAAATAGAACAATCTTAAAAGACAGTGATGGAAGTTGTGGTTAGATACCAGGAAAACTTTAGCAATGTAAAAGTTGAAAAACACAGGATAGGTTACTGGAAATGTGAAATTTTCGCCATGGGAAGTCTGATGTCAGTGTTTATCTAGAGATAAAACAAGCGTAATTAACACTGCTTTGGATCCAGGACATACACTGTGTAACCTTCTAAAATCTATTCAGACCAAAGATTCTGTGATGTGTTAAAAAATGCTACATAATAAATATACACCAAAATGCTAGTGATAAATCAGTACAAATATAAAATTAATCATACTTATTTAGCACGGCATCTTATGCCAGAACTGTTAGCATTTTTTTTGATGTAATGGCACCATTTAGCAAGAGAATGATAAATTATTCATCCTAACAAATGAGTTTAGTTCGCTTAAACAAATGAGTTATTTTATGGTTAATTCAGTATGTAGACTTTAGACCTGGTGGGGAAGAGTTTAAGCCCATTTTGAAACAGGTTGTATTATTTGAGCTGATCAGTTGTTTTCCCTGCACCCTAATTTTTCACCTGTAAAAGGAAGATAACATCTTTTACAGACTTTAATTAGTTACAGTGGGAATATGTAGAATAAAAATGGAAACCAACTATTTCCAAGGATGGCCATACACTTCCTTTAGGTAAACAAATTCCCTGAGAAAAGGTAGAAAAAAAATCCAATAAATTTTTTTAGACTAAAGTCCTCATTGCCTACCAAATTATGGGATTTTTTTTCTTTTTAGAAAAATAAATTGCTGGCAATAGCTGTCCCTTTCAAATGTATCTTTTCTATTTCTAACATCATGTAATTATGGGATTGTAGCAGTGAAACCAGGGCTTGCTCCTGATAACAAAATTTTAGTATCTTATATCTTCCAACAGGTGAAATGAATTATGCCCATTAGTGTAGTAGTAGACCACTTCTTTTAATCAAGCAGCATAAGATGAAGCTGAAATGATCTGTACACAGCATCAAGCATCAGGAATAAAAGGCTAGCATTAGCATAGGTATCATTTTATCACTGCTTAATAATTTCCCTAAAAAGCCCAGAAGTTGAGGTTACGTTTTATGGGTAGCATTCTTATGAAGGTTAGTTTTTTCATATTTCAGGAGAATAAGCATGACAGATATAAAGTTATTGAACCTTAAAAGTGTTTCTTGGACTAAATTACTCTACTGGCCATCAGTTTGCTGGGAATAATTGTTTTCAGTCAGATATATTTGAGTTTATGCAACAGAGTTTATACATGTTTTTCTAGAGAGGTGGATGGGAATTTAAGACCAGCATGGAATGAAAACATAGTTTTCATGCCTCTAAGGAAAACTCCTCCTGAAATGGTCAGAACCACATCCTAAAAGTTTCAAACTGGCTCTTCACTCACCATTGCTCAGCACACAAGCTTGACAAGTAGAAG
Source organism: Polioptila caerulea (assembly GCA_013397295.1). Classification (NCBI taxonomy): domain Eukaryota; kingdom Metazoa; phylum Chordata; class Aves; order Passeriformes; family Certhiidae; genus Polioptila; species Polioptila caerulea. The sequence continues at coordinate 346,949 of VYXF01009399.1, forward strand.
CCTTTCACCTAGAAATCCACCACCTAAAGACTGTAACAACCTATTAATCCCTCCAGTTCATTCACCTAAAAGTGCAGATGTAAGAGCTGGATCTCTCATCCTGGGGGAGGAGGCTGTACCAGGGACTCAGCTCAGACTGTATTTGATCTTCCCTGCCTGGGGATTGAAGTGCAGCACCCTGCACAGATGAGTGTTGTCTCTGTGCCTCCTCCCCTTGCCCCTCCTGTGCACAGCAGGCTCTGACAGAATTTCTCCATTTAGTTTGTGGTCCTATGAGCTGAAATTGGCCCTCATTATTTTAGTAGTGTTAAATGTCAGTTATTTGAGGATTTGTAGTCATAATGCACTTTTTAGACTGTTTCTTTTTCTCACTTATAGTTGGAGGGAGTGGCATCTCTTTTTTTAACTAGGAGCTATAAAACATAAAAAGACACAAATCTTAATGCTTTAGCTGAAATGCAGTGAAAAAAAGAATGTCTTAAGACCCTAATTAAGGGTCTATTTTTTCTAATGGAAGATTATTAAGTACACCTGTTTGTGAAGCATGATTCAAAAGAAAAGCATACTATTTTTAATAACTACATTTGTCCCATTGAATACCTCTCTCAAACTAGCAGACTCTTTTCCCAGATTTCACAAGAAATAAAAAATGAAACACTTCTATCTGACTGAAAGATTTATAACTCATTTTGGTTTTGATGGACTTGCCATTTATGGCTTTCAGATTAAGTTTAACACATTTCAGCATGTCACTATGAGCCTGGCATACAGAAGAGATATAATAACTTTTCTTCCCTGATGTTCAGTCTTGGAGCATATTCAGTGACTGCTGTCATAGCTGGTCCCGTGGTGTGAGGGAGATCATTTTGCATGTGTCACAAACACACACTCATGCCTGCATATGTGCAGAATCCAAGACTGTAGAGAAGCCTGGATGACTCACCTCCAGTGCTTCTCTTTTTTTTTTTTTTTTGTCAGCTAGGTTGGATACAGGGGCCTCTTTTTGCGCAAAGACTTCAAGGAACATCCTCCACCCCCTCTTTTCCACACAATCTCTTTATTTTTTTTCATCATATGGAGCTCATAAAGCACTGGTTGTGCTTTGGTCATATTGTTTTTCATGCCATCCTCAAGGCATATGAAAACAATGTTCATACATAAATTGATTAAAATGTCTTCCGGTAAAGGGAGACAAAGAAATTTGGTTCACTGGTGCTCTGTGTATGACAATACCAGAAGATCCAGATCTTCTTCAGAGACAGGATAATCTGTGAAGGGAGAAAAAAAACAAATAAACAACAAACTAAAAAATAACAGCTCAAATTGCACTTAGAAACCATATATGACACTTTACATAATGTAGTCTATTCCCAATATATCTGCAAGAATTTATCCCTAGAAAAAACAAAAATTGTATTCTGTCTTGACAAAAATAAAGAAGAAAATTGTTCCTTTCTTACAGGTTGAGACTAAGACAAAGTCCAGCCCAAAATCTGATGTGATGGATGCTCTCTTTTTTCTGTAAGTCTGAAAACCATTGATTGGAAAAACAAATGGCAAGATAACATCCATACATATTCCAGAATCAGGAACATAACATATGCTCATAATCTTCTCCTTCAAGCCATGATTTTGTTCAAACAGACCACATGCATCCATATAGCTTTTGCGTTTCTCAAAACTGATTTCATATTCTTACAGAGAAGAAGGTAATAAAATATGTTTTCACAGTTGAACATCCAGAAGACTTAATTTTATAACATTTTGGATGAACATTTAAGTTTAATTGTTTCTTATTGCTTAGTCATTGCCAAGAAATCTTTTGATATGTGTCCCACGACATATCACAAATACTTTGCTACAACATTAAATAACTTCTATGTTACTTGAAAGTTTTTCTTTGTGTGTGTACACTCTTCTGTATACAACTTCATTTGCTCAGCTTTTTCTGCAGGATGTCACCAACATGTACATTTAAGGAATCTTTTGATGAGTAAGATTAAAAGGGTATTGTTTTTTGTGTTTTCATTTGCACCATGGATAGTACTATTGTCAAAGAAAATCATTAAAAATAAAATGGTCATCTGATGGCCTAGAGACGAATCAGCTGAAAGGTGTGTGAAGACAAGGTAAATTGTGCATCACAATTTAGGAGGTGACACAAGTTTCACCAAGTCACTGGCAGTAGAACTATGTTCTTTTCCAGGTGGAAAATATACGGACTCATCAAAAAGCTCAGGGAAGTCAAGGATACAAAGAATATTTATAATTCAGCACAGTTGCTAGTGGAAATTCAGAAAAAAGGAGATTGTGTCTTTCTAGAAAATAATCTTTGAAAAAAATTTAGTCAGACTAGGGAAAATGCACTTACTGTCTTAAGGAATTTAGATGTTTCTGCCTGAAATACAGGCTTTTGAATACAGCTTTCAGACCTTTAATTGCCAAATATAAACAGGGTGTGATATTGGAATAATGATGACAACATGAACTCTATCATGTTACTATGAAATCAATTTAACAAAGGATTTATTTTTTAGGGCCAAGTTGTCTGTCACATCTTAGGGAAGATGAGTTACTTGTGGGCAAACTTCAGTCTCTGAGGCAGACTTCTGTAGATGAATGTGTGCTAGATTACAATGAGCAGTCAGCTCCGTGACCTGATGCTGCTTCAGGAATAGGAGAGCCTCTTGCTGTCCTCTACACTCTTTAATGCTGTGGCTTATGTGAGGCTGTGGAGACCAATTTCTTAGAAAAATTTTCTGATAAACAGCTCTCCCTCTGTCTTCAGGTAAGCATCTATTTCCTCATTCACTCTTCTTGGGTTCTGGTATTACAGCTTCAAAAACTGTACGATTCTGTGAGATTCTTGAAATGAGGAATTTGAAAAGCAAAATTACTGAAGGGCTGCCCTATGATACTGGGTTGCAACTAATGACAACAAGCAAAGGTGTGGTCCAAGAATTCCTTCAACTGAGTTTGGAAATGGTAAAAGTCTTTACAGAAATATCTGGAATAGTACATCTCAGTGGTGGATCATCCACCATGGACTTTAATGCAATGTCTGCTCCAGCACCTGGAGTGCTTCCTCCCCCTCCTTCTTCACTGGTCTTGGTGTCTGCAGAGTTGTTACTGTCACATATTCTCATTGTTTCCTTTTGGTTGCAATTCTGCAGGTTGTTTTCCCCTTCTTACATTGGTTATCCCAGGGGCATTACCATTGTCACTGATGGGCTCAGCCTTGGTGGGCAGCAGGTCCATCTTGGTCCATCTTGGTCCATCTGACGCTGACCCTGTCGAATATGGGGGAAGATTCTAGTTACATCTGAAGGACCTCACTTGAAAATGGCCATGAAAACCCAACCCAGGACTCCTTATCACAAGTTCAATGAGCTCTTCTTTGAAGCCTATGGAGCCAAAGTTAAAATCTAAGCACTTCAACTCAAATTTCTAGCACAGAGCCTTGCCAAAGATGATTTGATGTTTCTCCAAGCATTTTTCTTCTACTAAGCTTGATGTCTCAGGTGAAAAATGACATTTAGCCAGATGGCATAGCTGTAAAAATATGTGAGTTATAAAGAGAGTCCTAGGAAAAAAAAAAGTAAATTTAAATGCTAAAGAATAAAATGGAAAAAAAAATTAACAATACAAAAATCCCCTAAACTACACTATAGAAATGTTTGAGTAGTATCCCAAGAAACAAGTAAAAGTCAAGCCAGTGTTGGAGAGGAATTAAGACCAAGCAGGCACGGGTGGGCAGGAGTGGGTAAGGGATGTCACCATAATGTGGTTGGGGTAGAATGCAGAACACTGAGCACCCAACACATTCCCACACTCTGAGGATCTACCTACAGACAATAACTTAGGAGAGAAATTTTAACTATACAGGGTAGTACACTCTGGCAGGTGTATCACTTGATTGAAGCACTGCCTGTCTTTACAAATCATGAAAGCAAGATAAGTATGTGAGTTAGTTGTACTTTAGGAAGGCACTTCTAATTCCTCTCCTTGAAACTTAGCTATAGGTGTTTGATTTTTTAACACAAAAGGCAATCACATCCCAAAACAAAGATGAATGTGTCTCCATATTTCTAACGTGCAGGTGTTGAAATATTTTTCTTTCTCAGTGTAAACACACATGGTGCCTGAAGTACAGCTAGTTGTAGCAAGATGATGGGCATCAAGCAACACAAAGCAGTAATCCATCAGCATGGCAGAGCTGCAGACTCGAGGCAGAGCAGCAGCTGCTAACAGGTGCCTTATTTTAAACACCATTATTTGTGTTCAACCCCTTCCCATTCATTGCTGAGGAATGGAAAATTTGACATTACCACTCCCTAAAAACTTTTCACACTTTAAATTTCAATAACTGTTCCATTACACTCAGTGTATGTTGGACTAGAAAGTACAACACAGGAGCACAGGTGTGGTATTTGCTGAAATAAGGCAAAAAAGGACAGAAAGTTATACAAGCTATGAGGTAGGTGTGGTTCATCTGTCACAATGTGAACAGGTCAGTGTTTAACAAAAAGAAAGAAAGATGTGGTTTCACATGACCAGGGATGACTCACTGTCTGAGAACACAGACTCTAATGGGGTTTTCTGTGAAAAGGAGCAGACACAAACCTCCCTTTGCCACTGGCTCTGCACGAAAAGCACAAGATGAAATGTAGACATTACCATACACAGCTGCAGGTTTCAACAGGCCCATTCCTCTAAAAATGAAAAAGCAGCAACACTTTAATCAACCCAATCATGTTTTTACAAATATTTGTCTCTGCAATGGTCTTCACTTTCAAAAAAAACAAACAATACAGATACAAGATAGTAAAAATATCAAAGAATCAAGGAGGACTATAACATGCAGAACATTTTATTGTGGGTTTGTTTGTAGTTTGGTTTGAGGTTTTCTTTTTGCGGTTTCAGATATGTTATAAAGCCTTCTTTTTCACAAAGTGAAAGCAAAAAAAAGCAGTCACTAAGAAGAACATTTTGAATGAACTTGCTGTCTATGCTTTCTTGCTAATATGAGCAAGCAAATGCCATGGCAAGCATAAAACACTGTCAATGCGTAGCTAAACACCAATATCAGCTATAAATTTGATCTAACTTATTCCAACCAAACCTCTTATTATCTCAAAATCTTTTAGCCCATGTTGGGCACCAAGGGGATTGTCCTAGTTCATCCTCAGCCAGTAACTAGGCACCACACAGCCACTGGCTCACTCCATCTACAGTGGCAAGGGGAAGTGAATTGGAACAGCAAAAGTGAGAAAGTTTGTGGATTGCAATAAAGACAGTTTAATAGGTAAAACAAAGCAAAACAAGGAATTCATTTGCCACTTCCCATGGGCAGGCAGGTATTCAGCCATCTCTAGGAAAGCAGGGTTCCATCATGTCTAATAGATACTCGGGAAGACAAAATGTTTCAAATGTTCCTGCCCTTTTATCCTTGGCCTTCTCAGCTGAGCATGACACCATATGGTCCCTTCCATCAGCTGGGGTTAGCTGTGTGCCCACCCAAATCCTTGTGCACTCCCAGCCTCCTCACTGGTGGGGTGCTGTGAAAAGCAGAAAAGGCCTTGGTGCTGTGAAAGCTGCGCACGCCTTCCAAAAGTCATGAGTGAAAAAAATAAAGAGATCACTAAGGTGAGCAGGAACAAGCTGCATGAAGAACTAACCCCCATAAATACAAGAAAGATTAAGCATAATGTTTCTAGAACTATTTGGTTCTAGAAAAAAGTTATAAATTAATTTGTATGCCACTGGGAGAAAATGTATCTTCACAAGAACAGACATAAGGCTAATCAAATAAATGTATGTCTCACTGTCTTAAATCAACAAATTTTTTATTCAAGTCAGCAATAGCTGTTTTTCCAAAGAAGACTATTCATATCTATAAGCAATGTTAGAACACAAGACAAAAACCTTTCACAACAATGGCAATCACAGAACAACCATAATTTTACCAAAGCTTTTGATTTTGTCTTCTTTTTTTTTTGTCAGAAACTTTGAAGATTCACAGCAACAAAGTGTCTGACCACAAAATAAAACACTCTAAAAAGTTCACAATAACATAAAGTGCCTTATGTTCTCCAAAAGGACATATTTTGAATGAACTTGCTTTCTATGCTTTCTTGCTATTCTGTTCAGGACATTATTGTCTCTTAGGACTGAACATTTTATGCATAATGCAATTAAGATGTAAAATCTGCAAAGGTAATTTAATTAATTAATGTTAGCTGTGAAAGCTTTACTGTGAACACCTAGCTAGACATCTCATCATATGAGTCCTTCCCTATCTAAGAATTGAATTTTCCATTCCTAAAAAGAAATAGACATTTCCTGTGGACAAAATATTTCATTTAAGTCTTTGAATATCTGAGTCCAATTCTCAGATTCTCAGGTGCATAGATCTTTACAGAAGAGTTATCAGCTATTCAATTTACCAGTTTCAGTATAAACTTCCTCAAAAGACAGTTACCTTTACACAATATTAAGCTGAAGTATTCTAGGAATTATTTTCCAAAAGATTACTAGAGTCTTTCTTTGAACTTCCTGTAATCCCCTGTTGGAACTATTGGATTCTCGTGGAAGCCTACAGGCATTAAAGTGGCATTTCAGTGCTTGTGTTAGTGCTTCATTTGTGATTAGCCTACACTACTAAAGAGTCAACTATTTTGAATTAAAAACATCAGGTTACTTGAGTGAATAGATGTGCGCGTAAGCATAAGATCCTGGGCTGTATATGAACTCTTCTCAGTGGAACAAACTTCATAGTGTAGCTTCAGGCAACTGCTTAACCTCTTAAACTCCACTAACTCCATCTGAGGACTGGAAATTGGTATTCCTCCCCCCACACATTATATGCCTGACCTGTTTGAAATTCTTGTAAGACAGAAAAATCAGCTTGTGTAAATGGAAGAAATATTCTAATCCACTTCAGTATCTTTTAGATCAGGTTTTGAGACACAGACTCTTGTGTGTGAGACATTCAGATCTGAATATTGATTCGCTGTGTAGGAGCTTGTGCACTGAGGACAGTAAATCATCTTCATGGAGAGATACAAATAACATTTTCTAAGTATTCTTTCCCTTTCTTCCCTATATCAATATGGTTGTTTCCCTATGTCCAGGTAACAGGAACCACCATGTTAGTTTGGTCAAAGCTCTGTTCAAACTATGAAAATGAAAGGGCCTCGGTTTAGCGCTGAAATCTGTTGCTAAACCAGGTGTGCTATAGGAAGGCAAACTTGGTAGTGCCAGTTCAGCATTTATGCAACCAAAAAACTGCAGTTGGAAATTAGCAAACACTGCCTAAATGAAACAGATATACATATTTTATTCCTATTTGACTCTGGATATTGGAAAAATCAATGCTCGCATCCTCTGAAAATTTTGATAACTCAGTAAACAAGAACATTTTTTCTAGCCTTGCATCTCTATCTGTCATGCAACAAAATAGATAAGGGCAATCAGAAGTGAAAAGAGAGATCCAAATTCAGATTTTACATATTCTGTATATTTTTAGGGGTTATTTATTTATTTATTGCTAAAATAGTTGTAGTTCGCAGGATTTTGCCAAAGCTACAATACACAAGTAGTCAACACCCCTCAATCTGACTGTTTCTCTTCTTCTCACACAAGCACATTTGAGCCATTTATGTGTGGAGATGATGATGGTTTTCATGTGGATATGACTCAGTTCTTCACCCATGTTGATAACACATGCTGATAATTAGAGTTACTGATGACTGATAAACATCTCATTGGAGTCCGTGCAAGATTTGGTGTTGACAAAAACATGAGATTTTTTATTCTTCCACCAATAACAGCTAATGAACAGCAGTCTACAGAAGAAATTGCTCTTATTCAACTCTAAGGGCTTTGTGTTCATTTACTTTTGGGGACATAGCAAGATTATCTTTAATTGCTGTTCTGTCATTATTGTGGACTCATGTTTTTTTGTGTTCTTTTTATTTATACAGCTGAACAACCTTTTGCTATTTGTTTAATTTCCTTCACAAAGTCTGGCCCAGGCTGGCTTTTGGCATGTCTCACATTACCCTGACACAATTTGATCTTCTAAACATAATTGCTTTGCTGAGAACTTTTTCCTGCTCCTGGTAGGGTGTCTGATTACTCCTGCAATTCTCTTTGTGTTTTTTTTAGTCATCTAGTGAGATCTAGAGTCCTACCATAAAATTTCCCCTGAAGTTCAGAACTTTAAATTTAATTTAAATTTAATTTTTAAATTGTCATTTTCACTCAATAAGATTGCACACCTCCAGTTGTTAGTCCTCAATCTTTTCAATGCAACTGACTTCACAAATCTTGACACGCTCATTCACATCTCAGATGCCAGCCACCACAATACTTCCTTAGCATCTGGAAAACTTCTGGCCACACAAGCAATCAAGAGATACAGTAACCTCTAGAAAAATCCATTCATCAGACCTTTACCCAGATAGCTCATCTTCCACCATTAGCTTCTTTGTGTTGCCCGCTTGCCCTAGCCTGAGGTGAGCTGCCTCACAACATTTGCCCCATCTAGCCTGGCCTCTTTGGTAGTTCTAGACAGATCTCATGACTGTCATTGTTGAAAGAAGGATCCACAGACCCATAACTGAAGTCTGTTGCATACTCATTTATGAATCTTATCTAAGAAATTCAAAAATAATGTCTCTCCTTGTGTTAACAAAGTTAGGAATTCTCCTTTTCTATATAGTTGTTCTTTCAAGTACCAGACTAGTATAATTTAAGGCTTCAATGTCCTGTCAAAAATTCATAGATTTTAATAATTCATGTCATCAATTAAAGTTTTTTCTATCATGTATATCCTACCTATGCCCAAAGGGGATGAGTCCTCGTGGCCACAAACAGCTGACCCATATCCCTGACAATCTCTAAGAAATAAGCTATTACTTATATTTTAATTGGTCATTTTAACTTAGGTCTTGTCAGTGAAAGAGGTCATCTTAACCAGCCTCGGATACCCATAATACTATGATTACTTTGTGTGCACACCCTGCCATGCATCAGAGTTATGACAGAGGTGACTGGTTCCTTCTCAGCCAGCAGCTGCTCCATGATCTCTCTAACACAAATCTCAAGTGTAATAGGTGCTGCTCCCTTTTGTTGATGTCATTTTTCCTGGGCATTCTCACCTGTTCTTGGTTTGATAAATGTCTCATTCACCTCTTCGTATTCCCCTTTCAGGCTTGCACATGCAGGAGTCTTTATTTTTCATATGTGGAGGGTCTCCTACTTGCCAGCTTGCCCCCCTGGCTCACTTCCATGCTCCCTGACATAACTTTAACACCAGTTAACATTCTTTTGGCAGCTCCCACTGACATGCATATTGGTGAATCCCTCTCACTCCCAGGAAACAGTGAGGCCAGAAGTGATCTCAGCCACAGCCAAGAGGATGTGCAGAGCAGCCAGGAGTGAACTGACCCTTGATTGTTTTAGATCCCATGCAGCATGCCTGAGTTGATGCTTAGAAAATGGATTGCACTTTGGGCATTATGGTGAGGGGCACTGGAATGACAGGAGCTGCTCATTTAGGAGGGATAAGCACCAGAGGCTTCAGGTATGAGGGGCCATGGTGAAGGTCAGTGTTTGGATGGGCTGAAGGAGTCCACATGCTCTGTAATCGATGTGGAGGGATATAACTGCTATGATCAAGAATTAGACTGTTATGAGGAGTAGCAGTGATCAGGCATGCAAATCTCATCTCTGCAACTATTCTGTACCTGCAAGGATGTCTTGATTTCTCCAAATAAGTGAGACAAGTCTGAAAACAGAGAGCAAGGTTTGCAGGTTTACCCTGCAAGAGAACAGTGAAAATAAAAGCTGGAGAGATGTCTATGGCACGAGACAAAAAGAAAAAATTTTGCAAAGTATTTCTAAGAACTTTTCTAGCAATGTATGCTGCTGCTTGGCAAAAATACTGAACGAATCTTACAGCCAAACTTTGTTAAAATGTCATCATCTTTAATGCAAATAGGTTTGCTTAGTACACAACCTCACATGAAGTGCAAAGGTGGATTATTGGCTCAGAAAATAAAACTATTAAACTTTGAAATGCAGAAAGAACATTAAAAAAAAAAAAATATGTGAAAATTTCACTAAAAGAAGAACCTTCTGAAAATGTAAATATTTTTGGACAGTAAGTACTGAAAAGCTTTCATTAACAATGCCATTCTTATTGTTTCTGCTATGCAAAGACATCTGTGATTAGAAAGTACATGAAAACTACTCAGTGAACCCATTAAAACAGCAGCATTATCTGAAAAGAAAATTCTAATAACACATAAATTTAAATCTCATCATAATCCCATAATAGGAGAAAAAGAACTATTATTTCAGCATAGACAGTGCTGGCATAACTCGAATCTCACAGCTTTGTGAGACTAACCAATGCCCTGGGTGCCTTGATAAACTACAAGGAGCAGATGCATAATAAGACAACTCAGCTTGCTGAAGTTTCATCTGCTGGTGGGACCCACTTGGTACAGCCAGAGCCCTTTGCCAAGTCTACTTTCTCACTCTTTATAGATGGCACTGCTCCAGGAGCAGCTCTGATCTTCTATCCAGCTGCTCCACACAATCTCAGAAAGAGATCTTTCATTATGCTTAGTTACAATGGCCCACAAAGAACTATAAGACACTACTCCTTAGCAGGTGGTTCAGCATTTTTAAAAGCCCAGTTTTAAAAGCCCTAGAGGTGATAAAACTCAGCTTCCAGAAATGGTTCAGGGTAAAGTGGACCTTGAGCCCAACAGAATGTGAGAGCTCAACATCAGAAACCAGACTTGAGGTTTATTAAGTTCTAAATTTTTAATATAAAACTCTGACACTGTAGAAGCACTGAATTTCTTATGTGTAGTTCCTGAAATAATTTGGCTTCCCAGCTATGATATTGCAGATCCCTTTAGAAGGTTTCTTTCTACATGTACATTTTCATGGCAAAGGTTTAAGTCCTCACTGGAATTGCTCCACTAAAGCTTTCCTAACCTTGAGGGAGTCATGGTCTGAGGGCTCATCTGAGCTTCAAGGCAGTCAGAACTGCTGTCTCTGGTCATGGGTCTGTGCAATTCCTACAAAGTTAACCCCATGGTTCTGTGATTGCAGCAAGCCATGTTATTCTAGCATGCCTTTGCTGAAATATAGTAGCAGGACTTTTTTGATGTTTCTAGAGAGTATTCTAGCTTCCAGGTTTAGCCTGGACAAAAGAAATCTCTGAGGACACCTTAATGCAGCCTTTCAATGTTTAAAGGAGTCTTACTAAAAAAATGGAGAAAGAGTTTTTATCCGGTCCTGAAGTGACAGGACAAAAGGCAACAATTTTGAACTGAAAGAAGGTATATAAAAAGATAAATAGAATAAATTCTGTACAGTGAGTGTGCTGAGGCACTGGAACAAGTTGCTCAGACAAGTTGTGAATGTCCAGTACCTGGAAGTGTTCAAGGTCAGGTTGGATGAGGCTTTGAGCAACCTGATCTAGTAGAAGGTGTCCCTGCCTGTGTCAGATCCCTTCCAACCCAACCCATTCTATCATTCTGCATTTCTATGGCTCTTCTTCTTTGTGAAGAGGCACAAAAATACCACTAAAAAGCTGAGTAACTATGCTAGGAATATTTACATTAAGATTTTTAAATCCTCTCTTCCTTCATATAAGCTTTTGCACAAACACGCAGTGTTGCTGAGAAAAAAAATTCATAGGGTCTTCCCAGGGAATCGAATCTCTCAAAAAGGACAGGACAGGCAACTTAATGGTGCCACAAATCTTTCTTGCAAGGGTCCTTACAATGGCCCATTCCCCAGATTATATGTGCTGATGCATTCTTATGATCCAGTGTTTTTTTCTGTGTGATGCAGTAACAGTCTCTCGGGGTTTCTGCTGTGCTGACCTCGTTCTGCACATTTCTAACCAGATCCCATACCTATTTATTATGATTCCTCCACTTTGATAAATTCCAAAATTGTCCTTCACATTTGACAGTCCCATGTCTCAAAAATTTGCAGATTCTTTTGGTATCTTTTACGTAACGGATGCATACCTTGAATGTTTTACTACTGCCTCATTAATCTTCAGATTATATATGGAGAAAACATCAGTATTCCCTTGATTTGGAGATTTCTTTTTTTTTTGAAAAAAGAAATAATTTATTCTTATTGAAAATAAAATAAATAATGGTTTAGACATTTAAAGATCCTGATTATTCAGAGACATTCCTAGTTCCTAGGAAGTAACAGAAATTCTCCTGATATTTTATATTAGTTAAAAATTATCTCTCTCTTACTTCGGCTACCAACCACTTTTAAGTAGTATAATTGTGAAATGGACTCTATAGATGCAAAAAATTAACCTCCCCTAACAGACATGTGTTTAAGTAATAAAACTGTATCCAAACACTCTGCATTTCTTACTACAGCAAATCAGCACTGTCCACACACTCAAACTGAAGATTGTACAAGCTCATCTACTTCTGGTTAGGCATCTTAAAAAACAACAAACTTGAATTTCAGTTTAGAGATACTCTACTGCCTTAGCATATTTTGGAGGTTTGGTTTTGTGAAGCTGAACTGTGATAAACTGAATATAAACTGGCTCCCTCTTATAGATCATAAATAGGGCAGGGATTAATTTGTTTGTTTGTTTGTTTGTTTGTTTGTTTGTTTGTTTGTTTGTTAATGTGATTTCTACCCTAAGAAGAAAGACAATGCTTCAATGAATTTAATAAAAATTTTGATTCTGTAATGAACACGGAGTCGTCAAGATTTCTGGATTATGGTCTTGGACATTACTAAATTATGCATAACTTTTTATGGTTTCTTTTCCCCATTACTAGATTGGATTATCATAAAAATTAATGATTTTCATACCAGATCCTCAAAATTAAATATTTTTCAGCAAGTCAAAACTTTCAAATCATGTAGTCTTTTTAAAAACCTATCAACAGACTCCAGAAAAACAAGTTTTAGAACTTGAATATCCATGAAGAATAAGTTCAGAAACAGATTGGGAAAAATGTTTCAGCATAGGATTTTTTCAGCACAAAACCAGACAAGTCAATGACATTGTTATGTCCTTTTCATAGTAAGTTGCAGAATGAAGCCAACCAATCTGCAAAAATTGTACATGTACAGTAAGTCAGCAAATATTCCTCCTGTTGCCTGGGCTGTTTGATCTCACAGTCTAGAAGAGAAGCAGAACTATATTTGATGACTCTCACAGCCAGAATTTCAATTTTAAAAACCATCCCTGAGCTCTACAGTCCTTTGAAATACAAAACCCTCCTCTCATGTTCCTGCTCAGAGAGCTTGAAACAGATGACAGCAGGATCCTTCCAGCAAACTGCTGACAGGTAGCTGTCTGCCAGGGTTCCAGCCAGAAGCCAAATTCACAGAGGTCAAGGGTTGAGGTGAACGTTATGCATCCACAGACAAGTCTTGTAATAGCCAAGTACAGAAGAGAAGGCTTTGTAGAACCTCCACGAGGATGTCAGAAGCAGTGTCTAAGGAATGGGGAAGATATGCTTCAGTCCTTTGCACTTGTTTGGTAGGTGATGGTCTAAGAACATTGTTAAGTGACAGAAATACTGGAGATATTTCGTCAGTATCTGGATTACTGGGTCCTCAAAAATATATTATTCATAGGTTGCTCATTTGCAATATCACTGTCCCAAAACAGTTTGTCAGTACCGGCTTTACTATTTCATTTCTTGGGCTGAATAGCAGATTCTTCTCTGCCACAGAAATATGGCATTTTCTGTTTAAAAAGAAGCTGGGGATGTAGCACAAATATAACTTCTGGAGTTTTGTCTTTACCTTTGAAGAAGAAAAGGAGCCTTCATGTAATTCCTGTGTTATGTTAGTGAGGGGTAAGATAACACAGAAGACAAAGCCCCTTCAGTTGCTCTCACCAAAGGAAAGTTTTACACAATTAATGTGTGACAGACAGTAATGAAAGACTCTACAGAGTTCAAGAAAATAAGACAATTGAGACTAGAACAAGAGTATTGCCAAGAAAGAAAAGGTAAAAATTAATAGAGTTTGTAGGCCCTAAGTGGAGCATGCAATGTGGTTATTTATAGAACAAAGGAGGAGAAAAGAGTAAAAACTTCCACCAATATTCTTTGTACAACAGTGATATTCATATTGAGGTGGAGCACAGAAACAGTGATAATAAGGAGTTTACTACATTTCCTATTTAGCATTCCTCCCCATTTTCCTCTGCTTCATGTTAGTGTGCTTAGAAAGATAGGTGACACCAATTTATACTAGCTTGAACTTATTTCTGCTTTATCCACTCTGCAAGTAGCTTATTTAACTTGAAAGGCAAAACCATTTCACATTCCAGGGCCTAAATGCAGACTGAGTAAGGAGCATGTCCTTTGCAGTTCATATGATGGGTTGTGATTCTATAAGCATTTAGTGACAGGAAAGAGTTTGTATATATTCCTCTCCTAGTCAGGCATCTTAACTAAGCTTAAAATTTCTGTTATAATATCCTTTAAGTATTTCTGTTTTATAAAGGTAAAATTTATTTCCTGACAGTCCAAGGTGAAGCATTGTGGGGTTTTGAGTGAGGTAGGTACCTTGATTACATTTTGCAAACTGGGGTTTCTGTCTCTGTCATATTGTAACATAAATCACATACTATGTATGAATGCATCATTTAGAGTCACATAGGTTTATGGCATACTGTGACAGCTCTTTCTCTCAAGAGTCTGCTGATAGTTTGATAATGGTCTCAGACCTTGACATCAGTGCCTTTTGGCAATTGACCTACACGAGACATGTACCAGCAAATGATGCTGACTGTAGATAAGGGATAAAAGTACATGATGAAGAGAAATCTTCCGTCCTTACAAACAGGAAAAAAAAAAAAAGTGGCAAAAGATTGTCCTCAATTACTGATATACAGAGAACCTGAAGAACCAAAGGCTGTTTACAGTGAAATGACAAAGTGCTGATGGGAAATCTCTTTGGCAGCATGTGAGGAAATGGGGAAGTGAACAAAAGAAACAGTCCATGTAAAATTTCCTGCCTGCACAAAACTCTTACATCAATCTTCCTAGCTCTTCAGAAATTCCAAGTTAAATGTTTTATTCCTCAGACTTATTACTTTTAAGTGCCCAAAGTTTATAAAATGTTTCCAGAATTGAGTGGTTGTTTATGCTCAAAGACACACAGCACGATGCTAATGTGAGATAGGGAATTGCAGAAGTGCCACTGCAACAAACCATTACTAGAGGTGTCATTTGGAATATTGTGTGCTGGGCTGGTCATCTATGTCCAAAAAAGAAAACATTGAACTGGAAGAGAAGCTGAAACAATCTATAGAAATGAATAAGTAAAGAGAAAGACTTAAAATGGGGCCTTACAGAAGTTGTTTAGCCAAGGTTGTTTAGCCAAGTCAGTCCTTAAATGGAAGAAGATAAATGAGGACTCTAGAAATAAGTCTTTGGAGGAACAGAATGGCTTAAGCTAAATACATGCACTAACATAAAATCAAATTATTGTAAATTGATCATGAATAAATCTATTCTGGAAATTCCTAGCATTTGAGGAGCAAAATTTTAAGAGTATCCATATAGGCTCTGGGAGAAAGTGAAGCTAAATTTGTTTTATGATAAACTTCAGTTGATGTATAGGGAAAGCTATATAACAGAGTAAGGAAATGTCTGGGACTAGGACATTGGTGGCTCTCTTCAGTCCCCTGGACAGCAGCAACCAGTGCCATATCCTCAGGAACTGCTCCTGGCCTCCAGCTACCAGTCCAGAAAAGTTCTTCTACAAGATTTGAGTAGAATTTTCTAGACCTATGCAGATTTTTCAGGTAAGTTATAGTATATCAAATGGCATGGGGTTATTGTCTTTAAGCTTCTGAGTCAGGGGCAATCAGACTTCAGATATGTCACAGACAGAGATATACCCTAAGTACATGGAACTTTATGAGCTTGTGTTGAATTTATAATGTGTTCTCAAGACATTACATGTCACATATGGACACATGGGATGCTCTAGTTTCTAGGGGAGGCAGTTGCTTTCTCTTTTGAAACTGAAAAGTATTCACCATAACTGCAGGGAGGAAGTTTCCAAGACACATTTGAGGGTCATAGTGGATTACAAAGCTTCAGGCAGATGCTAAGGGTTAAAGAATTTATCGATCAAGAGAGGGAGTATTTTCCCAAGTTATATTTTAAAGGACTTTTTTCTCTTGCCTTTCTATACAGAGAAGAAAGTAGTCAGTCCTTGAATGAGTTATGTACTATCTACACTATGCCAGTAGAGAGATGCTCTCAGTTTCTCACTCATGCTTCCCATGGGGCAGCTGTGACACTTAGCCTGTGTAAAACCATAAATTCAGTACAAGGTGATGGAGAGGCTTTGCAGTCTATGGGATTAGTTATTTGTGGAGTCTCTACAGCCTGTGGAACTAGAGGTTTTTCCTCAGTTGCCCACAGCTCTGGGTGTTTTAACCTACATGATCCAGACTGTCTACTAGATCATGACCTAAACTGTCTCTTCCAATCATATGCTCCTATTTTTATGGCCATATTAACATAATCAACGCTGAATTCTAGGAAAACATGCATTATGCTCCCTTGAATTTTCTGTGATGGCCAGCAGTATGCATTTTTACATTGATTTGCTAGCTCCTGGACATGTTTTTCCACACGTCAGAATAAATAGATGCTATTTCATTTTAGATGTTCAGTGTCTTTGCTGTAGTCTGGCTCTTTTTCAGAATCATCTCAATGGTTTTTTAGAATTTTTCAGTTTTTTTTAAAATAAAGGTCTCATATGTATTGGATATACATGAAAAATTCTCAGGAAGGTGCATAGCTACAGTTACATATTTAAAAGTATTCACACAACTGTAAGTATAAAATAACATTATGCCCAGAGAACATAACTGATACCATATTAAGCTGTGAGAATAGTATATGCCATCTGAGTTTTCAGTTGTTTTACCTTGAGGCTGCTATGAGATTATGAAGAGAGTATAAATGGCCAGGTAGAAATTAAAAGCAAGTAATAAAACATTTAGTGATACAATGTAAAAAAAAAACTTTAACATAATAGATAGGAGATTAATGAAAAAAAATATTTTGCTGACATCTTTCTCCCAAGAAAATAAAAACTGGTGTCTCAAGATCTCAGTCCTTATATTCAAAATGGGGAGAGGTTGGGAGAAGTTTTGGGAGAAAAATAAATAAACTACCTTCTGAGACAGCTGCTGCTTCAGGAGGGGGCTGAGTGAGAATCTGAGATGTCCCAGGAATGCAATGCTGAGTCAGAGTATTCTCGTGGGAAATGCCCCAGTTTAGGATGCCTGTGAGTTTACTAGGGAAAGTGAGCTAGCATGCAAGCTGTGACACTGATCTACCACCCTCCTGGCCTGGGCATGAGGAAGCAAATCAGGATCCCGGCGCAGAGAGCTGCAGTTACTCTTTCCAGTATCTCAGTCATTAGTCACAGCTGTCACCTGAGACCTGGTAGCTGACTCCAGGCCAAAATCAACAGGCTGGCTACAATCACAGAATGTAAGAACATATTGAAGGAAGCAAGAATTACACTAGGTATCACATCTCATATTTTAGTTCCCTCCCTGTCACTAGAAATAGAGGCTACTGGAGCTGAAACCAGTGTGCACAGGTACAAATCACAGGACTAGTGAATCACAGAATAAATTAAGTTGAAAAATACCTCTGAAATAATTGAGATACAACCTGTGGCCAACCACCATGCCAACTAGACCCTGGCACTAAATGCTTTGCCCAGTCTTTCCTTAAATACCTCCCTGAACAGTGACTCCACACCTCACTGGGGAGTCCATTCCAGTGTCTAATCAACATTTCTGTGATGAAATTCCTCCTAATGTCCAACCGAAACCTCCCCTGATGCACATGAATACTATGTCCTCTTGTCCTGTCCCAGGTCAGAAGAGACTGACCCCCACCTCACTACAGCCTCCTTTCAGGTACTTGTAGAGAACAATAAGGGCCCCCTGAGCCTCCTCCAGGCTAAACACTCCTGGCTCTCTCAGATGCTCCTCACACGACTTGTGCTCCAGACCCTTCAGCAGCTCCATTGCCCTTCTCTGGACACACTCCACTACCTCAGTGTCCTTCCTGAATGAAGAGGGAAGAATTTTCTTTCTGCTCTGCTATGTTTTAAGCCCCTTTCAGGTGTAGTAAAAAGGTCTCTTGACCTGGACCTGGAATGAGCTAGAAGCATGCATTAAGGTACAGAAGAACTCAGGTTCTTGCTTTCTGGTGCTGAGTTGAGATGAAGATCCTGACTGAATCCATAAGTCTGGGCTTTGCAGTCACTGACATGTCAAACCCAGCTGGAAATTTAGCATGTTAGCAGGAGCATTGATGACTGCACTCAGGGCTAAGGTTCAGTCATAAAACTATTGCAACTTCCTCTGATACAGAGGCAGGGCAGAGGAAGTCTGAGGGACACAATTGTGTTTGGCTAACAACTGGACAGTGCTGAACTTTGTGTAGGAAGATGATGTAGGAAGTGTATAGACTGTGCATCATGTTATTGCTGTTTTCCTATGTAATGCAGCGTTACTGTGAACAGGATCTTGAAAATGGTTCCTGTGCTCACAGCTCCCAAGAGCAGAACATCAGGTAGAGAACATTTTTCAAGCTTGCTGAAGCCATCCCAGCTTAGCACACAGGCATCTGGTACCCAAAGTCTCTTTTAAATGTGTGCGAACCACTGGATTCAATTCCAGGCAAGTAACCTCTTCTAAAGTCTCACTGAGATGGGAGAGTTGTATGGGTGGAAAGAATATATACTTTATTTCAGAAGTCCTTCTAACTTTGTCTTAGCAAAAGACTGGCAAAATTTCTGCTAACAAAGCTAACAACTCATTTTTTATGGGTTTATTATTTATATTTATAAGTTTTGGTGCCTTCTCAAGGAAACTGGTGACACGTCCTATTTTCTTCATGATAGTGACATCAATTTTAAAGAAACTTGTCTTTAGCATTGCTTCCAACTCTAATTAGGGCTTTTTTTTATTATAGACCTCCAGAAAAAAAAACAAGTTTGTATGTCCTGGGAATGTAAAAGGTTAAGAAAACCATATCTAATTTCAGAATCAACCTAATTGGCATTTTTATGCATTCAGTTCTCCAAAGCGATGTTATCAGGCGCTTCTTTGCATCGCATTCTGGTGAAAAGAGGTCCAAAAGAAGAACTCCCAACCCTTTCAGGAATGCAGAAACAAACATCAGAGTTCAGTAAACACAGACTGGAGATAGAAATAGACTCAAATTTCTAAAGGTAATCCTTTTTCCTCACATGTGGGAAAGTGGGAATCAGATCACATGGACGATCTTTGTTCCTGGCCTGCTCTATCAGTTAGTTCATTCCATTTTCTCCATAGCTTGAATTTTTTTTTTTCTCTTTCATTGTACAAGTAGGTTCAGTCTGTCAGCCCCAAAGTAGTGCTTATACAGTTATTACTATCCTACAACCATGGAACCATTCAGAAGGATAACTACTAAAATATATAAATAATATATATACTATAAAAAGAAGGGTGCAGTGTGTTTCATACTGTTTTTCCTGTATCAGCTAAAGCAGTAGAACAACTTGCATGGTCTTCTCTCTGTATTGGTAGAGTTTTATAACTTTAATTTTTGAAACAGGCAAAGAAAACCAGCTGCAACTCAGGACCTGACAACACTGTAAAACAAAAGAGGGATCAAATGTGAAGCAGTCTTTGAAACTTAAAAGACTTTGTACTCTTGAATTAAGTTCTTGCAATTAAACATCTTTATAGTCGTATAAGCCATCATACATCAAAAAGGCATTTCGC
>VYXF01009399.1:369517-393412 GCA_013397295.1 Polioptila caerulea
AAGATCGAGGAGAGAGGGAGAAGGAAGGAAGGAAGGAAGGAAGGAAGGAAGGAAAGAAAGAAGGAAAGAAGGAAAGAAGGAAAGAAGGAAAGAAGGAAAGAAGGAAGGAAAGAAGGAAAAGTTGAATCCTCTGGTGTATTTGGACAGAACAGAACCTTTAACAGAGCTCTAGATTTTTAGCGTGCTCGTTGTTGCGATTATTACATAATATGGACTGTCTTTTTTACTGACAACTTTGAAATGTTCTAATGCCACGCCTCAAAACACCAAACCTGCAGGAAAAAAATCACCATGGAAGATGGAAAAGATTTTTTTATTGAGCTTAACACAACTGTCTGTACTGCAGGAGTGGGAAAATCAGTACTGCTTTGCACTTGTGGGATCCTTTGAGAATTCATATTCGGTTTTAAGGAGTTAATGAATTCATGTTCATGGATTCCTTGAGGTAGGTATTATCCTCATTTTGAGAAAAATCTAGTATCAAGGTAACTAGTTCTCCATACTAAATAAAAATTCATTGACAGAACTGCAAAATAACATAAACATATTGATCTCAGCCTTACCTATGACATTATCCTTTACTAAAAATATTCTTCCTTCTGAAGGCATCACATTTAGAGTTGAAGGGAAAGATGCTCTTTCACCTCATCTATCCTGAGTTTTCTTCTTTTCTCCTATTCCACCAGAGGGGTTCAAGTGTTGTCTGTGAGGGAAAGGAGAACTACTTAGATCGTCCAGTAATCTATATTATAAAGCATATCATAAACAAAGCAATTTGAAGTATTTTGGCCTTGGATCTCCTTTCCCAATGTTGAACAATCTCTACTGCACACTAGAGAAATGATGATGGATTTTTTTACAACTTTTTCATTAGAGCATCACACTTCAACAAACTATCTCAATGAATCACTTTCTTTTTTTTTCCAATGAAAACACATTTTGCTGAGAAATTTCTCACTTGACTTTTAGAATAAGTTAATAACCTGGACCTAAATCCAGAATTCCTTCTTGAGGCATTCTTCATCCTTTCAAGGATTTGATCTGCCAGATAAAAAATTTGGAAGTAATAGTACAAATAACAAGGGTTTATCATTTGTATTCTGTTAAGAAGGAAATTTTATTATAGTAAAACCCCCCTCGTAAGTTTCTTTTGACTGCAGTGACATCTACTGGTACCCAGAAAAGTTTCTGGACATGAAGAAAAAATCAAAATGACACTAAGTACGGGGCCCAGCAGCTTGACATTTTACTTCTAGGGAAAGACAGAAAAAAGCAGATGTTCCAGAGTTCAAGCATGCATTCTCTCAAGGACTGCAGGCTTGCTCATGCGTCCAGATGTCAGAATACATGATTCAAATGGAGAGAGAGCAAATGCAAGTGTTTTAAAAGGCTATGGAACCAGATTACCTGATGGAGGAGGAGGTGATCACTGCTCACTTTCTATTCCAAAGTGAACAAAAGAAAGGAAAAGACTGCAACAGGGAAAAGAATTCAAGAATGCTATAGCCTATGGCCTATAGAAGCAGCAGTGCGGGCAGATGTAGTAGTGGGCTAAAGTCTTGAACTGTCAGACATCTTCTCCTTGAGAGTGAAATCAAACACCAATAAAGTGAAACCAGCACAGTGGTTAGCTGAGGAGCTGAAATCCTGCACAGACCACCCTTGAACATCGAAACCCCATCTCCTGCTTTGTTTGAGTGGTGCACAGGTGATTACTGCGTGTACCCTCCAGGAGGTTGCATTCTCAAAAACACTGGGATTGGCTGCTATGTCTTTCTTCTCCGCACCAACACAATCCTTGTTCTGCCTCTACCTCTCAAATAGATAGTGGGTGCTTAACAAAATACTATATAAGAACTAAAGATTTTTATAAGATAGCTATTTTTCATTGTAAATTCTCTCTTGAGTTGGGGTTTAACTGCAAATTCATAAGAACATATACTACACTCATGAGGCTTTATCAAACATGCCTTTGAAGCAACACCATGTAGAGTAATACCCTCAAAAGTTATTTATAAATAAAGATCTCCCCATTTTCTTTCTCAAACAAACAGAAAATCTTGTATACTTTAGCTGAACTCTATGTGGAAATGTGCACAATGTAGAAAGTATTTACAAATGTGTCCTTTCTTTAATAGTGGCATAAGAGCATTTTGAAAATCAGTACTGAGCATATTCAGATACCAAGTTCTTACTAGATATTTCTGACATGACTGAGAAATGTATCAAGAAATATTGTCTAATGCCAATGATTTAATTCTAGTCAAAGTAAGAAAGCTGTCTTGTCTAATGTATTAAATAATTTTGTTCTCTTCTGCCCTTCAGTGAAAATCAAGAAGGCGTACGTTAATGAGAGCCACCTCTCTGGACTTCACAGTCTTCCACATTATCTATGCCTCTACCCTATAGCCATTTGGAGAAGCACTGGGAGCAAATGAGTTATGAGTCATGGTAAGGGAAAAAAAAAGCATGTCACAAATATTGAAATTAAACACAAAGGGAAATGACAAGTACTAGAAATATGAGCTGCCTAACAAATGACAGATAGTAAAATAAGGCAAGTGCTGGAAATGGCAAATAATACAAGAAGACAAATGCTGAGAAGAAAACACAATAAAATAAGAGAATGAAAACAAATATAGAACTAATGGCATCATTGATCCTAAGGATTCTTGAAAGGGTAAGACAAAAACACTGAAACAAGCAAAGCTTTAGGGAAGATGTTAAATTAAAGCAGAGTACAAAATAAGAGATCCAAAGATTCACTTAGAGGTTTGATCCGAAGCATCAGATTTGTCACTGATGAGCTCTTTGTCTTTTTTTTTCCTTTGTTGTTGTTGTGATGGTGGTGCTTGTGGTGGTGGTGTAACTTCAGTACCCCCCAATATTTCCTGGCATATAAAAGTACACTCAGATACTGTTTTCAGGACTGTGGAAATTTTTTAAGATCCTTGGCCATCGTTTTAATGTGGTCATTTAGATTTTGATTTACACCTTCATTAGTCTTAATGACTTACAGAAAGTACACTTGCTAAGCAAAGCAGAAATTTCTCCAAACTCATTTATTGATTCTAAAGGAAAAAGAAAGAAGAGACCATGACAATAAGGATTAAAGGCCACAGTCTCAGCTGAGACGTGTGAGTGTAGTTGGATGAGCTTCTGATTTATATTACTTAGGAACTCACCTTGAGGTTCTGTCACTGGGAGAGAACTTTTGAGGGTGAGATCTGATTGCTAGCAGGCCTAAGGAGCAAGGTCTAGGGAGGAAATAGTTTTGTGTTTAAGAGCACTATTTCCTTTGCCTAACCTAAGGCAGCTTCATCAGGCATCTGTTCTGAGTCACACTTGACTGGACACTCTTTATGCGTTGACTTTAGGTGGAACCAAGGGAAGACACAGCAAAACTGAAAATGTTTGGAAGCAGCTGCACCAGCACATTAATGGAAAATCTTACCAGTGTGAAACTAATAGGTTAACATGAAATACTGGAGAATTTAAGGAATAGGTAGAAGGTTGACTTTCATCACCATAAAGATAAAAGTATATAAAAAAGTAAAACTCACATCAATTATTGACACTAAAAATTAAACCCTAAAATTATGATAGTTAAATAAGTAAGAAAACTACAAGTAAGAAGACTACAATGATAATTCAACTTCCTAATATTTATTGATTTTGCTTGATTTTCCTTTTTACATAATTTCTTTCTGAGTCAAGACTTCACCAAGAGAAGTTTGTAGGTTTCATTTCCATGATCATGAACTCTAATATAGTGAGGGCATCAGGTATAATAGAACAAGAGATTACTGAAAATTCAACGTTATTTTACTGAATTTTACAAAATTTGTCAAAATAGTGCATTCAAGGAGATTATCTTTTGCACTGATTTACCTTTTACTTAGAAAATAATTATCTATATTTGCTTAAGGGATGCATGTAAATATCAAATTGCATTGATTTCAGTTCTGTCCAGGTTGCCTTAATCACAAGGATTTTTCCCCCAAAATCAATAATGAAACATGAGCTTCATTGAAGAGGGTGATTTCCAAGACTAAGAATTTACAAGTTTGCTTAAGGAATGAGTCATATAAAATTAATGCTCCACCACAGGATTCTTGAACACATAAAACTTTTTGCCATCTGCTGAGAATGCACAGCCAAATTAATATACATGGGACTACTTGCTTACACTCTGAGTTGTATGATTTGTTAATAAATATATGAACAAACATGATTTCAGTCATGGCCATGTGCAATCCTTACAACTTTCCTGCAGCACAAGCCTTTGAAAATATATCCAGAAAAAAATAATGGCAATATTTAAAATGACTGGACCACTACATCTGAGAGCTTGCTCTAGTCCAGTATGAATTTTGTTTGTATAAGGATACTGATTATTTCTTTCAAAGACAAACTTTGAAGGAGGTAAGAAAGCTATTAATATTAATATTTTAAATTCAAAGAGAAGGTTACTACAATACTTCAGACCACTACAAATACTATTACATAAATGGTAATAAAACAAAAAATTTCAAGCGCCTTTGTATTTCCTTGTGGTTAAATCCACCTGCAGGATTAATTGTAGCCAAACCAAAGGTGATCTGTCAAGATCAAAGCATTTGTATTTAAGTCTTCTACTCTTTAGTGCTGGAGAGAACAAATTACCAAGTTCATAGTACCATGCCTCTTATCTAAAGATCTTGATGTGCTTCAGAAACTTTAATTAAGCTTCACAGCATGCTACCAGTCAGGCAGAAATCTTATCATTTTCAGAAAAAGCATGGCATGGCCTTCATTCCTTGCACAGTTGCTCTGACTACATACTGCATTTTCTCTGCTGTGATGTATTGTGGAAAAATATATAATAGCAAAGCAAAAGGCCTCGGCGTGCCCAGCATCTATTAGCTTTTTGCTTTTATTACTTACTTTTTTGATAATTCCTTTCATGGACTGTAGTATTTTTAACTTTAACACTCAATTTGTGTATTTATATCTAAACTGATTTTTTAAGTTAGAAAGTAAGTAATTTCAATAGAAAGAGGTATACTTTAGGTTGCATTTTCCTCCAGAATCAATTATAGAAAATACATGTGAGAAAAGCACACAGAGTCTACACAGATTTTTAAACGAGTTGCTAGAGCAGTTGTGCTTCTCAGAGCACAAATCCTTTTTTGCCCACATTTGAATGCACGTAAAGCAATACAACAAAACTTTCTTTTGGGATAACTGAACTCCTAAATAAAAAAAAAGAGCACCATATAATTAAGTGATCATTTTCCTTCTTCAGAGTGTGCCCAAATGTTTATGCTTCCTTTAAATACAGTTCTATAAATCAAGCCACCAAAGTGAGAGGGGTATATTCATTAGCTTTTTGCTAATTGCAATTGCAGTTTTAGTGGTCTTGTGATACTTCTGACCAAAAATATGTGCATCTGGATACAAGCCATTTGAACTGAAGTTTGATATAAATAAGAAAAACACATTTATGAAATTCTGGATTTAAACAAAGTACAAATACCTTGAAAGAGACACTAAATTATGGCAGTATAGATGTTAAACTTTCCTAGGTATCTATGGTTCAGAGTAACAATTAAAATGTGTGTCTGAAATGTAGCATATGCAGCTCAGTCAACAGAATATAAATCAGAAGAAATACTGTGCAGTATGAAAACTTTGAAATAAATTGTATAAGTTAAGGGAGAATTCCACAGGACTGTTCTCAGAGCATGGAGATGTGAGTAAAAATACAAAGAGCAAGGAGAAAACATTTGTGATAAAGAGGTCGAAGTATTTCACAAAAATATTGACAGTGTGTATTGTCCTAACTTATTTGAGGAACAGATGATGTTAGCATTTAAAATTGAACAGGAAGGCAATATTTTCTTCAAAGCCAAAATAAAATAGAAGCTGTCATGAAGAAGTTTATGTTTTAATAGACCAAGTTTTCTCAATAGGATAGTACAGACAGTGCTGTAGTTCCAGTTAGCATGGGATGGCTTCATGGGCTCTCCTGGTGGCAACTGGTCAGGTTCACTTGCAGGCTAGGAGATGCCTGTGTCTGTGACCCTCCACAGTGTTACTCAGTGATGAGGCAAAGGCAGAGAATGTTCTCTATCCAGTCTTTTTATGGAAGCACATGCATTTCAATGTTGATTAAAATGTTATCTGTAAGAATTTTTAGCTTAGATGTACTTATTGCAGTATCTTCTGAGAAGGAATATGTATGCAGGTCTGTGTCTGTATGTTTGCTTACATTACTTTTTCTGTTATAAACACTAATAACTTGAAGCTGCAATAACTAAATTTTATTTTAATGAAATATGCTATCTATAAAGCTAGAAACACCAGCTTTAATCAACCACACATATTTTTTTTGGCAGAATATATTTAACCTTATTCTCATCACAAAATATCGGTATCTATGAAGTACAAAATGTTAGCAAAAGAGCAAGTCTGTACTTTTAACCCCATTACCTACAAACTTTACTTTATAATGAAGCTCATGGTTGTCACAAAAACCTCTTTATTGCCTTTCTCCCTAGTGGGGGTGCTCGGGCAGAAGCGTCTCTAAAAGAAAAAAAAATAAAAATAAAAAAAATAAAAATAAAAAAAAAGTCTTCCCCAGACTTTTGTTTCTTTAGTTGTACGATGTGAATCTTTTCTGCCTTCAGATGTTAAAGGTTACATGATAGACTTCTCCAAAACTTTATCTTATATATGGACGATTCACTTAAGAGTTGGATTTGATGGTCATTGTGGGTCCCTTCTAACTCATGTTCTGTGATATATGAGTATCCATCTCATTTTAAAATTCTTCTGCAGGCAAACAGAATTAGTTGATTGCTTTCAGTCCACAGCTTCTGAACTGAAAAATCTACATCTCCAGGTTCTACACATATGCTATATTCCTGCTTAGCCTCTGTACAGATTTATTTGACCCTCTTAAGACCATTTGGCTGCTGAAGAGATAACAAGAAATTATTATTAATTTTTAAATCTGCAAATTTTAAAAATATTTAAGAACATGCTGTCATGGCAATAACTGCTTGTGATAGCAGCTCCTAAAAATACTCCTGAATTTATTATACAATTAGCATAGGCATGTTTCCCAAAAGAACCATTTCATAGAGTACTTTTGAGGGCCTAGTGCCAGTGCATTAATGTTTTTGGTGCTATAAAATCACTGGAAGAGAGTCTCTGTTATGAATAGAGACATTTCCTTTGCAGTGAAGGAAAGTCTAACTGATTTTCATGATCAAACCTTTCATGGCTTCTTGGAAAATCTAGTACTTAATAAAAATATATAGTAAGGGAAGTTCCCCCACATTGTAATTTTTTATCAACAATAATAAACTTTCATCTATTTCTATTAACGATGTCTTTAAAATCAGGTCAGACATAGTTTGCAAAATGGTTGATTCAGCATTTAACTCACAATAGCACTTACTGTAATATTCAGGGAATTCTGCTGCTTTATTGACATACAGGATAAAGAAAAAAATTGAGATCTCATTTAAAAATTGGCCTCCAAAGGGGTGTTCCAATGTTCGCCTGGAGGAGAATGACATAATTTAAATTTGATTTTTATGCACAGAGATAGGGTTTCAAAGCAAGGAATATAACTCCTCACTAAATCACCATGAGAGCTTCACTTGTAAAAAGCTGCTTGCCTGAGCATTCTGTCAGTGGCTGAGTTATGTCCTTGTGCCTGGCAGATGGGGAGTAGTGTGTAACAATACCACACTGATGCAGCATAGGCTTACCCAGCACTTTCCTGATGCCAAAGTGCATTGATGGTAGAGTTGTCACAAACTATCCTGGGACAAAATGGAAACTACAGCTCAGATTAGTGCAAGATACATCCATCCTACACTCTTATATTGCTAAAGATAAGCGGCACTTCAGGCAACTGCTTAAATGTCATGCAAGTCTTGACTGAGAAATGAGTTTTCTCACTCTGCGGAGAAAAGGAAAGTTTAAATTTCAAACAATATTTTCTTATTCATCAGTCAAGGACATCAGCAATCATAATTGCTAATAAACTGTCTCCAGAACAGCAGGGAACAACACAATCCCCTTTCTCATAGAGTAGCTGCCACAGCAAAGCCACTGCTGCATTTCATTGGAAATACAATACAGGGCTCTGGAAAATGCGTCTTTAGAAATCAGGCTACAGATCTTCCAGATACTGCTATGACATTTAGAATCAACAGTACTATAAGGTTTTCAGTGGTCTATTTTAAAATTTAGCAAGCCCTCCTACATTAATAATTAGGAAAAGAACTCAGTCTCCAAAAATTTCGTTTACCAAAAGCAAGAGCAGCAGTTTACACTGGCTATGGAAACAACAGTTATAGTCCATTGCAGATTGAAGTATTTCACAAACTAAATATCCCTCCCCCAAATTATCTAAATTGGCATTGATTAACAACAGATTGAATTTACAACTGTAGAGGTATCAGGAAAAGGCAGAATTGCACTTTGAAGCATATGTCCTAAGCATCTACTTTAGAATGAGATAACTGGATTCAGAGGTGGTGATTTCTCTACTCAACCACAAAAGGATTCTGATGACTTGTTTAGATGAAGACATCTATGTTTGTATAGGTTATTCTTATATCAGACTCTACAAGAAAAGAAAAAGAAAGTCAGTGGGTACTTAAGAGAATGGGACTTTGCTGAAAAGCCAAAAGTCTTAAAACTGCAGGTGACTCTGATATGCCCCTAGCTTAGACTTAGTAAATTGAATGAGAAGCATATAGGAGCCAAAAAAACAACCAAACTAACAAAAAACACCCAACCAAACAAGTAAAAAATCCGAAACAAACCCAAAAACTCCATCACGCACAGAGCCCTCATGGCTGATCTTATACTGCAGAAAGCCCCAGATAAAATCAAGAATAGAATCTGATAATGTATTTGACACTGCTGCTTCTAATCCTGTTCTCACAGAAACCATTGACAGTCAATTAAATAGCTTTAGTCTTTATTAAAACAGCATACAGGTACAGGTTACAATTATAAAGAAAGAGATCTCCCTGCTTTTCAGTGCTGTAACATGCCTACAGATCCAAGTCTTTTCATGGGCAAACTGTGCTGGCATTTGCTGTTACTGGAACTTGGACTAGATGATCCTTCTAAGTCACTTCCAACTTAAATATTCTAAAGTTTTAAAGACTTTTTAGAAGGAGCACAAAGTATTCAATGAATACTCAAATAAAAGACATTTGAGGCCCTCAAGGGGTCAAAAGAAAGAAAAGCAAAACTCACTTCCTGCTTCTGGGAAAATCAGAACAAATATTTTAGGACAAATCAGAACAAATCAGAACAAAAATTTTTGTCCTAAAAACAAATATAAACCTTCTGAGAAGAGCACACAAACACTGAGAAACACAAACACACAGAGACACTGAATACAAACAGCTAGAATTGCATTACAGAGCAACATTAATTGACCTCCTCTGGACCAATGGGCTTCATAAATGCTCTGAAACATCTGTCAATGACAAGTCTACATGCCATGTCTCTTAAGTAATGCCCAGGTTCGTGCAACATATCCTCTTCCTGCTCCTCCAG
Source organism: Polioptila caerulea (assembly GCA_013397295.1). NCBI lineage: Eukaryota > Metazoa > Chordata > Aves > Passeriformes > Certhiidae > Polioptila > Polioptila caerulea. The sequence continues at coordinate 379,094 of VYXF01009399.1, forward strand.
CTGTTTTATTGCTTCTGTCAGCTCTTGAGGCTCAGGTGGTGGTGCTGCAGGCAGCACTTCCCATGGATGCCAACCTTAAATAAATCAGTACATTTTAGCCAATTGATTCAATTGCAAGCACATGAAAAACGATTGACAGAAAATTACCACCAAACCAAATATTGTATTAGCTGTCAACTTATGGTAGTGAAGTTTTATTTGTTTATTTATTACCCTCGCCTGCACTGTTTTTTGATGCAGGAGATTCAGCAGCTTGTTTCATTAATTAAGCCCCTCCAAAAAATCTTCTTTCAGCACAGATTTGCCCCAGGATTTCAAAAACTTCTTTATGATCATTATTAAACAATTCTTTCATCTAAATCATGAAGAGAAAATATATTTTAGATATAAGGCCACGCAATTTTTTGTATTTTTTTCCGAAAGAATGAGTACCTCAATTAAGCTGAATACTCATCTAGATAAGACAAACTATGAAAAGTTATCTTCCTGGCCTTAAAAGGTTAGATTTTCATAGTATGGCAAAATAAAATATCTTGTTTAAGAAACATCTCCTAGAGTTTAAACTCCATGAAGAAATAAGATAAACCAATGACAAAGGGGTGAGATTCACCACCCTCGAGGTTGTTTATTTTGTATTTACCTGTTTTGCTGTCCTTTAACTTGAATCTTTATGGCTGCTACACAGGGAACAGACACATTTCAGAAAAATATTGGCTTTTTGGTAAGATGTGTTGGGGTTTTTTTTGTTTTATTTTCAATAATTTAAAAGATGTCTCAAGTTGTGCACTTCCAAATTGTACTCTGTTTTTCCATCTCTACTAACAAAAGATATGGAAGGAATCTCAAACCTTATTTTTGAAAGCATTTATTACCAGTATTAAAACTTCTCTTACTGAGAAATAATTGTCAGAGCAACACATTCATATTTTGAACACCTTCTTTAAATGCACACTCTCAGATGTCTAGAAAGTTTAGCATGTTCTCTTAATGAATTTTTTTTAAGGAATGCAACTAAAAATTTAATTCCAAGATGTCCTTCAAGAGATGTGTTTCATCAAGCTGCCACAGTACTTAGCACCTTTCCCTAGGTGGTTGTTCTTTTTCTGCAGGGCTCTGTGGCTTCCAAGCTGCTCTGCCAGTGATCAAGATGGAAAAAATACATAAAAATATCCCCCTCTTCAGGATAGAGCTTCTTTGGCAAAGGCAGCACAAACTCTCTCGTACAAGCTTTGGCACCAAGGGGAAGGGAAGGACAAAGCCATTTTTTCCACAGCTAAATACAGTTCCAAGGGGTTCAAGCTATGCTAAGAGAGAATAATATGTCTCAGCAAGTGTCTAGTCTTCAAGATTTCATGCATTTTCTGTCGAGGCCATAAAAGAAATACCTGACTCAGAGAAATGTATGTATGTCTGAAATTTCTTTGGAAAGTTCTTCAGGGATTTAGACAGCCATACCTAAATGGCTCTGTCTTTCCGGCACTTCCTCCCCAGGCTGAAATTCATAAGTACACTGAAAGAGACTTTAATCCCTTTCTTGCCCTCTTAAACCCTCTGTGCTGACCTGAAGTTAAGAAACACAGAATATAATAAACTAATGCAAAAACTGATCAGCATTTACTTTGATTTTCCTTTCAAATTAGATAATATATCAGGAGAAAAATAATATCTGAGCAATTATTTTAAAATTCTTTTCATATCTTCTAACTCTAACACAATCATTAATAACAATTTATGGCAAATAGTTACCAAAGATGATAATAATTTTGTCAAGTTGTTCTACCAGAAAGTCCTATGTTCTTCTCTAGCACTACAAAATGTACATGAATACTTAAAACTGCATCAAATAAACACCTCTACAAAAAATTAAAATACTGAAAGATCTCTTGAAAAGTGCTTGTGTATAAAATATACATTAAAAATATATATAAAATATATATAAAAATATACTGACATGTAAGCCCATAGTTTTGTAATACAGATGACACCTTAAACTAGCCTGTGTATATTTGAAAGGGATTCTATGAAAAATAAGAAATGTAGATCACAACATTTTTTATACTTACATTCTAGAAGTACTTGTGGAACAAACAGAAGAAAAATCTATCCTCGAGAGTGTTTAATAAAGCTGATTATTTAAACAGCTCTTTGAAAAGAAGTGTCAGGCTGCTCATCTGAAATGCCACATTCGCATCCTCACGGATATCAAAACACAGCTGAAGTCTTTTCAAGTAGGGCTTTGAATGACAATAGTGACATCGAGCGGTCATTGTTGTTAATCGCTGCTGTACATAGGCAAGAACCCCCTTCAGTGATGGTAATGCACGCGTGGAGACAATGAGATTGGCACACAGCGCTAGGTCAGCTCATTCTGCTTGTACAACAGCTACAGAGATGAATTCATTACAGATTGTCAGCCTGCAATTTAAGTTCACAGTTCCCTCTCCCGGGCAGCAGAAGAGCTCACTCAGTAGTCAGGGATTCAATCAATGAACCATTCGTGGTTTTGATGCTCACTGAATCATGTTCTTAATATGTTGATTCTTTCTTCACCCCTTCCCAGTGCCCATTGCCACAGAAGACAGAATTTATACCAAAAATTTCCCATCCTTTTTACTTCTCTATTTTTCATTAGTGTGTTCCATTTCTAGGTTTAAAAACGCTGCTCACACATGAAGACTGCAGGTAGCCTTAGCAGTGAGGGCAGATACCTTCCATCAGTGACAAACTTCAGGAATCGCTGGAACTCTTCAGAGGTTTGAGTGCAAACATGGCTCTCATCCAGAGCATGTCTCAATAACACATTCCCTGTTCAAACACACTTCCATATCGTGCCCTGCATCTGCAGGCTGTGCCTTCAACAGAAAGCTCTCGTCAGGATCTAGAGCTATAGAGGGAGCACGCTAAGAGTCCGATGCGAAAACTTTGATCTTCAGATTTCAAAGAGGGAGTGGTCTTTTGTCTGTATTACATGTAACAGTTTCTGAACATGGTATGAGATTTTGGAGGAACTGAAGAACAATGCAGAAAAGCAAAACCTTTTTATCATTGTAAAAACAGCCCATACAGATAAGCAATCCGCTTCTCAAATTCATATGGTATGCACAAAACACCCTGTTTCATTTGCTTGTTGCTTTCTTGTTCTGATGTCCCTAGTCATTATTCCCTGATACGCTACATTGGAAACAAACTAATTCTACGGCTTTTCTGTAAGAAAACTAATTGAGAGTACTAAAGTAATGGATATTTACAATGGGGCTTGAGCAGATGAAAATGGTAGCAGACTTTGGTATGTACACAGGAGGCTGAGGTATCAAAAGATTTTCTGCAACTGAGATTATTGCAGCACAGACCTGCAGCAATGCCCTTCCTGGCACACCTTAGTGCACTGAGAGAGGTAACCAGCACAGGAGACAAGGGAGACATCTCTCAAGCTCCCAGAGAATGGACAAAGATGTAAAAGGATGGTAGCTGGGCCCAAAACATAGCCTGTATTTATAGACATTTGAATGAGTGGAGGAGGCCCATGGAATGGGAGAATAAGTATATGTTAAGGCACCCAGGATAACACTTGATAAGAATGTATAAATCTGTACATTGAGTAAAAAGATCATTTAAATAATGTAGCATAAGCTGTGTTGCTAAGAAAATATTTCAGTAATGAGATTTAAATACAAAAGGATGGTTTGTAGATGTATAATTGTATTAAATTACATGGGACATAAACATGATGCAAATGGTATGGAATTAGGCATGGAGATTGTGTTGAGTGTGGGATGGAGTCAGCCTTCCCCCAGCAGCTGTCAGTGCTGTGCTTTGTACCTGTAGAAAGGTGTCAGTGTCACACACGAGTGTCTTGGCTACTCCTGAGCGCTGCTCCCACAGCATCAAGGATGTCTCCCCAACATCCCCCACATCCCTAAAGGCCAGTAGGCTGGGGGTGGGCAAGAGGCTGGGAGAGGACAAAGCCAGGACAGCTGACTCAAGCTGACCAAGGAGATATTCCACACCAAATAACATTGTACTCAGCAATAAAACTAAGAGAAAGAAGAAGAGGGGCATTTGACATTTAGGTGTTTATTTTCTAGAGGTTCCACTATGCATACCAAAGCCCTTTTCCCAGGCATTGGCTGTCTATCACCTGCTGATGGGAAGTGGAGAATTTTTTGTTTCCCTTTGCTTCCATGTGCAGCCTTTCCTTTTTCCTTTATTAAACTGCCTTAATCTCAGCCTTTGAGTTCTTCTTCATCCTATATTCCTCCCCTGGGCCCTGAGGAGGGCAGTGATAGAGCAGCTGGATGGGCACCTGGAGACAGTCAAGGTCATCCCATCACTACTTTATACAGCACAAAATCAGCTCTTCCCAGCCAGCTCTTCCCTGTGAGAACATTACATGAAATAACTTCTGAAAGGTCACAGCCCAATTACAGCCAAATGTATTCTTCTATGTGTGTCTTTCTAGGTGTCCTGGCCATTTCTATCAACAAAGCAATTAATCCTCTCTATTATTTGTCTGACACCAAAATAGACTGCTGCAAAGGTATCCAAAAGCTTAGAAACAAGCATTTACTCAGTAACAGGACAAAAATGAAATCTCAATTTGTACTCCAAATGACCATGTTTTTCAAAGAAGTATGGGACATACAGATGCCAGAAAAGGCTGATAATTCTTTTTTAATTGTCAGGCAGACACAGCACATAAAAAGCAGACACTTTCAGAAAAGCAATGTATGATGATATACATTCATAAGCACAGAAGTTTTAGTGAGTTTAACACCTTACACAAGCCAAGCTAAAGCTATTATCTCCTTTCTGTCAGTCCAAGTTGATGGTCTTACTAAAAAGAATTGAGCAGCTAACAGTTGCATAATAAATGAATAATCAGAACACTGGAAGATTTCTTTTTAAATATCAGACACATAAAACTCATCTTACCTTCCTCCTTGTTATTTTCTCCCTCTTTCCCATCTATTCATTGCAGTCTTTAGTTATCTTTGATCAATTTAGATATTATTAAAGAAAACATAATATATCTTTGGGGTTGTTTGTGTTATTTTAAGTACAAATATTTCTAACCCAAGCTTAAGCCTTTGAATCCTAAAGAAATAAAAAACTAAAAAAATTATTGATTATTTTCCTACAAGAACTTTAACCCCTTCCAGCTTTACAGAAACAGGTTAGACTTAAATTTCCAATCTCAACTTGTCTCAGAGGTTCTCATTTACCTGAAACTTGAATGACATTAACTTCCCATTTTGACACTCAAAGTGCAACAGGAAAACAAACTTCTCAATTGTTTTAAAACTGCAATGATTTTCAATTTGAAAATCTAACTCCTTTTTAGGTAGTGAAAATCCTCCATAATCATAACAACTTGATAGATTTTCCAGAATCAATTTCTCATGACAACATTTCCTGAAAAGTCAATACTCCTGACTAAATCACAGTTGTTTCCTTGCCTGTGCTTCTATGCTGGAGATGAAAAGGATTCACATCCTGCATATTCCCTCTTTTATTTTGCTTATATGTACAGCACAACTACTACAGTATAAATACCTTCAGCTTGAAGGTCATGTTCTAAACTTATTTGTATTTGATGCTCTTAAAAGGTACTCTTTATAAAACTTTTGAAAATTTGGCTTCAATAGATTTGCTGAGATACGAATCTATACTCAAGTTTTTCAGTTATTGAAAATACTGACACTGAAATATATTTCCAGTTTACCAAATCATACAAAATTTCTCTTTTTCCTTGAAGACCACAAGGTGGCATGTGAAACATATGATAATACTAACAACTTACTTGAAGGAATACAGTAGAACTGTGGTATGCAGCTCTATTAGATGACCATAACATGCTCAAATTGTTCTAGGAACCAGTGTAAATCTTTTGTAGGAGTTTGCCTTTTTCAGTCCAAGCCCTTTGCATCGAGAAAGGAAAATTGTATAGGCTTTTTATTAACAAGGAACCATTATTCTTTTTAATATAAAAGTATAATAAGGCAGTGGGCCTTGCTACCCACAGAGTGATCAGAGTGAACTCCAGCAAATTTCTTCCAGGATTTCCACTTAGCCACAAGAACCAGATGACCACCATGCATGCAACTATTGTGTGTTAAATCTTCATTTTAGTGAAAAATTAATTAGGAGGTTTTACTAAGCATGAAACTGTATTTAAAAATGGAAAAATAAGGAATCTGGTACTGTTTTGCTACACCATGGAAGTTCACCATGGTGTACACGTGGAATTACACCAAAGATGTTAACTGCTAGGAGTGATCATTGGGGTATTGTCTTCAATGTTAACATGGTGTTAACTGCTAGGAGTGATCATTGGGGTATTGTCTTCTCATTTGCTTTACCCAAGATGATAATATTACATTTTTGCCATTGCCAACAAAAATTCAAACATGCTGATGTGTCCAGTTTTCTGAATTGCATTACAGAGAAACACCTTCATTCCTCAGAACACTTCAAATGCATTCCAAATCCAATCTTTCTGCTCCATCTCAACTACAATCTCAGCTCTTCTGGGTTATTTTACCCTGTATGAAGGTGAGCTGTGGTAACCCCAGACTAGTTAACACTTTACAGGCATTTCCTCTATCAACCAAGTGTCAATACATTCATGGAAGACAGCCACAGAAAGGTCCATCTGCTTTACTCTATAAACACTTGTGAAAGGGTCATGTTAATGACCTGCTGACACCTATGGGCATTCAGACAAATTGAACCTGCAAGTGTGCTGCACCCAGTGTAAACAGAACCCTCGCTTAATACAAGTTTTGCATATATATTGTTCAAGAAAATGTTCCACCTTCATTTTTGTTTGGGTTTTTTTGGTCTGGTTTGGTTTGGTTTTTTTGGTCGTTTTTTTTTTTTAGACTTTATTTAGAATTTATTCCACTGCAAACTGTTACATTTGTGATAAAAATATGCCTTACGTCATTCCCAGGTGATACATGCTAAATGTTTATACAAACAGGAAGAGAGGGACATGTGTTTATGCCTGAAAAAAATTATTAACAGGCTGATTCATTATGGCTTACTAAAAATTCCTTGAAGCATAAGCACTGTTGCTAAAAGTCATAGACTTTCAACATAATACTTAACAGGAAATACCTACTCCTAAATGAACGAGAAGTTACAGCACTTACTAAAAAAATTACTGTGGCTTTGACCATCAGAATCACAGAACCTAGGCAAAATTTGACCATGGAAGGTTTTCAAACCTGGAGCTGGAAATTCGGGCTATTTTTCCTATCACAAATGCAGTCCTCTGTGCTACCAAGTATGCTAAGTTCTTACAAGTTTTAACTCCTCATTTCATTTACAGATAGGATGCATCTCAATTTGGTTTCAAAGCACATAGATGTTGTCAAATAAACATGCCAATTTTTCCCTTATTTAAGTGCCAACACAAACCATAGAAAAACCAAATGTAAATGTACAACATTTCCAGCTTCCACATTCCCACCTGGCTCTGTGCACCCACTTGATTATCTAGACCTTGCCTTGCAGTCTTGTAGTTAAGTAATGAATGTTGTTCTCCTTTATGTCTCTGTCATTACTGACAGTTTGACAGCTATTTGGAAAGAATTATAGGTATTCAAGCTAGAGGACAGAGCCCCAACACATGTATTTCTGGGAAATGAAATTACAGACCTAGCAGATTTGTTACACTCCAGGAGGTGCTTTGAATCATAGAATCATGGAATGCTTTGGGTCGGAAGGGACCTTACAGATCATCCAGTTCCAACCCCTGTGCTATAGGCAGGGACACCTCCCCTAGATCAGCTTGCTCAGAGCTCCATCCAACCTGGCCTTGAAAACTTTCAGGGATGGGGCATCCACAACTTCTGGGTAACCTGTTCCAGTGCCTCATCATCCTCACAGTAAAGATTTTTTTCTGATATCTAATATAAGCTTACTCTCTTTCCATTTGATCCCATTTCCCCTGTAACTACATGCTCCTGTAAAAAGTCCCTCTCCATTTTTCTTGTACAGTCCTTTCAGGTACTGGAAGGCTGCAAATACCCCAAAGCTTTGTCTTTTCCAGGCTAAACAAACCAAATTCTCTGACCTTTCCTTGTGGCAGAGGTGGTCCATCCCTCTGATCATCTTGCTGGCCTCCCCTAGACTCTCCCCAACAGGTTCATGTATTTCCTGTGCTGGGGATCCCAGAGCTGGATGCAGTGCTGCAGGTGGGTCTCACCAGAGCAGAGCTGAGGGGCAGAATCACCCCTCTTGACTTGCTGGCTTTGCGTCAAATCTGCTGCATTTGTATAATAGTTTAAATTTTAAAAGAAAACATAAAAGGGAAAAAAATAAAATTGCTCTAATTCACTGCTGAAGCAAATTTTTTCAGCTTTCTCTCAGCTGAACTAATTTTATGGGAAACACCAAGAACAGCAGCATTTTAGACCGGTAACAAAAATAAAGGTTAAAACCCAGGGGAAGGAGGAAGCTGAAGTACTTGAGGAAATACCCAGCATAAAAAATACACATAAACTAATCCTGAAGGGAGCAGACCACTGAATATCTAATACTACCTGTGCTTGTAAAGTTGGAGGTGTCAGGGAATGCTCCTAGGCCTGGCACTCGTCTTCCAAAAGGAGATAATCATGTAAGAATTCTACTAGAATAATCCTTTTTGGCTCATGAGAAATACTGCTCTCCTAATAATCTCCACGGCTCAGGAATTAGAGCTAGGAACTACTCTTAACAGGCATTTCTGATGCAGATTCTGTTTCAGATGGATGACAGTCATCCCACACTAGTTGTCCTTGTTGCTAAGAACTGGTCAAATGCATTTTTATTGGATTCAGCACCTAGGATGGTCCTGGGCTTCATCTGGCCCCAGAGAATCCACATGTTAAGAAAGGTACAGAAGAGTACCACAGTGTTATTGTGTCTAAGGAGAATATTTCAAAATCACCCCCTCTTTTCCTTCCTCTGGCAAACTTCTGCCTCTGTGTTACTTCCACGCAGAAAGCTTCCCTGAGTTCATGCAAAGCAAGGGGCTAGGAAGAGGACCACCTTCATAAAGTTGCTCAGATCCTACAAGCAAGTGGGGAAAAGAGGAAGCTCAGAGAAAATAGCAAATAAACATTGAAATGGCTCAAGTGTGTATTTATTCAACCGCAGGAGCTGAAAGAAAATGTCATTTACCTTCAAAAGAGCACTAGAGTTTATCCTGATACTACACTCATGACGCGTCATCACCACCTGGGTACCAACAGCAGCACAACACAGAAATAAAAATCCAGGTGACTCAGAAGAATCAAACCCCAAGCACTCCCTCCCTCCTTCCCTCCACACTGCTAGAAAAGCTCTGCTCCTCGATTCAGTCAGCTGGGTAGTGTCAACATGTTGTTATAGCTGGATACAAGTACTTTCATGAAGCTCTCTTAATATAAAATTGTGTCAACAGACATCTAAAACCATAGGTAACAAATTCCAAAAGAGTTCAGATGCTCAGGAATGGCCCACCTAGAGTGTGGCACACGCTAACAAGGAAGGGTTGGTTGAGGCTGGCAGGAGAATACACAGAGGATTTCAAAGGCTGTTGGTTTCCATGGTTGTAGCACTCATTACCAACAGATCTGAGCAAGTGAATCATTACATTGCCAGCACGACAGCAGGCAAAACAGGATCTCAGCCAGAATCTAAACACCTGATGCATTATTTCAGAAAAAAAATAATTGTTTCAGTAAGAACAAACACAATTGAAGAGGTTGCTACCCAAGTCCTTCATTCCTGCAACGTGGATAGTACAAAACATTCAGTCAAAATATTCCTTTTAAAAAGGTGTCTATAATCAAATATCCCTTATATTTTTAAGCAAAATCTTGAAAAATCCACAGAATAAAAAGCAGGGACAAAAGCATTGGGATTACTGAATGAAAACTCATTTTCTAAAACAGGGTCCTTCATGCAGCTCCAAAGACACAACTAAAATTCAGAGACTACCAAGTGTTAAGAGGGAAAAAAAAGCCAATTCCCAAAATTTTTCAGAATATTTAATAGGTAACAGGGTCTGTCATGTTTAAGTCCAACAGCAAAAATAAAGTTGTTTGAAATATAAAGTCATCATCATGCAACCACAGCTTCTTTCAATGTGAACATCTTGTCTTGACAACAAAGAGATTCCTGCCAGTGGGGAAACACAGTCAATCTAGTGAACTTAAAAAAAAACCACAACTAGATTTGGTGCTTAATATCCATAAAAATGAAAGCATTAAAATTTTTTGGTGGAGTGAGAAGAACAAATTGAAAAAAAAAGAAAAAAAAAAAAAAAAAAGAGTCCTTATATTAGTAAAGATATTCAGGTAGTGTGAATTTTTAGAAACATACATGAATATAAAGGGTGCATGTATATCTATGTAGAAGAGGCCTGGTTTTCAGGCAGAGATGCACAGGAAAAGATATGTATTTTGTATCCTCTTCTCAACATCAATGTGAATACCTGTTTGCAGTAAAAATCTAAAAGCTCTTTCCAGACTACGCTGCCCACAGGGAAGAATATCAAAAAGCAAATACCACCTCAGTCTGGAAAGTGTATTTAATTTCAGTTGTTATTGTACTTGATCTCTTACAGAGATACAAGGAATGGAAAGCGTTTTATAAGTCAGCATCATGATGTACTGATCACATAGTAGCTAGCTGCCATCCTAGATTTCGCAAGCTGAAGGAAGACTAAGCCCGTTCCATAGCTTTCACACTTTCAGAACATTTTTTTCCATTTTAATTTCAAGAAAGTTACAGTCATTCCAATACTAGGAAAACTGCTATGAATACTACACATGCAGAAAGTATCCTCTTTGTTGTGGACTTTGCTTACCTCATTATCAGTGGGAATCTTCACAAAATTTCCATGTGAAGTGATGAGTCAGATCCAACACTTAAATATGAAAAGGACTATGTAGGAAATCTAACAAGTTAAAATTTTTAAAAAGTAAACCACAGGCAACTATTTATCTGCTACATTCTATAACTACAGTTTCTATAATTTAGAAACAGTTTTTAACAAAAATTTTAGTTTTATCAAAAGTTTAATCTACCGTAGGACCTCAGCCTCATCCACAAGCTGCCGTTAGGGTTAGGGTTTGGGGTGTCATGAGGACTACAGGTCCAGGAGCACTGTACCTGGAAAAGGCATGACAAGAGAAGCATGGCACTGCTCCAACAGTGCTGCCTCCACATCCACTTTTAGAATCACATTAGTTTTCCTGGGGTTTAAGTCAGTGTACTTAACACTGTAAATATACATTAAATCAACATAGCACACAGTAACAAGATGAACAAATACATTTTTAGTATAGCAACATCTTTATGGCAAAGACTGTAAGTATGTATTTACACAGTGCTTTTATAATGCAAGCTTATGGTAATTGTTCTTTGCATATCATTTTCTTTTGGAAACAAAATCTTCCTTATATATCATATTTAAAATTGCATGACAGATGGTACTATCAGCATGGTTAACACAGAGAGGGATGTGCATAAACAGACACCCAAAACTTGCATATTGCAAACATTGCCTCAACAGTACAGTTTTGGGAAATTACCTAGTGTGTCTGAAGGACACGGACTAAATGAAAACTGAAAGCAGAGTTAGTCACTGGTTGCTTTATGTGGTTGCTCATATGGTCATAATGCTGAGACATCTGAAGGATTTAAATCATCCCAGATACAAGAAAACTGAAAAAGCCACAAAGCTACTAAAGTGCTAGGACCTAGACAGCACTGAAAAGTTGTTGCCATGTCTTAAAATGAATGCTGTGAAATATTAAACATATTGTAGTTTGAAAACTTAGGTGTTTTCACTCATTCTCTGGTCCATATCCATGAGTGGGAGAAAAGAGAGGTGAAAAGCCACAAACACTTAGCCCCTGATCCACACACATGGAAGGGCAAGTGAGTTGCTCTGTTTACCTTTATCTCATCCTGTGGGACTGTCACTCCTTATGGAAAGCTACAAACCTCTACCTCTGAATTAAATTACTTTGTTAGCCTGTGAGAACTTGGCTCGATGAACAGGTTTTACCAAGGTTTCCTGCGCAACCTTCAGGTAAAGCTCTCACAAATACATCCGCGTATCAGGCAGCTCGCTGTGAGCAGGGGCAAGGGTGAACTTGCACTTACTGGAAATTTCGAAATTACCTTTTTGAAATGCCGCTATCCTGAAAAATCTTCCTAGGGCAAACACGGAGGAGGTAAGCAACTGCATGGGGCAAAGCTTTTCTCACTTCGCTGGAGCAATGAGTATACGCCGGATGGGGCTCTGAGCAACCTGGTCTAGTGGGAACTGTGTCCTGTCCTGGCAGGAGTTGGGACTAGATGATCTTTAAGGGCCCNCACTTTCAGAACATTTTTTTCCATTTTAATTTCAAGAAAGTTACAGTCATTCCAATACTAGGAAAACTGCTATGAATACTACACATGCAGAAAGTATCCTCTTTGTTGTGGACTTTGCTTACCTCATTATCAGTGGGAATCTTCACAAAATTTCCATGTGAAGTGATGAGTCAGATCCAACACTTAAATATGAAAAGGACTATGTAGGAAATCTAACAAGTTAAAATTTTTAAAAAGTAAACCACAGGCAACTATTTATCTGCTACATTCTATAACTACAGTTTCTATAATTTAGAAACAGTTTTTAACAAAAATTTTAGTTTTATCAAAAGTTTAATCTACCGTAGGACCTCAGCCTCATCCACAAGCTGCCGTTAGGGTTAGGGTTTGGGGTGTCATGAGGACTACAGGTCCAGGAGCACTGTACCTGGAAAAGGCATGACAAGAGAAGCATGGCACTGCTCCAACAGTGCTGCCTCCACATCCACTTTTAGAATCACATTAGTTTTCCTGGGGTTTAAGTCAGTGTACTTAACACTGTAAATATACATTAAATCAACACAGCACACAGTAACAAGATGAACAAATACATTTTTAGTATAGCAACATCTTTATGGCAAAGACTGTAAGTATGTATTTACACAGTGCTTTTATAATGCAAGCTTATGGTAATTGTTCTTTGCATATCATTTTCTTTTGGAAACAAAATCTTCCTTATATATCATATTTAAAATTGCATGACAGATGGTACTATCAGCATGGTTAACACAGAGAGGGATGTGCATAAACAGACACCCAAAACTTGCATATTGCAAACATTGCCTCAACAGTACAGTTTTGGGAAATTACCTAGTGTGTCTGAAGGACACGGACTAAATGAAAACTGAAAGCAGAGTTAATCACTGGTTGCTTTATGTGGTTGCTCATATGGTCATAATGCTGAGACATCTGAAGGATTTAAATCATCCCAGATACAAGAAAGCTGAAAAAGCCACAAAGCTACTAAAGTGCTAGGACCTAGACAGCACTGAAAAGTTGTTGCCATGTCTTAAAATGAATGCTGTGAAATATTAAACATATTGTAGTTTGAAAACTTAGGTGTTTTCACTCATTCTCTGGTCCATATCCATGAGTGGGAGAAAAGAGAGGTGAAAAGCCACAAACACTTAGCCCCTGATCCACACACATGGAAGGGCAAGTGAGTTGCTCTGTTTACCTTTATCTCATCCTGTGGGACTGTCACTCCTTATGGAAAGCTACAAACCTCTACCTCTGAATTAAATTACTTTGTTAGCCTGTGAGAACTTGGCTCGATGAACAGGTTTTACCAAGGTTTCCTGCGCAACCTTCAGGTAAAGCTCTCACAAATACATCCGCGTATCAGGCAGCTCGCTGTGAGCAGGGGCAAGGGTGAACTTGCACTTACTGGAAATTTCGAAATTACTTTTTTGAAATGCCGCTATCCTGAAAAATCTTCCTAGGGCAAACATGGAGGAGGTAAGCAACTGCATGGGGCAAAGCTTTTCTCACTTCGCTGGAACAATGAGTATACGCCGCATGGGGCTCTGAGCAACCTGGTCTGGTGGGAACTGTGTCCTGTCCTGGCAGAGGAGTTGGGACTAGATGATCTTTAAGGGCCCTTCTAACCCACATCATTCTATAATTCTACGCAGCGAACAATTCACTGCTGCGATCTGCGCTCGGCTCTGGCATCCTGCATCATCTTTGGAGAGCAGAGCGGGCCCGCTCCCCGGACGGAGGGGGTGCCTCCTCCTCTCCAGCGCAGGAGATGCTCCTTCGGACGGGGTGGGGGGACGCTCCATCCATGGCCCGAGGGACGCTCCATCCATGGCCTGAGGGACGCTCCATCCACGGTCTGAGGGACGCTCCATCCGCGGCCCGAGGGACGCTCCATCCACGGCCCGAGGGACGCTCCATCCAAAGCCTGACGGACGCTCCATC
>VYXF01009399.1:395820-468229 GCA_013397295.1 Polioptila caerulea
GTATCAATGTAAATTTGCCTCCTCTTAGGCTGTCTGGAACCTACCTGACTGTAAACCTGCCTCTGAGTCTTGGTGTCTTCACGCTTTTGCCTCAGGGTTCTTTGATCTAGTATTAGGCCTATAGGTAGGACAGCTTCACTCAGAAAGGCTTCTGGTCTTCTCGAATATAAGACAAGTTGTTTTAAGCTCTTTCACCTCTTATTGCCCCGGGTTGTGTATACACAGGCTTTATCTCTGAAATCTTGACAGAAATGGAATCTGAGTTATGTTGTGTTTTCTGATAAGCTGGGGGAAGGGGGGGGACGGGCTGGTGTTGTGGTATTTTGGGGATTTTTTTTAATGTCTGCTTAAATCCTAGCTAATTGGAAATACAGCATTTATCCTTAGAACTCTGTTGGGAGAAAGCAGCAAAGCTATTTTTAGCCTTGCAAGAATTTGGGTTAGTGGGACATCTAACCTGTGAAATTATGATTAAAAGGGCAAGTGAAGTAATCAAAATAATTCAGTCACCTGCCATATATATCATGCAAAGCCCAGAAATGCTATCAGAAGATAGTATTAGAGCTACTTAGACTTAGAGCTGTAAAAAGATTCATTATAGTCTTGGCAGCAAGTGCTTTGTTTGTCATATGGTAGGCAATATGAAGTGCCAGCCTGTATGAATTGTCAGGAAAAGGTTCGTGGTGCCATTAATTCCCCGAGTGAGAAGTGTGTGCTGTGCATCCCAGAATTTGGTATGTGACCAGCCAAAGAGCAAAGCCAGTTGGGAAGTTGTGGGAATGTGCTCATTTAGGCATTACTCAGTGCTCTTCTGGCACAGAGCAGACAAAGGTGAAGTGACTGACAGGAATAGACTTCAGTATGTTGCAATGTGTTTCCTGGCCACAGCTGAATCCCATGCGAATGTGCCTTACTGTTTGGGAAAACCCCAAACTTCCTCAAATCTAGTAATTTCTGGAGAGAGGGATTAAGGCATAGAGTTGTGTCTTCCATCCTGTGCTTGTCTCAAAGGCTGCCTTTTTACTTCTGTCATTTCCGAGAGTTTCCTATCAGTCATGTTCGATCACATAAAGGACCTTAATTTCATATCCATCTAAATACAAAAATTCCTGCTGCTAAGAGCTGCAAGCTTTAGTTCACAAGGCTTCCTCTTTTCCCCATATATCCTGACAGCCTTTTCTTTGTGGGTGCTAAACCCACCTTGATGGATATGATTTAGATCTTATGCTTTGGGGTGTGCCCTGAGCTCGATGGGCACAAGCCAGCTCTCACCCCAGAGCTGTACTGTGCACATAACACAGGGCTGGACCAGCTGGACCAGCACTAGCCCTGTTGCTTCTGAGCCAGACTGGCTCACATCCAAAGGATCAATCTTACATATGCTTTAAATGTCCTGTATTTGAATATTGTAATCATGTACCTGTACCAGTCTCCACTGATAATGATTTAGATCTTATGATCTAAATGCTCAGGAAGGCAGATTATGCTTCATGGTCCAACTATCCTCATTGACAACAAACTCATTTTTTTCGAGACTATTTGAGATTTAAGGCATACCAAATAATCCCTGGTTTTAGGGATGTCTCGGTTTGAGCAACAGGTGTCTGCTCAGGAAGGCAGGAACCTCCCTTGGAATGGAGAATGTAAACCCCCTCCCTCCAAATTATTATAATTTTGAAATTAAGGGGCTCTCAGGCAAAGGTATGGGGGTACGAAGAATAGTTCTTTATTAGGAGAACTAAAATAAAACAAGCATGCAGTATTACAAAAAAACAAACCCACTGACAGTGAGAATACAACCTGACACCCTGTGGGCCAGGGTTCTGGTAGCAGTCTGATTAAATGGTGGCTGCTGTCCTCCTGAAGGGGCAGACGTGGCTCTGTTGAAGTAATGATCCTGTAGAAAGGTGGAGTTTTCCTCGGAAGATCCAGTGGTGATAGATGGCCCTGGTCTTTCTCTGAGAATCCAGTGGAAAAGGCTGCTTAGTGTTTCAAATCCCGGATTTTTATCCAGGTAGGAATGCTTGGCTCCTCCTCCTGGGTGGAGCATCTCACAATGGGATGATGTAATTTTTATCAGTCATTAAATGAGACTCAATGGCCCATTAGCAGAAGATCCCTCCTGGAGGGAGGATGGATCCTAGGAGAAAGAAAACTGCCCCATGTTTTTTTTTTAACAGCTGGCCCATTAACAGAGGGTTACCCCACCCCTACTGCCCAGCCACAGTTTCAGCAGATGGTGATGGAGTACGCACTGCTGGTTGCATCTTGCACTGCAACCCAAGACGGGATGGAATCATACTCAATCTTAAATAAAACTTGACCTTCTCAAATCCATGTGCTGCAAGGCCTGAATTTGTCAAGATGCATCAAACCCACATTTATGAGTTTTGAGGTAACAGAGTGGATCCACACAGTCAAATTCGGGCATCCAAACATCATGAGGCTGGTCTGTTCCTGCTTCCTGTGCATCCAAGGGATGTTTTTTCCGGAGAGTGATTCAAAGCAGGGCTGTTTGAGGGAACAATTTTGGTGAAAACAAAGCACAGTTAATTGTTCCTTTTCCTTCAGAAAGGAACTTCTTTTCTTCAGAAGTCAAAAGTACATTCCTTTTGTCCCTATTATTTTAGTTTACATCAGAGTCCACTAAATTTAAATGGTTGGAGAATCATGTGTATTAAAATCTCCACTCTCTAGGAGATACATATTGGGCATGAGTGAAAACTGGAGGTTTGAAGGTGTTCAGTAAAGTGAGAGAAATGCAGCTGGCTGTTAACATTATGGTTGCAAGGAATGGTGGAAGCTGGAGGCTGTAACTATATCCTTTTTTACTGGAAACATGGATGAAATGCCTGATGAAAATATATTTGTGTGGTACAACAAAACCAGGGAAGCTGTCTTGTCTTTGCATTTGCGGATTCTGATTTGTCTCACACTGTCTTGTTCTCGAAACAGCACGGAAGAAATGGAATGGTGAACAGGTGGTGGTACTGCATTTAGGGATATAATTGACAGAGAATATAGTGAACCCAGCATTTACTTTGAGTTTCCTAGTACTGGTTTTGTAATGTATTTTATTTGTTTGCTTGTTTTCTTTAAGCGATAGAAACCACCTTCTAAAAGAAGCCGAGATATTACACAAAGCCAGGTTTAGTTACATACTGCCTATTTTGGGAATTTGCAACGAGCCTGAATTTCTGGGGATAGTAACAGAATACATGACCAATGGGTCATTAAACCAGCTATTGCATGGGGTAAGTGTACTTACAGTCTTTAAATATGATACCTGGCTGCTTCAAGTAGATTGCAATTTCCATACTTAATCAGAATAGTAAAGTATTTTATTTATAATATTTTATGCTAGAAAACACTCATTATCCCTAGTTTTTAGTGCTCAGATAGACCTTCTGTATCTCAAAAAGACAAGTAAACTCAGCTGACTTCAGTTTTTTTTAACTTTTTCCTTTAATGTTGTGACCTATAAGGACCTTTATGTTGAATTATTAGAGACTGTCACTTTAAAAATCTCAGTTTTTCTCTAAGTAGATTCTGAAATAGTTATGCTTGCTTCAATTTGGGTTTCTGAATCACTGCCAATACAAACATTGATTTTTTTTTTCATAAGTTTGAATATTTTAAAACAAATTGTAGATTTTTACTTCAGTTTATAGAAGCCAAATATTGCTACTATAAACAGCTATAAATATTTCTGCCAGATCTTATTCTCTGAGTAACTTCCCCTGAGCCGAATTCTCAGTTGCTCCTATTAACTTGTCCTGAACAGTGTTGCTACTGCAAAGCTACTGCAGTTGTGTCTCAACAGCACTAAAGTCTCTTCTCCACCTTTAATCATACACACCTCATGCCTTAGAGAACTCAACTGTGTGTTTTTCATTCAGACATTAGTGTCAGTATAACTTTTAAAATTTCAGTTGAATTTTACAGCATTTTTCTTGCTGTATTGCAATTTATAATGGTAGTAGTTTGTGCATAGTTTCAATACAGTTGTTTTTGTTCTCCAGGGTCAGTTGAAGTTATGATTTTTGCCATTCTTCATGCAGGACTATAAATTGTGGGTTACAAGTTTCTTGCAGAAGTTAATCTGTAATTCATATTTCCACATGCATGAGTAATAAAGTAAATGTTCAACATCATGTGTAGCAGTCATGAACTACTGTGTGAATGCTAGGTAATGGAAACATAGCACTGCATAATTACTATTTTTTGATAATGTTTCTTTTAACAGCTGATGAGTCTTAACCTTCCATTACAATTTTTTAAGGAGTTTGCATAATGTATGTTTCAAAAGATTACTGCTTGCCCAAGTAACTTTCTTCTTATTATAAAAGAAGTCTTTGTGTGTGCTGTTAGATCAAAACAGAGGATTATATTCTGGTTTTGTGGTTTCATCTTGGCAGAAGGATATATATCCTGACATTCCCTGGTGCCTGAGATTCCGCATTCTTTATGAAATTGCTTTGGGAGTAAACTATTTGCACAACATGAATCCTCCGTTGCTGCACCATGACTTAAAAACCCAGAACATTTTGCTGGATGATGAGTTTCATGTCAAGGTAGGGTTATTTAATTCTTACGTTCTTCAGCATCCAGAATGAGTGAAAGTGTTTTCATTATTGTAGAAGAGGAAGGATGAGGTTGTGGCTATACAGAGAGGATGTAATTGTATGGTGGATTTTTTCTTCTATCCTTGCAGACAGAACTTTGGAGTTTTTCTTCTGGAAACTCTGTATCACTCAGTTGTGGATTTTATCTGTCTGAAGAGACCAGAAAGATAGAATCTGGGCTGTTTCTACTCTAGCAGTAACTGATGCTCAGTAGTGATGACCCTCTTGTTTGTCAGACTTCCGAGGGTGGCTGCATCTGGCCCTTCCTGAGAAGAAAATTGAAAGTGTTCCTGCCTGAGATACTCTGACAAGTTATTTCTGATAGGCAGTAGGTCATATTCAAATATTAATGCTCCATTTGATACTTATCCTGCAATATGACCATAGCTGTTCTGTTGGTGTAGTATAAGAACATGTAAAACAAGACTGCAAAATCTAACTACATTGGAAGGTGGCTTTTGTGAGGCTCCTTAGAACAAGCAGAAGTATCAGTAATTCAAAACTTTAATTCGGCCTCTTAAAATATCATTGCCATGATGTGAAAAAAAAGACTGAAAGTACTTCTGGCAAAATGTTTAGGTGCTTCCATAACTGCAAGAGTTGGTTTTGTCTTGTTTTTTTAAAAAGATCTGTTCTTATAATTGATAGAATATGTTACTCAAGTCAATGGAAATAAGAGATATTTTGCTCTGAATTTATACTTGAGAAGTGAACATTTCAGTTCTTACTGGAAGTCGAGTCTCTTTGTGAGCGCTTTGAGCAAAGATCCGCTGCTGGTTTCTTCTTTCTCCATTGCACAGAAATTTTTCTTGGCAGCAAAGTGCCTCACATGGCTTTGTCTCCACTCACACCCTCAGCAGGTCATACTTCCTCCCACTCAATTGTGCTGGTATTGCCAGCTCTTGAGCTTCCTGTTAAACCTGATCAGGGAGCTAGTCCAAATCATTTTTTTATCCACTCTCTTTTTAATCCTCAACAGCTTTGGTGTGGCCTGGTGCTCTGCCTGATCATATCTGAACAGTTTCTTTGCTGAGGCAATTGGAGAGAAGAGGTTAACTCTTGCATATCTGCCCTACCTCCTGTAAGGAGTGTCCTTAGGGTTTTAAGTGAAGCAAGATTCTCTAAATTAGTACAGTTGACAGGAAATGCAAACAAGCTTATCATGCATGCCAAATAGAAGAGATACTGCATATGTAAAGAAGTAACACCATTCACAGAGTGCTTCTGGCTATCCCTGTTCTACTGAATGAGCAAGAGTTAAGACCAGTTACAATGAGGAAGGCTTGATGAAAGAGAGTTGTAGAGCAGAAAGGTTACTTTTTATTGTGGATTTTGATGTATGCTCTTCAGAAAGCTTGTTTCTGTTATCTTAATTGCCACAGTGCTTGCACAGGCATCTTTGTTGAAAATGTTTTTGCTATTATGCAAATGCTGGATGAGTGCAGAGCTGGTAGCTGGCTGCTTATCTCCCATGTATGCCAGACACTGCAGCTCAGCCAGCAGGTGCATTCTGTAAATGTTTCTCTCCTTATCCATAACCTAATCTGACATCTGGCATCCTGGCTCAGGATTTCTGAGGATGTAAACTGAAGTCAGTTACTTCTTCATGTAGATGCACTGTATCCTGGAGAGAGGAGCAGGGCCCCCAAGTGCACAGTAAAGAAAATATTCAACAACTTTTTGCAGCACAGAATTTCAGAATATCAAATTTATTCATTCCAAAATAATATGTCATAGTTATGGGAGTGAGATAGATGAAGTGCCCTAAGATTTTTCTGTGAGAGGAACTGCCTAGGGATATTGGTAAGCTGAGTTATGTGATGTGGGAAAATGTGAAAATTCATTTTAGAAGCATATAGTATGCTTAAGCAAGTAAAAGAGAAAGCAGAAGAAACATATACCTCAGTTAGCAGTTTTCTTGTAACAGGTAACAGAACACATAAAAGTATAGCAAGAACTTGTAATAGAACACATGAGAATTTAGTTGCTGAGTGAAGGCCATAGAGATAAAGTACATCTTAAGTATTGTATATTGTGAAAAATCAGTAAAGCAAGACTTAGGCATTATAAAGATTCAATAAAGCAGAACCTGTGTGGCTTGAAGCCAGCAAAAACCAGCTCCTGACTTTAACAAAAACAAAGTAACCTAAGAAAAAGCCAAACCTCCGCTGAGCCTGCCCAGAGACAGAAGTCAAACAACAAATGCCTGATGAAAAGATCAGTTACTTCATCCCGACCCTTGAAAACCTTGCCCAAGAAGTGTAGCAACAAGTGCAAGAAAGCAAACAATAGGTAAAGATAAGTGGGCAAAGAAGTGTAGGTCTATGAAACCAATATGTATTTATACCCAGTCCCTGTCTCAGACAAGTACACGTGCTTTAGTAGAAATATCCCCATGCATCTCCAGCTGGAACAATAAAACATACCCTTTATAATTTTTTATTGTTAAGTCCTTATTCTGCAGCACATATGTGCAACTGTTATGATTTATACTAAACTTGTGCTTTCTTCACAACCAGGGAGCTACAAGTAATAATTTTTTGTTTGCTTTTTTTAACACAAGGAAGTGATTTTCTTCATATGGCACAGCTATCTATAGCACATTCCTCAGCCATAGTGTACATAAGTCCTTCCTTAAAAGACCAGGATAGGGCCGTGCCACAGGGATAGCATGAGTCATGGCCTGGGAATGCTTCATGGACTGGAGTTGATGTTACCTGTTGCTAGGAGAACCACATACTTTTTTTGTGTCAGGTTAAGAGCTTTGGATGACCCCTCCTTCTGGGTGTATTTCAGGAATTTTTAACAACTGTCAGCAGATAAATCCAGTTTTTCTTCTCAGAACAACTGATTTGACCTTTCCAGATTGCAGATTTTGGCATGTCCAAATGGCGTGTCGTCTCCATGTCGCAATCACGAAGTGAATCCTCTTTGCCTGAAGGAGGGACAATTATCTACATGCCACCTGAGGATTACAACCCCAGTCAGAAAACCCGGGCAAGTGTGAAACATGATATCTACAGGTAACTCCTGATGTTCTCTAGTGGGGCTTGAAATCTGAGCTCAGATATGATTTACTGAACTTCGATTTTAACAAATTCTCAGCAATTGTATTATTTTCAATTGATAGTATCACAGCTAAATAGGCTAAATAAAGAATTGAGTGGTAGCTGGATTTAATGACTCATTTCTTCTGTGTTGTGACAAATGTAATGCTCCAAAATTAATCTGAGACTACAGAAACAGGTAGAGGGCTGGTTTCTGTAAATGAGTGTACACATACAGACAATGCAGGGAAAGAAGAAAGCCATTCACACCATCAAGTCAATGCACATACTCTTATAATTTGTGTAATCAAGTAACATAATTTTCAGAATGTACTTGGGGAAAAGAAGAAAATGTATTTTTGGAAAGGAGACAGATAAAAAACAGGATAGTGGGGTTAGAGAAAATAGTTACAGTAATCTCCTTCAGGAATAATTTACTTTATGAAAGTTGTGGTAGTTTTGTGTTGAGCAGTCGTGGGTACAAATAGTGGAATAGTAAATAGAGTGGTGAAGACCCATATAACAAAAGGAGATCTCTCTGAGGATATCAGAGTTAAAATTGGCTGGTCTGAAATGGTTTGGAGAGCTCAGAAATTACCTGAAGGATTTGGGAGGGATTAGCATGTGTAAAGGAAGATTGAGGAGGCATGAACTGGCCATCACAATGCTGTAGTGAATGGAAGAGAAGGTCACTAGTTTGAGTAAGCATGTGTGTTCAGTCTCCTGGCATTCTTTCAGAGTAGTCATCCCAAGAGTCTGTTTTGGAAAGTGAAAAAATGTGTAAAAAAAATGTGTTTAAAAAAGTGTAAAATCTCTCCCTGTGGAGAAGATTGCAAATGTTGAAAGCATATATGGGGAGGAAGAAGCTGGAGTGGACATCCCAAGTGCAAGTTCATATCTTATCTGTCTCTGCGACACTGTGTTGGGATAGAGCTGTGGATCAAAGCCATCCTCCTTGCTAATACCCAGCTTCCCTTGGGAATGTCAGGGAGTGTCAGTCCGTACTGGGAACATGCCAGAGTGTTGCAGTTACGGCAGAGCTCTCTGGAGCTCACTTTAATTTGCATGCTGAGATTTAAACTCCGTGTACGTAATTCACAACGTATCAGCAGAGCCAAGTTGATGCAGATTTGGAATTGGAGTTTATATGCCATGGGTCTTGTCTGACCTTAACAGTATAAACTAGTTCTAGATGAAGTCACCTGCTAGTTTTCATGTATTCATGTTATCGTTTTAGGTAGCTGTAGTGAGTCCCATATGTGCTTGCAGGAACATTTTACCAAAATATTTTAAATAAAATGTAAAGCTGAGCATATTGTGATCCTAAGTGTTGGTAGTCTAAAATAACAACCTGTACTTTTTATACTGTAAACAGTTATGCAGTTATCATGTGGGAAGTGATGTCAAGGAAACAGCCATTTGAAGGTAAGGCCATGTCTTCCTTTAATTTATTTTTCCTGCCTTACCTAGAGATTAAACGTGAAACCTTGGGACTTAATTTTAGGGGTTACTTTCTAATAATTCAACTTTTAAGCTTCTTGAAGAACACTTTGAAATACTTTTCAATTAGACCATTTTTTAGTATCTTTTTCTTTTTTTAATTACTGAGTTGTTTCATAATTGAGAATACCTTTTTGTTAATTAAGAAACATAACCTTAATTTGATGAGCTATATATTCTATGTCTGTAAACCAAATTACTCCTCCTATATGGTAAGCTCTTTATATTGCATATATTTCTAATGGCTTCACAATGTCTGTTTTGACAGAAGTTATAAACCCCTTGCAGATAATGTACAGTGTGTCGCAAGGACAGCGACTAGACTTGAGTGAAGGAAGTATATCAATGGACATTCCTCATCGAGGGCTTATCATAAGACTGATGGAAAGTGGATGGGCACAAAACCCAGATGAAAGACCATCCTTCTTGAGTGAGTTTACCTTGCCAGATTTCTGTTGAATGTGGTACTTACAGAGCAAGGTTATAGTCCTGAAAGGAAAGTGTTAAACGTATCAGGAGATCTATGTGCCTGGTCTTGTTGCTTATGATAAGGTGCTTGGCTGCTTCCTTCGTGTCTGTAAGCAAACTTTTATGAATGGAATTATGTGTGTGCCATAAAACCTGGCTGGTTGCATTTACCATCTCTTAATTTATCTGTAAAAAACCAGCATGTTTTGTTTAACTACTTGTGTTTGGAGGTTTTTGTCTATTGTTGAAGATAATTTGGGATTTTTAAGAGAGGGTGGGAGAAGTGAAATGTAAAACAAGTACTATGGGATTTATGAATACCCAACCAACACTAATGAACCATTGCTCATCAGGTAAGTTGTAGTGACTTCAACTTGTATTTGCATCTCAGTGTAAACCTTTCACTGACACTTTAGCTTTTATTGTTCCATCTCCTTTATCAAGCAAGAACTGGATTTTTTTAATGAGCAATGAAATGTATCTAAATACAATATTTCCTAAAATCAAAAAAAGTAGGCACATCATGATATTTCTGTATGCATTCTCTATGCCAATTAACAACAAAAAAAAATCAATTTACATGTGTGGTCACATTGAGGGGAAAATTGTCTGGGATAATTTCTGGGATAAGCTACAGTGTGAGCTAACTTGGATTCTCTTCTTAGTGCCATGTGTGTAGCAAGATAGTCTTTGAAAAAAACATGCGTTGCTTTTGCTTTTGCCACTACTTTACTATCATAAAAAGAAAGAAGAAGTTGCAAAATGGTTGCAAAATTAGGGGAAGTACAGCTCACTGATGGAGAACTTAAGCAATTACCATAGCGTAGGGACACAGACACACTGAGGCCACTGTAATTTGGTTTCACTGGATGTGGTATGTCAGTGCTTTGACCATCCCATCTGCTTTGACCCTGCCTCATGCCTTAAGTATGTGTTCTGGATATTACTGTGTTGAGGGTGTGTTTGTTTATTTTTCAGGTATAAATCTTTAACAACTCTTCTGGAGTGGGAAGACAGCAACTCACTCTGAGGTTTTACAGTGTCTGGTTCCCTTCAGCTAATCAGGCTTGATGGGGCTACCTTAAAACACAGCAAACTCACCAATCTTTCCATTCCATGAATGTGAGACTTGTGGTCCAGCCCTGTCCTGGATCTCTTTTGGTACACAGTGATCAGGTGGCCAGGTCAGGACAGGTATCTTTAGGTGGTGTGAACTGTTCTAACAGAAGCAAGCAGCTTCTGTTTTAGCAGCATAAGTGGTTTGATACATGTCAATAGACAAATTATTTTTTTATATGTAAGAAAGACACTTTAGTACAGTGACAACTTGATTTCCACTTTAAAGCATTCACCAAATACTCTTCCCTTGTTTAGAATGCTTAATAGACCTGGAGCCAGTTCTGCGAACATTTGATGAAATAGCTATGCTGGAAGCTGTAATTCTGTTAAAGAGATCTAAGGTAAGTAGCTTTTGTTACAGTCATGAGTTGGTCAAGAAAGTTGATAACTTTCACTTGCTACAAGAAGTGTAATCTCGTTTGTCATTTCTCCTCAGTTTCCTTTGTCTAATCTGGTTGATGCGTTTGTGCAGGGCTGTCATCTTATCTTATAGCAGAAATTTAATACAGGTAAATATTTCTCTTCCAGTCACTATATGAATCACAAAGTATTTACAAGAGTGGAAAGAAAGCAAATGTGGAGCAGATACCTCTAAATATACCTCTGAATCCTGAAAAGGTAAATACTTTACATGTTGCATTTGGTATGTCAGCATTCTGAGAGATTAAAGGAAGTTTAACTTGGTAAGAGGAGTTGTTCTGTACTTTAATTTCCTGTGCAGTCAGGAAAGGCACAAAATGCATTACTTGAGCCAGGGTGTAACAAATGCAAAGCCATATATGTGAAGATACAAAAGGGTGAGTATGCAGAAATTAGAAGGGCATCTAAATACGGGAAAGCTCTAGATATGGCATGAAACTGTGCCAGGGGAGGTTTAGATTGGATATCAGGAAAAGGTTCTTCCTTCACCCAGAGGGCGATGAAGACTGCAACAGGCTCCCTAGGGAATTGGTCACAGCACCAAGCCCAGCAGAGTTTAAGAAGTGTTTGCATAATGTTCTCAGGCAAATGATTCTTGGGCTAGTCCTGTGCAGGGCCAGCAGTTGGGCTTGATGATCCTTGTGGATCTCTTCCCACTCCACATATTCTGTGAGTCTGTGATTCCCTCAAGGAGGAATGCAGCACACAATGCCTGCCAATAGTAAGAGATTGTCTGCTGCTCCCTTACACCTCTATGGAGCTTGCTTGTATAGGGTCATATAGATTTGCATTTATATTTTGATTTTTAATGCTGCTGCTTTTGGTTCTTACTAGTAGTTAAACTTGTATACAAAATTGCTGTCATCTTTGAAAATGCATAATTACTGGGATTACATAATTTCTTCTGATTTACTGTATTTTAATTGTGCTGTCTATTGAGCATTTAGAAGGGAAAACATGGTGATGGGAAGGTTCTCTGTAAAAAAATTGCAACTTACAATTTGTTTAATGTGCCTTTTCAATATACCCCTGGATTTCTTTCAGCCAACATACTCTAGCTTCATACAGTGTGATGCACTTCCCCTTCGGAGCATCTCTCCAGATACATCCAAATTCAAATCTATTTCCCAATGTAATGTCCTCTCATCAGGTGAGATACTCTTGACTTTGTGTAAATTTAAGTTGCCATTGCAGCTTTACGTTCACACTGTGACATTGCATTTGTGTAGTAGAAAATTGTGTCTATGTCAGAAAAAAATGTCTTTTGTGAACTTTGTGCTCTGGGTAAAAAACTAGGGTTTGTAAGCTCTGATTTTCTGTTCCTATCACCTGAGAAATCTCTACAGCTCACAAGTTAAGTTTTCCTACTCAGAGTTGTGAGTGCAGAGCTAACATTTTCTTGTCCCTTCAGACTCCTGGCAGTTTAGTGAACTGCTTTTTTTTAATTTGTGAACAACTTCTGAATATAAAAAATGCTACACATTTTAAGGCATTCTAGAAACTAAGTAAACTCAAAGTTTCCAATGCAAGTTTCTTGATAATTTTTAATTCAATAAGTAAAAATGTCTTTAATAGATTGCTTTTCAAAAGTATCTGCACAGACCTTCTGTAGCTGTCCCCTTCTATGAATAAAAGTTGGCAAAATTCCCTGAGAAAATTCAATTTTGAGGTTTTGTTGACAGAAACCAGACAGATCATAATATTGCTAGGTGGACTAGCAATATTATGAAACTAAAACTGCATTTAAGTTATTTCCCTTTACAGAATGTAACATATTTGAAAAGAATGGAGTGTCCTCTGGCATTGTAGGGAGCAGGAGTAGGAACGCAGAGAAGACTATTGACTTCACTGCTATAAAATTAGTGCATCAAAAAGTATCCTGAGGTTCTACAAAACCAGAGATACTCTGGTGGAGGTAGGAGAGCACAGGCAGTCCCTGTTTCAGCTCCTGTTTGAACACATACCGAGTTTTGAACTTCTACTCAGAGTACTAGAAAAGTATAAATACAGGAGGACTTTGGGTAAATAAATTATGGGAGGCTTAAGGACTTTCAGTTACTGGAGAAAGGGGCAGAAAGCAAGTGCAGGGTACTTTGGCTGTACCTCAACTGAAGCATTTATGTATACAGCATGAAAAACTCAGAGATTAATAACTCATATTTCCTTAACTTAATAAGTATGTTGTGATGAATTTTAGAACATAGAGTATTAGTTTGAACATGAGCACAGACTGTAAGTGTAATCACATAAGATCATTATAAATATCAGCTTTTTTTTGCTGCTGGTTCCTATTATAAATTGTTGTGTCTGCCTGTGGAGGGCATAAAGGAAAATTTGTTGGTACAATTAATCTGATTGGTCAGCTGGTGGTAATTTTGTAGAATAATTGCTTAGAATTTATTGTGTTTATGTATAGATACTGTAGAACTTGTGAAAATTGTGCCTACAAAGCTCTGCTGCAGAAGTGTTTGTTATTACTTTGCCAATAGCTGCATCAGGTAGTGTTGTAGTGGGAAGCAAGATTGACATTTGTCTTGCTTTCCAAACTCAGATGTGATTGTTTCAGGTGAAAATTCTATTCCGGGTAGCTGTTAGCAAGAGAGGAGTTTGGCATGGCACCAAGGCAGAAGTTAATGACTTCAGAGTCTACTGAGTTAAGGACTATAGATTCTTACTTTTTCCACCAGTACAATCAGAATACTTTTTCAGAAAATTGCTTCTTCAGAGTTAAGACTTGTCTTCTAGCCTTTAGACTTTCTTTTCATCTGTTTTTTTTTCCCCTTCCCTAGCAAACTTTTCTTGGGTATTTCTTTAAACTGCTCTTTTCCGTCTTCGCATTTCATTTCTGATACAGAGTAATCCTTTAATATACTTTGTTTTGCTAGATGAACAGGATGCACTCTTTTGAAATCCCTTTGTAAAATAAATTTCTTTATTCTCCTAGTACCCTAACTAGTCCTCCTGGTGCATGTTCTAACTTAAGTCGTTGAACTGTTCTGAGACATGACAAACATTTTGTTTTTTTTTTTTGTCTACGAAATCCCCCTTACTTAGTATACCTTAGAATTTTATTTTTCCTTTCTCACAAGGACCTTCATTGCAGAGTGATCTACTTAAGGGTTGTTTTTCTCTTCATCTCACTTCTAATCACTAGCCCCAGCTTGAAACAGAAAGTCTAGATCTCACATTTTTCCTTCTTTTTCTATTTCTGTTACTCTGGTCTTCTAGGTCATCTAGGTTCTTTTTGAGTAACTTGAGTCAATCTATTTTTTTCTGAATAACATCTGAATAACTCTTATTAGCATTTTTTTTTTTAGGGAACTGGATTTTTTTAGCCTGGAGAAAAGCAGGCTCAGAGAGGAAATTTTGCATCTTTGCTCTCTGCAACTACCTGAGAGGAGATTGTGGCCTCTTAACTGACAAGCAATAGCAACAAGCAGTAGGATAAGAGGAAATGGCCCTGAGTTGTGCGAGGGGAGATTAGATTGGATATTAGGAAAAATTTCTTCATGGAAAGAGTTGTGAAGCATTGGAACAGGCTGCCTAGGGAAGTGGTTGAGTCACCAGCCCTGGAGGTGTTTAAAAGATGTGTAGATGTGGCACTTCAGGACATGGGGTAGTGGTGGACTTGGCAGTGCTGGACTCAAAGATCTCAAGGGTCCTTCCAATGGAAACGATTGTGTGATTTTATGGTTGCATTTTTTTATGCTGTGGTCGCTGGTCAAGGTCATTCTGTCATACCAGTACAATCCCAGTAGTTTTGTATGTGTGCCTAAAAATGTACAGCAATCTATCCCAGCACAGCTGCTTGAAATAGTTTCCTGAAATGATCTTTCACTCACAGTGGTTGTCTCCCAATCCCCTTTCTTCATGCAGTAGATAATATCTACTGCCTCACAGTACATAGCCCTGCTCAACTTTCTCTCTCGTTCATGGAATAAAATACTAGTTACTATGAGTTCTAGTCCACCATTTTAAAATACTGAGAATGGAGTTTCTTCCACATTTTCCTACTCCTGCTCTGTGTACTTATAGACATGTTCTTCTACAGGTCAAGAAAGAGCTGAGAATACACCTTCAGATTTCCCCATTGGACAGGTAATCTTGAGTTGTCCATGGGGCTACTTCATTGTGTCTTAGATGCTCATCTGAATTCTTGCATCTCTACTTCTTAGTTCACATCTTAGTTATTGTGTCTTTGTCAAGTGACACTGTGAAAGTCTAATCAAAGATGTTTGCAGAGCTAGGCACGTCCTGTAGTTCATTTTTCATCAGCTGTTTGTCATCTCTTCCTTGTGTCATTCCTACTGCTGCTTTCATATCTGTCATCCTTTTCTACTATAAAGAAATCCTAAAACTGGAAACTGTTGAACTTCCCACCTTATAGAAATCCTTTTTTACTTTTCTTTGCAAAAGTTTACATCAAGCTTTCATGAAGTCATATCCTGTTTTGATGGACTATGAAAAGCTTCCTTTGGCCTCCCAATGAATGCTAACTTCTGACATTGCTCTTCATGTCCTTTTCCCCAACCTGAATCTTTAATATTTTCACCTTTGTTACACTGCCAAACTTCATCAAAATAAATTATTCTGCTTTCCTGCTGACTCCTAGTTACCTCTCCAAATACTCAAAGGATTTATTTTGTTCTTCTAGTCCCTACAAAAATTTTCTGCCAAACAGAGCTTTTTCATTAAAGTTCACATCTACAAGATTTATACTCCTAATAATTCTTTAAAATGAAACAGGACCCCAAACCATAGTCAGGCCCTGGTAAAATATAAGAGACATAAATGTACTCAGAATTTGAGTATAAGGACTAATTTGTTGTATATCATATAAAAGTAGTTGGTTTATGACTTCTTTTGTGAAATTGCTCTAAATAATCTTAAATGGGTGTATTTTATTTGAACGCAGAAGTAATACAGCTTGTTCTTTTACCTTTCCTTCTCCTTTTTTTTTTGTCTAAGATGGAAATTCTGGGTGTATTCACTCTCTCAGCAGCCAGAGCACAGATGGAAATCTGTCTGTAACTCAGAGTGCCAAACTCCTTGTGCATCCATACAGTGCTGTCTCCTCATCTGACAAGAGTATTTCAGATGCCTCAGGTTCTGCACGCTGTGTGCTGCAGTCATCGCCGATTCCTTCAGGTACAGCAAACACAATTTGATTCCAAGACCCCCAATAAGTGTTCTAACATTGAATGTATGTCTGTATGAAATGGAGACTGGAACTGCTATTCACCTTCAAAATGGAAACAAAACATCTGCAAATTAAGAATGCAAAATTAAGTAACTCAGTCCTTGTAGACTTATATTACAAAGTAAGTAAAAACAGTGTAAAATGTGACCAAGTACAGGTATCTGTGGCTACTAGCTTTTTTTCTCTCAATCAGATTCCTGCTGCCATGGGTCTTCTTTATCCCATTCCCTTTGCTCCTTATTATATTATTTCTCCTGTCTCTATGTGCTGTAACAGAGGTACAGTCCAGCAGAACAGGAGAGGAACTAAGCTCAAACTTGCTCACCTTGTTGCCTGTCCCTTCTCACTTTTTAGGCTTTCAGTCTTCCATTTAGTAATGGTGGGGCTGAGAGAAGCAGCAACTGTGTCAGCATCTCACCTGTAATGATCCTCCGTGTTAGTTGGGAGCCCATTACATTCTATTCTTATGTGTCAAATAACTGTTAAAAGTTAACACAGAAGTTAACAAAAAGAAACTTTAATGATGAATTACTCAGAAATATTTTTTTGAGGGGCCATACAATAACACAAAACTTTATAAAGATCTATTGTATCATCCCTCTTCTGGAAAGATGAGAATCAACACCTTCTCACTGTGTGAAACCTCATCTTGAGAAAAATACCAGGAAACTACAGGATTGTTTTCAGAAATTTTCAATAAAAGTCCCCCTGGAAAGTGAATTTACTGCCTGTCTCTTTTTAGTACCAGGTCGGGTTGAGCACTGGAACAGGTTGCCCATGGAGGCTGCAGAAGTACCATCACTTGGAGATGCTCAAAATTCAGCTGGACAAGGCCCTGAGCAACCTGGGTTATCCTTGAAGTTGGCCCAACTTTAAGCAGGCTGTTACATCAGATGACCTCCTTGAGGGTCCCTTCCAACCTAAATTATTCTATGATTCAGATAGAACAAATACTCTAACCACCAAATTTGTCAAATTGGAACATTTTAACAGCTTTTTTGTCAGCTTGTTTGTTCTGTGGCAATATTTGTTGACAGACAGTTACAATTCCTTCCTTTTTTCTAATCCTTTCCAATCTCAGATTTTGTATTGGAAACCATACAACAGAATGTAGCTCATCAGTGGATCCAAACTAAAAGAGAAGAAATTATTGATCAGATGACTGAAGCGTGTTTGAATCAATCACTGGATGCTCTTCTATCAAGATTTTTACTCATGAAAGAAGACTATGAACTTATAAGCACCAAACCTACAAGGACATCAAAAGTACGACAACTGCTTGATACTTCAGACAGCCAAGGAGAGGAATTTGCCAGAATTATAGTACAAAAGTTGAAAGATAACAAACAGCTAGGACTTCAACCTTATCCAGATATTGTATCTAATTCTCAAAGACTGCATCTGTAATTTTTAACTTTATTTATGAAACCATTTCTTGCAACATGATTCTTGTTTCTATATAGTATTTTATGTATGTCCAGCTTCATCTTTACTGTGCCTTTGTAGAGTCTCAGAGGTGACCCTGAGCTCTTCTATCCTGCATTTGGTCAGTGACCAATAAATAAGTTGGAGTGCAATCATAAAGCCAAACACTTGAGGATTGTTGACTCATTTTGTAGAAGTATTTTGATTATACATGACAAAGAAAAGAATTAAAGGTTTGCTGTTTATACACATCCTTTCCTCTCATCTCACAGGATTGCGACATCTCATCTTAACATGGCATGTTTGTTTTTCTCCTTCCACCTGCTCTTTCTCGAAGAGGAGGGAAAAAAAATCTAGGTGCTCTTTCCAGGGCTGTTCTGCTGTATGTATAATAAACTTTCTTCCTTAAGCCCATGCTGGTGTGCATACAGGACAGGAGTAGTAGATGGTAGGAAGTTTACATTGCGTTTTTGCAGGATTTTTTATTGTTTTGGTTTGTTTTTTTTTTTAAGAAAGTCGAAGAATAAGAAGAATGTTAGTCCAAAGAGGAGCCCAGGGGCAAGGAACACATTGTGCTTATCATCTTTGTTCTGCTCAGAAGTGATATAGTAGAAAAGCTGCAGCTATAGCATTTTACTTTATGTGGTTATAACTACTTCAGCTATTCTTGAAATCATAGTAGGATGAGATCCAGAAAGAAGTGATGTAACTTTGACATTTCCTTTATCATCTGCCTTGCCTTTGTCACCTGCCATCTTACCAGCCCTTACCTTTGTCAT
This sequence comes from Polioptila caerulea, assembly GCA_013397295.1. Lineage (NCBI taxonomy): Eukaryota > Metazoa > Chordata > Aves > Passeriformes > Certhiidae > Polioptila > Polioptila caerulea. Next base: position 414,404 of record VYXF01009399.1, read on the forward strand.
CTGCCATAACTACTTCTCTTGTCATGTTGCTAGATCAAACTTTTAACTCAATTTTGGTTTTGGTATTAACATAATGAGCAGTAGTTGGGTCTGTACAAAGATCCATCATGCCCTGCCTTGCCACCCTGGCAGTAATGTGCAGGAGTCTCTTCTACTGTGACCTGCCTTAGCCTTCTCCAGATCACATCTCTGCTGTCCTCTTGTCTGAAGGGATGGTAACACATTGAGGTCACCTGAGAGGAAAAGGTATGTGGTATTTTTTTCAGTTTGTTTCATGAGACCTTAGTGACTTTATCTAGATGACTTCAAAACTAGTAAAGACATCACTGATTTTAATTTGTCGGAACAGAGCACAGACAGATTATTTTTGCAAGCACTAATAAATAATTACAATTTCTGCTCACACTATCTAAACTTAGGGAAAATCTGAACTCCACATTCAAGAATGGTGAAATATACCTAAATTACTATATGAAAAGGAGCAGATAAATGAAAAATCCTAAGTGATGGCTGTTTCAAAACATGTGGAGACGTGAGATCTGCCCCATTTCAATGATTCAAGTTTCTGTGTGGTCATTACTAGTTGCCAACAGCTTACTTTTTTCAATATCTTTATGATTTTGTGAACTGAATCACAAGAATGGAATGTAAAGTTTATTAGATAGGAGTATAGAATTGTTTTTAATAAAGTAAGTTTTTGACATAAACTGGGTATTTGCCTTTTATCCTGCGTCTCTCTGGAGGCTGTAAAATTGAAGTTAGCTGAAAACAGGACTATGGTGCAATGAATGGCTGTGCTTTTCCTAGAGCAGACCTAGTGATGTCTAGCAGGGAGCGGTCTGAGGAAGGCTGTTTCGTGTTTCACTGCCCATCACATTTTAAGCCACAATTGTTCATTATTATTGGTGTTTAAAATAAGCCTTGCAAGGTGGCAAAGTAACATTTCTTCAATATATGTCCAAAATTCATCACGTATAAGGAACTTTCCTGAGGACTCACTGTAAGAAAGCTACATGAGGGAAAAGAGCCTCCTGCTGCTTTCAAAAACTCCGTGCTGACTCCGGCCTTTCAGTACAGAACTAGCTTGGTTTCCCTTAATACAATGAAATATGTGACCCTATGGAGTCACATTGGGGAATGGTGCTGTCACACTGCTGCAATCACTGTGGGCTGTTCCTCTTCATCTGCCATCACCCTGAGGTGGCACGGCTGCAGAAATAGTAATTTTCTACCCCCAGCTCTGAATATGCTCATATCTGTAAGGCCATGAGCATTCCAGCCAAAGCCCAGCCCTCCAAGGAAACCCTGGAAGGCCATTCAGAATAAAAACTCAGACCAATCTCCCTCCTCTTTCCTTGGACTCTGAACCTCCCTCTGTGATGGGGTACAATCATAGAATAGTTCAGCTTAGAAGGGGCTGCTAAGGGGCTGCTAGTCCAGCCCCTCTGCCATGGTCAGGGACATCTTCAACTAGACTGGGTCGCTCAGAGCCCTGTCCAGTGTGACCTTGAATGTTTCCAGGGCTTCAGACACCACCACTCTGGGCAACATCAACCCGCCCTCTCCAACGAGTTAGGCACACACAGATTTCCTTGAGTGAAAGGGAGGAGGAGGCAGCTGCAGTTGGGGCTTGAGGGGTACAGGCAAGGGCATAAGGAGAATGATTTGGGGTCAGCATGGGGGAAGAGAGGTGGAAGTTGTGTGCTTGGCCATGCAGAGGGAAGGGTGTGTGGAGCTGACAGATATGAGAGCCAGTATGAGCCACAGTCTGACATCTTGTTGTGTTACAGTTGCTTTAACAGTATTTTGCGCGTTCCTCGCTTCTTCATTGCAATTCCTAACAGATTTTATTGCTTTTTCACTCCAAGGGGAAATGCTGCTGATGTTTCAGACTGACTGTAAAAGCTTTTCTCTGAGCCGTAACAGCTCACTGAATGCCTTTCAAAATGTGCACGTAGAAACGTACACGTACAATTTTTATATGTACTCAGGGGAAAATAGAAACACAGGACTATATATTATTGTGTGTTTGTTGGCATTAGATTTTGTATGGTATTTTAGCACCTTATCACTTAGTAGTGGCTGCTCCTTGTGTTGTGCTCCTGTACCTGAAGTTAACATGGTTGGAAGAAGTTTGTTGGTCTGTGAGCTATGTTCCCTACTGCATCAACTTCATGGCAAAGTAAGTAAAGATCTGATTTTACCAAGATGACTCAAATGGTGGCCTTTGTTTGTCATTCAGAGCCTTGTAGCTAGTGGTAGCTGGTTTGGCAGTGCGTTTTCAGCCAGTGCAGTGTAAGTGTGTCTGTTGTGGGTGAGGACTGTAGGAGCCTGTGCTGGCTGAGGCACAGAGGGCAGGGGTAAGGAGCAGGAGGAAGGGGGACTACTGAGCTGTTTGCTGCAGCTGAGCAATAGTATGAGTGAAGAGGGCTCTGGAAATAATTGGAGTAGTCTTGTTTCCAGTGCAGAGTGTGACAAACCTTCCTGAGCAGTGATGGAAATGTGGGCAAGAAAATAGAAAATGCCACAGGTTTATTCAGGCAAGCATGCCATGCTTTGCTGTTCCAATAAGGAAGTGCGTGTTTATGTGTAACTAAGACACACAGAAGACTTACTGTGAACAGTAAGCTGCTACAGGAGAAGCCTCACTGCATACATTCTTATCAAATCCTAAAATACTGTAAAAATGAGTTAAAAAACTTGTTACCAAGTTCAATTCAATTCTTATCCATCTTGTTTACTTAAAATGCAAGATTAAATGTAATCATCCTTGGCAAAGGAACTAGATTTTGTGTTTACACAATAAATGTTCAAGAAAAATACTTTTTGAGCACAGTGCATGCTTTATGATTGCTCAATGTTGATTTATGTACTGTTCCTGTAAATCTATGGCAAATATCCCGTAGTGTGTAACCATGAGGGTCAGAACAATAGAAATATGGGAGACATTAATGGAGAAAAGACTCTGTTTCGTGTTCCAACATGTAGCTTCTACAGACTTGAAAAAAAGGGCTGGGGCTGGCTCAGGAGCAGGATAAATGGACAATATAAGGGCATATAACACACAATCAGAAAGCCAGTTGGGTGCCCCAAATCAGGAACAGGACAAACTCAAGTTCAAATTTCAGGGTGAAAGTAATTATGCATTCTTGAAAATATGCATTCTGGGCTTTAGGCTATAGTTTATTTACATTGCCCTGGCAGAAGAAAAAAAATTTAAGATGACAGAGGCCCTGATAAAGGAACATGGTGCTCAGCCTCTCTGTCCAACAGAGAACGACGTCCCTGCCAAACAATCCTGTTGCCAAAATGCTTCTTGATAAGTTATAGCATACAAAACCACAAACTTGCAGGCAGCTGGAATTATGCAGTCTTTTCAGGCAGACTTAAGAGAGCTCTCATCCTTTATAGATAAAACAGCTTGAAAGCTGCTTATTCAAAGAATTTGTCCTGCACCTGCTTTGAATAGGGTTTTTAAAAAGCACGGCTGTTTCTGTGTAAACATTAACTCTGTACTTGCCTCAGTCTATCATAAAAAGCATGTTTATGTGAGATGTTACTTTAAAATGAAGAAGCAGGAGGAGCTCTGGCTTATAAAAGAAGGATTTGTGTTGTTTTTATTATTCCTTTTGGTCACTGTGGGTTACGGAATGGAACGTGCAACATGATTCTACGCGCCTGCTTTCTTCCTAGCTGGACTGCTGAGGCGTATTGGAGCCGTATCTGGATTCAAATATTTTTCTTTCCTGTGTGGATTGGTGGTCCAGTCTGATGAAGTGCTGTTATCTGGTACCTCAACTCTAGCAACAAGACGCTTGACCTGCTGGATCAGCTCCTTCCAGGTGACCTTTGGTACATGAGTACATCGTTCTTCACGGAAAACAAAAATCCCAAGTTAGTGCTCTTGCATTCATTAACTTCGCTCTGCCCAGAAGATTTTATTTTCTGGATGTTTACTTGTGTCAGTAGACATTATGTACCGCACTGCCTTTGCTAAAGGACGTAATAGGACAAACTATTGTTTCAGAAGACTAAGTAGATACACTGGGTAAATAATTTCTTTGCTTATCTTAGATTTATTTTAAAGCTTCTTGAATTAAAATAAGATCTTAACACCAGATCAGCCTGTTTTGTCTCATGCATCATGTCATAAATTATTATAGAAGACACAGATCTATAATTTTGAAGATAAGAAAAATAATTGAGTTAATACTTAACAATGCATAGATTAAACTTAGAAGAAAATTTGAAAAAAAAAATAGAAAAACACTCGATTGTTTGAAATTAAATGATACCTATGATTTTGAGACTACAACTCTTTGCTAGTCTACCCCCTCTGAAAGACTTTCTGATTTAGCAAGTTACGCTACCAGAATAAACATCTTCATGTAGTGTTAGTAAAAAATCTGTTGTGGGTTTCTAAATCAGCAAGAAGGAATTAGACTGCATTAGTTATTCATACTTTCAGTGACACATGGATGAAGGAATTTTTTTTCCCAACTTTCTTTTTATTTTACTTCTATCACAACTTTCTTAGGAATAGAGAACAGGAGTTGCCTGCTTCTGCCTGCTAATGATCTCAGTTGAGGCTGTTTGGAAAAAACACATTCCAGAAGAGTCTGAGATCTTTCTTAAAAGCTCTCATTGATTTTAGTATGCATGCTACTGTAGTAAAAATAGCAGGTAAGGCAAGGCTAAACGGAGAGTGAGACAAGAGGCTGTTCATATGGGTGTTAACTTACCCATCCTGGTGAAACAGAGGTGTTTATTTAGAGCAGCAGACTGAGAGGCACTGTTCTATTACAGCAGCCCTTCTGCTAAAGGAAGCAGGCATATCACCTACCCTCTGGTAAGCTGCTAACTTCTCTTTTTAATACCTCCTTAGATTTGGGCTTCAGTAGCTTTTCTCTCAAATCTCTGTGATTTGCTTTGGGGTGGGAATGGAGTGCTGGGGGCGGAGCAAATCCCTCCTGTGGGAAAGCCAGTCTATGACCACAGTAACGCGTTTGGAGCATGTGAAGCAATAATTCATTAAATATTTTTATAAACATAGAATTTGAAAACCAAAAATGAAATATGCTTGTTTCCTATTGAGTGAGAAATGATTGTTTCAGATGAGATCAAAGTGGATTTCTTGTTGCTGTTGTTTGAGTTTTTAGTATTATAATTTCTGAGTGTATCTTATTTTATGCTGTTTCCTCATACTGAATAATCTTGTTTTGTTTGCTTTCCTCACTGGGAAATGTCCAACAGCACAATCTGCCATGAATACTCCCTTTGAGACCTGCTGATGCTCATACTCAGTACTAGTGTTTTGAAGTTTGAACTACACATTTTTGGTCATGTCAAAAACAGCTTGTTTGTCTGATTTCATGTTCCAATAGCTATTAATATAAATGCATATGTTTGGGTTTTTTTAACTTTTGGTCAGTCTTCTACAGGCAGGAGAAAATTGCCCAGAATGTACTTGGAGAAAATAAGAGATTGCTCATGACTTTTGCAATAGCTTTCTACATACATATTGATTTCTAATACACACATAATTAAAATGTGCTAGATTTTAATTTAAAATGTTATCCTTAACCTCACTAATTTTCTGAATGAAAATAGAAAATATTGGGGGTTTATCAGTTTTCTTAGCTGGTTTGACTTTGCCTCGTTCATGGGTGCCATAGCACACTGTCATTAATGAGAAATTATGTGGAGGTAGACAAAATTCACCAAAAGAATTTTCCATGAAATTAGTAAATTTGTTGTCTAGCATGTTCTGACATCTTTCATAGGAGTTAAATTTCTAAATGCCTTCAGCTTCCAAGGGAATCTGCTGAAGGCAACAATAATTGAACTCTGAGACTCTATTGATTAACTAGTATTTAATTAAAAGATGTTAACTGCAAAATGCTCTAGCAAATAGAGGACCATCAGAAGACAGTGGAGCAGTTTGTAAGACTTCACAAGTCTGTAAGTTCCTATGGAAGTACATAAGCACTTCCCTGACCAAGCCTTGCTGAATCACTTGGCAAAAGGTGAATTAGCCCCTCAAGAAGGAAGCAATCGCTCATGAGGTGTAGACCCCTGAAGAATGGGGAATGTCTGAGAAAATCCTGCCCTGCCAATCCAGCCCTACAGTAATTTGTGGAAGAAACGTCTTTGATTTCAGCTTTAGTTTTCAACTACTATTAACTTGTCCCTTCTTCCTTCACTTTTGTGTATGACTCCTGGCAGTGACTTAAGAAATATGCAATTGAAAATTACCTGTGTATGGTGTTACTGGTTTCTTTAACTTCTCAGGTGTTGGTCCCCAAGGTCTTTTCTGATGCTCTTTGCACATACAGCTGGGAGCTAAAATGAAGCTGCAAAGCATTTAGGGCCATTAGGTCTGTCTGGGCTCTCAAGGCACTGTGCTTTCCCTGAGAGGAAAATTTCCCTCCATTTATTGAGATGGCCCCTGAGAGAAAGGAAGACCTGCATGAAAACAGGGCTCTGAAGTTGTGTAACAGAGTTCACTTTCTGACACAAGGCAGAGGCAAGTGTTGGCAGCTGTGTCATTCAGCCTCTGAGGCACATTGGCACATTGATTCCAGAAACCAGTAGCTCTTTCTGCTTGTCCCAGTCTGTGGGACCAAGACAGCAAGAGCCTTCCTTAGCATCAGGAAGCTTTTATGCTTTGCCCTTCAGACTTCATGCTCAAGAGTTACTAAAATACCTGTATTGGTATTTTTGCTGCCATAATGTTTTGTCATCACAATACCCAACCACATTAAAGCAGGATGCAGAGAACCTCAGCTTTTCAATTACTGCATAAATTAAAACTTTCTAGTCTCAGGAGGCCACTCTGACTGCTAGGAGTTTCATCATAAATATTTTCATCTATTATAATATCTGAAAATGGCCACCCCTGTAAGAAATCACCTTATTACAGCCCTAATGGTTGTCCCCAATAAGCTCTCTCAGTTAGCAGCTTTTGCTGACTCTCACTATGTGCACCTTCAAAATGTGACCTAAATGTCCAAATGATGAAGAGCTGTTGAAGCATTCTTGAACACATAAGATTCTCAGCTTAAGCTTCTTGGCACACCAGTTTGAGGCAGAAGGAATAGTGATGGTCCCAGAAAGGGAACATGGTGGCATGAGGATGAAGTGGTAGTGACAACAGTAGGACGGGACTTGACCAGGTTCAGTAGGAAAAAAAATAGCAGAAGCTATAGAAGAGATAAAGAGTTAGACAACAGACACTGGGCATATCCTCAAATAGTTTTCATCATTGTCTGGAATGTAACAGCAGTAAATTCTTTATACACTTGTCAAAAAAAATACTCTTATGCTATTAAACAGGGAGATTTGTACAGGAGACTATTTCCTATATTCCACTAATTTTCTTAGTAGCATGAAGACTGCTGAGGACAAGACTGCATCATGACTCAGTGAACCTTGTTTATTTAAGGAAGACATAGTCCAGAATAAAGAAATCAGTAACTGCTCCAACATCGTGATGGCACTGAATGAAATCAGTGCACTGCCCAAGCTGCTAGAAATACTACTCTTGCCTTGGTGGAGAAGGACAGGCAGATGCTGTTTAAAATATTTTGTTCAAAAATTTCTACTTTCAGGTGATATAAATTAATTACAGCGAAGTTGCACATCTTGGTTATGGAAACTGAATCTCTTATCCTTTGTTTCACCTATTTGTGGACTTATTTGACAGTCTGGGTAAAAGTTTTGCTAATGTAACATGTCTCAAAGTACTGAATTTTAAACCATTTCTTCTAATTGCTTTTATTTCATAATGGTTTCATCCACAGACATTTATTTATGGAAGAAGCACCTCCCTCCACAGCTCCGGCTACACATTTTTAGAAATCGGAAATAATCTTTTGGTAGCACAAGAGATAAGAGAAAAATATGCAAAACATTGTATTACTTAAAAATAATCTAAACTTTACCTTTGTGCTCTCATGAAAGCTGCAGATTGTAAAAATGCTACTAGGCTTCAGTAGCATTGCCAGTTCAAATGATCAAATTCCCTTTAGCTAGCAGGCCATCTGTACTAGGCATCAAAGTTCAGGTGTGATACCATATACACAAGTTGCCTGTACCTACCAATTGCTTGATGTATTCTTTTTTACAGGAAGATAACTGTATCTTGCTTATCAGTTATTATCAGTGAGACTTCATTTCAGGAAAAGTGGTAGCCCCTGGGTTTGATCACTGCTTGCACAGCCCCACAGTCACATCATCTGGGTAACAAGTGCATTTTAAATTCCCACACCCTTTGAGCTGTGCAGACTGAAATATTTGTACATTTCGGCTCACAACCAGAGCTCTCATTTAAAAATCTGAAAAAAATGTAAAATTAAAAATCGTTCATCAAGCTAAGAAGCACAAGATGATTTTAAAACAGCTATGCTGAAAAAAGAGTATTAATACAGAGCTACGCCCAGATTTTTAGCATGCTGCTATCATCATGAGCTCTCCAAACAGTTGCCATTGTGGGAGGGGTTTCTGCCAATATTTCCCGTAGCCATTGAGAACAGAAATGGAGACAGGAGGTTCTGGAAATACTGGCCTGTATTTTGGGGTGAGGAGGGTGATTTTTTTCTCCTTTCTGTCACGCAGAAGGAAGCAGGTGAGACTTATCAGGAATTTAAAGGAAGATATATGAATGGTTTATTGGATGCATGAATTGCTCCCTACAAACGAGGGAGGTTTTTTATTCATAGAGGGATGATGTGAGAAGTAAGAGGAGTCACTTTTGTGTGTGAGGAGGAGGTCAGAAAAAAAGACTGCAGTCATGCTTGGACATTTTTGACAAGAGTTAATATTTAATTTTATTCCAGTGTTCCCACAGTGTTCCTGTGGTTAGAGAAAGTGCCATTGGGATGAGAAAAGCATTTAATCTTTAAAAAGACATTGGCATCTTTTAATTTTTAATACTCATCAGGCCTCATTTGCTATTTGATCAATTAGGAAAGTTATTTGCTTCAAAAAAGCTGGGAAGGAACACATAGAATTATAATATATTCAGGGTTGCTAAAACAGTAATACTTTACAAAGGAAAGCAAACCTTTCAGGAAGATTGGGGAGGGCAGAAATTTTTTAAACTGACCACAGACCCACATTTTAACAACATAAATTTGTGAATCATGTGTAATGTGTAAATGTAGTGTGTAAACATTTGTAAACAAATGGGTTTTGTTTTGCCAGTGTTGCATAGATGAGCTTTGTTCTACTCAGGGAACTTGGATCTAGATCATAGTATTTTGAGAAAATTATCTTCAGAAGTGCTTTAGAGTGTGTGTGGAGGGGGGAAGGAAAGAAGTAAAAAATGTCTTTTGAGACAGACACCAAAAATTAGCCATTGGTCTAAGCACCCTTATACCTCAGCAGGACCCAAGAGCTGAGACAGTCACTGCAGTCCTGGGCTCCTGAGCCCCAGGGCTGTGCATGTGTGCACAAGGCCAGTTGATCCACAGAGCCATGCAGTTCAGTCAGTTTTCCCAGCTCCCAGCATACTTGGATCTTGTCCTGCAAGCACCAGAGGGAGATGCTTTTACAGGCATGTTTTGTTGGACTCTCTTATACAGAAGCGTTCCAGGGACAGAGTGTTCCAGATTCAGTCCCTGTGAATGTCAGTGGCTACTCCTGAGAAGTCAAGTGAGGTTAATAGCTAACCAAGCTGCATTATTCACTGCAGCAGCAATCGCATCTCTAGGAACACTAAAACTCTTTTTTTTCCCCTCATATTAACATTTACCATGCGAGATGAAAGGTTTCGAGACTCTTTTTCTATCTTTTCTCTGGTGATCCCCAGATGAACAGTTTTCAAGTGACTGTCATTTTTGATGAAAAAAATAATAAAGAAATTAAAATTCTTTCTGGGATAAGAGCAAATTTTAGGAAGAGGTATTCTTGTAGAGGACACTCCAGCTGTGTTAGAATGTGTTTCCAGGGATACAGTGTCTCCTTCTTCCTTAAAATATTTTCAATAACATAACATAGAATTGCAATTCAAGACAATAATAGTGAACTGAGAGTTAAAAAGCTTCAGAATCTATAAACAAGGACAGAGTTCTCAAATTTATCCATTGAAAAGATATGCAACCATGAAAGTTAAGAAAATTCACTGGTGTGCTGTTCCTGAACTGCAAGATAAAGTCAGGCAAAATAGTTGTTCTTTGTATCATTTATGCCTTGTATGTTAATTGTCTTATCCATGTCTCTGATGCCACATGCATTTCAAAAGATGTTCTCTCCTCTTGTTTTCAGGTAATGTGATTTGAAGATGCCAACCCCTTGGCAAATATGCTGCAATAAAAAGTCCAGAACTAAGAATGCAAAAGCTGAAATGGACAATATGGCAGAGACAAGTGAAAAAATGCAGATGAAAAAAGAAATCACACTATTAAATGGAGTTTCTTTAATTGTAGGGAACATGATTGGCTCTGGCATATTTGTATCACCCAGAGGTGTTTTAATGTACAGTGCTTCCTATGGACTCTCGTTGGTCATCTGGGCGCTTGGTGGGATTTTTTCCCTGTTTGGAGCTTTGTGTTATGTTGAACTGGGAACATCCATCGTGAAATCTGGAGGCAGTTATGCCTATATTCTGGAGGCATTTGGGGCCTTTGTGGCCTTCATCAGACTCTGGTCTTCCTTGCTAATTATTGAACCAACAACCCAGGCAGTGATAGCAATCACATTCGCTAACTACATTGTTCAGCCGATCTTTCCCCATTGCGAACCGCCGTACGATGCAGTCAGGTTGATTGCAGCTGCATGTATCTGTAAGTAGTGATTGCTAGAAATTAGGAACTGTAATTGTACGTGGCCACAGGAGGTTTTTCTAAATTTCTCTTTCTTTGCATTGTGTGAAAATAATTATTACCTATCTAAAACCTTCTTCTTAGGAAGTAATTTTGTTTTATTCTGATGTATTGTGTTTGGGGCTGATATTACTAGAGGGGAGAGGAGAATTAGAACAATTTGGCAGGAAGAAATTGTGACTGGTGATTTAAGGTACATGTATCTCTATGGTTCACTGGCCTAACACTGTCACATGATAGAACACTGTCACATAAGTAGACTCATTTATGAAAATGAAGGCTAGAAGTTCTTTGAGTATGTGTGGTTGCATGCTAGTGCCCTTACTATATAGAATGATTTCTAAGTTATTTTCATTCTGAGCATTACAAAACCCTTTTTCTTCCTTTCAAAACTGAACTATAGATTATAGGCAGGTCAAGGAAACAGAAGCAAAGACCAACAAGACTTCTAGATAAGAAATAGCCCACTTTGATCCATGCTTGAGGGCACTCTAGGTCACCATGAACGTGTTCTGCTCTCTTCTCCAGCAGCTGGGCTTCATACCTGGTACCAATGCACACCATTACCTTTCCTCATCTGTCTCTGTTTGGAATAATGGGATTGCAAGAGGGAGAGGTTGCCTGTGATGCTCTGTGTGTGTGCTAGAGTGAGAGCAGATGGGCACATGGCTCAGCCCCTGGCTGGACCTGCTGCCAGCCAAGGGACAAACCTGATTGCAGAGAATATGGCAAAAGGAGGAAGGGAAAACTGGTCGATCCCACCTGCTCTCTGAAACCAACTACTTTGGTATTTTTGTTACATTCTGTCAAAACTGGGGCTTGAGAGGACTCTGTAAGTGCGTGCTATGCAATCTTCAGACTCAGGGCCAAAATGTGAATAACACAACTTCTGAGCCATGAGCACAAAGTACTTGCATGCTGGCCCAGCTCAATTCAGTATCTTGTCACAGCATACAAACTGTTTTTGTGCAGAAGTTGTCCTTATTCTATACTTAAACTAGAGCTTAACTCAGCGTGAAGGAATTTGTGATATACAGGATATAAAGAAATACTATCATTTGCAGGTGAACAACTTTGTTGAGTTTAATAAAACTTAAATACTGTTTCAAAGGAGAAGGCGTTAGTCCTAAAATTCAAAAACTGAAATGTTTTGTCTTACCTGCTGTCGTGATGACAGTATACTTCAGAAAACCATCGTGTAAATTTTAAACCAGGTATTTCATTTTAATAAATCTGGGTGGTCCTGAAGTGCTGAAATTTGATTCAGTCTTACTTCTTAAAAGATGAGTGGTATCTGAAAAGATGGCTTTGAAATTGTGTTGTTAAACATCCAGTGCTTCTTTCATGCATATTCTTTTTTCTCTGCAGGCTCCTTAACATTTATTAATTGTGTTAATGTAAAGTGGGGTACCCGTGTACAAGATGTTTTCACATATGCAAAAGTTATGGCTCTTATCTTGGTGATATCTGTTGGCCTTTACAAAATTGGTAAAGGTAAGAATAATTTTCATTTACCTAAATTCTATGCAATTAACCATATATGAGTTTCAAAATCCATATAGGGAGATCCTTAAGACTTACATATGTAATGTTGTTTATTCTGGAAAAAAAAAAAAAAGTCTGCCATAGAAAGATCAGGTGTATTTTATGGCTTGTTAAGCAATAGAGGGTTAATTATTCAGGCCTAGTCCTGTGCTGCTTTGTCTGAACAGCAAATAGCAGCTGAATTAACTGAAATCACTTCACTGGTAACTAGTTTAAAGTCAGCCTCGGTGTTTGACTCTTGCATTGTCCTATAACAGGACAGGGAGACAGAAATCATACTGCTTCTCACAGTTCCCCTCACCACCATTCTTCTCCCACCTCTTGATGCCTTCTGGAGGCTGACCTGGAACAGAGATTAGACAGAGCAAGAGGATAAAGTAGGTATTTATTAAAAGGCCTCAATGGGTACAGCTGGGCCACACAGGAGTCCAGCTGGACCACATCCAAGATGCCCCAAAATGGTCACAAAATGGACACCCAATCACAAAGTCTCATACTTTGATAAGTTCTTGACCATTGGCATATTAGAATCAATTGTCCAACCATAGCTTCACGTTATGAAGTTCCATCCTCCTGTTTTTTTTCTTCTCACTTCACTGTTGTTTTTGTTCTTGGGCCTGAAAGTTGTCCTCAGTATCAAGCTGGAGAAGGAGTTGTCTACCTATTCTGTGAAGAGAACTTAGTAGCACTTAATATGAAACCTAAAACTACCCACTAAAACAGCACAGAGTCTAAAAAATATAAAAGCTAAAACTTAAGACATCACTCACTCCACCAGCACCACACCCCAGCCACAGCACCCTGCCCAGGGAGAGGACCAGAGAGGATAAATCATCAGTGGGATTTGTGGGAGCTCATGTTTTTTCCTAGAAACTAAGGAGAAGTCTGTAAGAGTGCAGTTCTGTGAATCACTGTGGCATGGTGTTACTGTTAGGTGTCACAGGGCAGATGAGCCACCTCCTATCAGCAATAACTGGACTGAACTGAACACACTGAACAGTTGGAGAGCAGTTTATTCTGGTGCTACCTCAGGGCTTTGCATACGGCAATAGATTTGATTTTATTGATGTGGGCCTATGGCACAGTGAAGTCTCTTCCAGTTGTGGCTCTGCTGCTTAGATTACTAAGGTTTTTACAGTTTCATTTCCTTTAAAATTCCTAAATTGTATAGCCATTTTATCTTTATTTTGTTTAGGAATAAGTTCAGGAATTATCTTTTTCTCCTGCTAAATTAGCTCATAAAACCTAACAAGCATGCTTTCTTTTCCATGTTTGCTGGCCTCCTCCTTTCCCTGGCTCCAGTTGCATCAGCTGTGGCACTGCAAAGCTACATTAGCTCTTAGGAAAGTTTTTTTTTTTTTTTTTTAGCCATTACCTCTGCATGTCAATTGTCATCAGTTAGGTGAAGTCTAAAGAAACCTGGATAACCAAACCAACCAAACCCAGTCCTAAGGGCAGGGACGTGAAGATTCAGAGAAGCAGCATTGCTTAAGGGTCACAGTTGCATGAAGGAGAAATTCCCCTCATAAAACTGCTGCAGTTTTGCAAAAGTGTGATTCTGTGATGTCACCTATGTAGCAGCATTGCCCCTGTTTTTAAATTGCCTCCTTCAGTATTGCCTCCCATCCTGCTCACTGGTGTGCTGTTGGACCTAGGGGATGCTCCCTCTGGTCCCACACACTGCACACTTTATTTCCTCTGCATTGCTCTGTGGGCTCAGGGAAAGTTAAAGCATAGAGGAAGCATTATGGTGAGGTACACAAAATGCTGAGAGTTTTTATTGATAGCAAAGGTCTCATCTCTGTTTTGTTTAAGCAGAACCGAGCACTTAAATACAGGACTAGAAGGAGGAATGATGTTGACTTCTGGAGGAAGCTGTGATCAGGTCAATGACCCTTCTAAACTCAGCAGCTGTTTTAATGAAAAGACCTGTTATGATGTTTTAGCTCTGCCATATTCTTTCTGATGTGCTTGGATACACTTGTATTAAAAGACTGTAAATACATCTGATTTTGAATATGAGCTGTCTTTAGCAAAAAAAAAAAAAAAAAAAAAACAAAACAAAACAACTTCTCTTTAACATTTTGGATTTTTCTTTCTTTTACCATCCAACCATCTTCTTCTCCAAAGTATATGTACATCTCATAACTTCTTTTATTTGGTTCAGTCTCCTGCTCTTCAATGACTGAATTGCTTTTGTAGTATCTATACACTCCTTACTTGAATCAGTGCTTTCATTTTACAAAAAAAAACTTTCTTTCCTAATTGAGACTTCAGCATATTTCTGTATTCTCCTAATACTCAAACCATTTCCATTTTCATTAGATAGCAGACTTTCCTTCTGCAAACTCAGTAAGGCCTTTGTTCCCCTTTCCAGGATGGCAGTGAAATCTTATGCAGTTTCACTAACATTTTGCCTATTTTGCAGCATTCTGCTGGTTGTCATCTCAACCGAAGGAGCTAAACTACAGCACAATTTTGAAAGGAAAGCTTTTTAATCTCATGTCTTAGTTCTGGGGAGCACCATTGTGGGCCAGAGCATTCCACTGCAAACCATGCCCAATGGAGGTCCCCCTCTAGTGGCACAGATACATCTGTGAAAATAAAAGCACAGCTGTTAGGAAGAAATAGGAGACGGATTCAGGAACTGAAACTGGGTTTGCCAAGAACCTCATCCTGGCTGACAGGGTACTGTATGCCCTTGGCGTGGCTCCCTCCTTTGGGAGGGTCAGCAGTAATGTCGGAAGAGGACTCGGTGAATTCTGGTAGAATTATGAAAGTCACATCCAAGTAACAAACATGAAAATGTTCTGTTTTCTGGTAGAATTATGAAAGTCACATCCAAGTAACAAACATGAAAATGTTCTGTTTTCTCCCTGTGCAAGTGTAGCTGTCTGAACATCTGAGAGAAAGTCTTCTGTTTGTTAGGTAAAAATGTAAGTTGTGCACTTTTATATACAGAAATGAAACCTGCATGCAGCGGGGGGTTATTTCCTTTTGGTTAGCTGACACTTCAGAAGGTGTAGTGCCCTTCTAAGTTATAATCCTTGAAATGTAACAGGTAATTGGCACCTGCCATTTGTACAGGGGAAACAGAAAACCTGAGAGCTCCGTTCGAGGGCTCAGCAACAAACCCAGGGATGATCGCTCTGGCTCTCTACTCTGCCCTCTTCTCCTACTCTGGATGGGACACACTCAACTATGTCACTGAGGAAATGCAGAATCCTGAGAGGTAAACACATGCTTTTCCTTTGAATCATTGACAGGTGATGGCAGTATGTATTTGCTTCTGATTGGAAATTAGTCAAATTATTTTCTCTGCAAAAACCTTATTTTTTTCAAATGAAGAAGTAAGAGAACTCTTTCTGGTTATTGTGCTCATTTATCAGTTGTATCACACTAATTAATCATTTACCTCTATATGTGTTTTGTATCTTAAACTTCAGACTACAATTTTTAAAGGAGAATGAATCCCTGCTGAAAGCAAGGAAAAGCAAAGATGCATCTAGCCCTTTAAAATTCCCTGCTTCTTGTCAGTTAGGCAGAATTACTTTTCCAAGACATTTTTGCCACCAGTAGAGTAAGACTGTGTCAGATTTATGGCTTTTATGATGTGATCTTCAGCACTACTGTTTATGAGCAAATATCTCCTCCCTTCTGTCAGCCCTGTGGGAGTTGTGTGCCTCAGCCACTCAAGCTGATATAGTCCATCTTGTCTTGGGACATGCATAGGTTATGAATCAGGAAAAAAATGCCACAATCAAGAAAATACCCAAGTCTGCACTTAAATCTCATTGTTTGAGAGCTCTCTTAAATTGCTGCATATAACAGACAGTGTATTCATTTTACATGTGTGAATGTTTTAAGGTTTGGGTTTTTTAAGGTTGTAACAGATGCACAAGTGAAAAACTAAGCTTTTTATGGAATTGTTTCACATGGCTGCATGTTATTTTGTAACCTATTGATTCAAAATGGTGGATTACAAGACATGATTACATCCATTCACAAATGCTTCAATCCAGGAACAATCTTCTACTTTAGAATGTCTCATTTTAATAACACAAAATAATTTTTCTATTTCCTTTTTGCAGGAACCTGCCTCTTTCTATTGCAATTTCAATGCCTATTGTAGCTATTATTTACTTATTGACTAATATAGCATACTATGTAGTGTTGGACATGTCAGCTCTCCTCACAAGTGATGCAGTGGCTGTGGTAAGTTGTGGAATATAACCCAAACAAAGACACTGCAGGAAAATTTCAGGTAGCATGCTTGGCAAACCACTGAAATACTGTCACGTTGAAGGCTGCTTAAAACGTTTTTTTCTTGTAACAGCATCAGTATATTAGAAGGTGCATATCAAGGATGTACCCAATAAATATGTTCTTGAAAAATCATCTTGTTTACTCTGTAAATCCTACAGAGTACATCATAGGAAAGATGCCAGGACCAAAGAGCTGTAGAAAGTCTGGGTGGTTGGAAAACCAGGTTTTTTGTTATCATTCTAATGTACAGTGTGTTATGTTTAATGCTGCAGGCCCACAGCAATATTTTCAATGCAGAAGTGTGCACTGAAATGTTTTTCAAAACCTTATCAATATTTTATACAGAAATAAAATGATAATTCTTGGATTACTACTGTTTACTTTAATCAGAATACTTTGTCAGAATCATCTTTACCACAATTGAATTAATACAGGCTTAGTTGTTTGGGTTTTTTTAAAATCTTTTTAAATGTATCTGCCAATTTTATTTTGATGCTGATCAATTTTATTTTGATGCTGAGGTTTTCCAAATTCTAATTTCCTAAGTCATTATTGGGTGTCATAAAAAAGCATGGGCTATAACACTACATTT
Organism: Polioptila caerulea; assembly: GCA_013397295.1. Taxonomy (NCBI): domain Eukaryota; kingdom Metazoa; phylum Chordata; class Aves; order Passeriformes; family Certhiidae; genus Polioptila; species Polioptila caerulea. The sequence continues at coordinate 431,630 of VYXF01009399.1, forward strand.
GGGATGATGTATTTTCATGAGAGTTTCTCAGGATTATCCATTTGCCTAATGCAGGGGGCCTCACCATTATTTTTCTTTTTCCATTACAGACATTTGGAGGTGAAACCCTTAGTCATGCCAAGTGGATAATTCCTATAGCAGTGGCCATGTCTTGCTATAGTGGCTTAAACTCATCAATTATTGCAGCATCTCGGTATGAAATATAAGATTTATTTTAAATAACTGAAAAGGAATCATTAGTCTGCATTCTTTACTGCTGTTTGGTAGTTTTTGCCATGTTGAGTGTTCCTTTATGATGGAGGTATTGTTACAATCAGACATCTTCTCATGATCAGCACCATTTGATAAACTAAAGCTACTTGAGAGGAGCACTTACAACAGAGTAATAAAAGAATTATTTATTTTCTTTGTCAGGAAGCAAAAAGCTATTCCTATGGTTGAGTGTCCTTAGTCTTTTTTAGGCTTTTCTATGTTGGAGCCAGGGAAGGACACCTCCCTGTCAGTCTGAGCTTGATTCACATAAAGTGCTTCACACCAGTCCCTGCTCTCCTGTTCAATGTAAGTGACACCCCAGCCTCGTGCCTGGCTGGGGAAGTTGGGGTTTGGATCTCAGATGAAATATCTCTGATGTGCCCTGGACTTCTCACAGGCTTCTCCTGCCCTGGAGACATCTTCTGTAAATGCCCACAACTTCTAAAACTCATTGAGGGGGTGGGACTGGTGTTACTGGTCTGATAAGGTTTTCTTTTCCAGTGGAAAGAGAATGGCTTGATTCATGTTCATACACTCCCCAAATAATATTAGTGAGAAGTGCAATAGCATTGCTGAAAAAACAGAGAGTGGCTGGAGATGTAATGGCACAGACAGGAGGTGTTTAAGTCTTTAATATGAGCTTTTAGAGTGTCACTGGAGGAGAATATGGCAGGAACATCTCCCCAACCCTGCTGTAGACTGATGTTCTACAAGTCTAGTTGTAATAGCAGTGATAAACTCTTAAAATTAAATTTCTACCATTGGATGCCTATAGCCCTGTTGACAGTTTTTTTTCTGCTGTCACTATGCAAATGAGATCTTGTGACACAAAACTGTGGAACTATAAGTTATAGAATTACTGGAAATTATTTTCATAAATAGTCCATGTATTTGAGTGTGCATTTTATTTGGTGTCTGCCATTGCCCTGTGTGACAGATTGTTTATTAATATATTATCATACTGATCCTGTTAGACATAAAATAATTTTTTGAAAATTATAATCTCATTTTGAAGACTCTTCTCACAGTCTCACAGGGATTTGCACTAGAAAGATGATTTTTACTTTTTGCACTATAAAGATGATTTATACTGTCTTATATATATATATAATATATGTGAATACCACCATTCACATTTTCATTTGCAAAGTGGGAGTTTTTTCTGCTCATCTGTTAAAATAGACATTGAATTCCTGGTGGTTTAGGTCTTTCAGTGCAGGCAGTATAGAACACCTGCAGGGCACAGAATTTACTCTAATGTTTTCAATTTATGAGTGGACTGGGTCCTTCTTTCAAGGACCTGATATCCTAAGCCCATACAGATAGGTTGGAAACAGGCCAGTTTATAATTTTACTCTGTCTTTATTTTCACATTAAAAAGTCTTTGTTTTTATTATCTCTAGGGCTTAATGACTTTGCTTTATCTCCTTGTGGAAGATGTTTTCCTCCTTATTAATTACTACTGCTTCAACTACTGGCTCTTCGTGGGTCTCTCTATTGCAGGACTAATATATCTGAGATATACTCAGCCACATAGACCACGGCCTGTCAAAGTAAGTAAAAAAGACAGGAAGAAAGCTCTAAAATCCAGCTAATGCATGTGTTAATATGATCTTTAATATCACAACCATAACAGTATCAGTCATGTTATAGATTTATTAGCCATATAAATTCTTTGAAACTAAAAGATGAAGGAGCAAAACCCATTAGAGTCCACAAGAACAACTGTTCTGGTAGTTTTGCTGTGAGATTGAAATGATATATACCATTTATTCTTCTTTCATTCAGACTTATAATAATTTTTGTTTCAAAACAAATAAGGAATAAATAAATTTCTGGGGTTCTTAGCCCATCCTGGAAGAATAGCAGACCTTAGTAGTGCTGGTGATGGAAGCTCCAGAAAGGTAAACACTCTGATCAAACCTACATCATTTAACAAACACAGTAAAATCCCTCCAAAGCCCATAAATGTCCACAAGTCTGCCCACACAGAAGTTAGATTAAGTAATCAAATATATTTTGAATGTTCCCTCTCACAGTATACTGGTCATAGACAGTAAAATGCAAGTTTAGTGATTGATTAGAAGAGCATTTGACTATCAGTTAGATGAGGCAGATTGCACAGAAACAAAGTGTGCCTAAAACCTGTTTCTAGTTTTAATCCAATGATTGTCCAGGAAGCAAGGATGGAAACACACAGCAAGCACACAAAACCATGCAGTGGCTCCTGTTTGTTGGGTCCATGACCTACATTTTACTGCAGTGATGCAGTAAAAATCAAGAGAATTACAAATTAACACCCCCCAAACATTTCTTCCTTGTCAGTCTCTCTTCCTGAACTCCTGCATCATTTTTACAAACACATTATCTTTCCATTTAAGAGTAGCATCCTGATTAATTTTAAAAAAGGTTCAAACAAAGGCATAAAATATCCTAAGCACCTCCTGCTAAAAACTTTCCCAAATTTCCACAGCAGACCGAGTTTTCCTGCAGCATGTTCACACTCAATTTCCAAGCTTTCCCACAAAATATGTGGAAGATAAAGATTAAACCTTGCCTTGTTGGCCATTTTGCCTCTGACTTTTCTAAGGATTACAGTCAGATTATACAAAATGACTGTTTAATTCCTGTCAGCATTTGTCAGCTTCATCAACATCACAATTCCACATACACCTTTACCTTTTCTGAAATGTAGTAGCTGGTTTTCATCAACTTACATTTTTAACAATTATAAAGAAAAAAAAAAGTATTTATGCCAGTAAACTCGATTTCAGCTAGTGTTCAAATGTCAACTCCTGGACCCTTGAGAAGGCTCACTATTATAGAAAGTAAAAAAAAAAAAAAAAAAAAAAAAAAAAAAAAAAAAAAAAAAAAAANAAAAAGTGAAAAATAAATTAATAAAGAGGTTATTGAAAACTTTCATAGAATCATAGAATCATAAAATGTTAAGGATCATAGAATCATAAAATGTTAAGGTTTGGAAGGGACCTTAAAGATCACCTAATCCTAACCATCCCTGCCACAGGCAGGGACAATTTCCACCAGAACAGGTTGCTCAAGGATTTATCCAACCTAGCCTTGAACTACTGCCAGAGTTGGGTCATCCACAACATCCTTGGGCAACCTGTTCCAGTGTATCACCACTTTCACAGCAGAGGATTTTTTCCTAGTACCTAACCTAAATTTCCACTCTTTCAGTTTGTACCCCTTACTCCTTGTGCTATCACTGCAGTTCCTGATGAAGAATCCCTCTCCAGCTTCCCTGTAGGTGCCCCTAAGACACTGGAAGGTTGCTGTGAGGTGTCCATGTAACCTTTTCTTCTCTTGGCTGAACAGCCCCAGCTATTTGTGAAGTGCCCACACAAAATGGTTAAAAATAAATCAGTCATTAGTCCCACAGCATCAAGATGGTAATTGAAGGTCTAATGAGCTAGTTCCCAAGCAAAATTACACTTAAAAATTCAGAACTGAAGTTGGAAAGAAAGCTACTCATTACTTAAAGTACTTCTTTCAAAGGTTGATCTTTTACTAATTGAGAAGGAACTGAGTTTATGCAGGCCTGGAAAAAATAAAACAGTCACATGCTCAGATGTGTACCAAATAAGAGGCTCTCAGCAGTGTACACAGAAGCAAACAAATCTTTTGACTGCAAACAGTCAGAAGATTCAGTACATACTTTTATTATTGACATGTCTAACTTTAATCTGCAAAGCCTGAATTTTTACAATAGAGTATTTGATACATCTTTTAATAAATAATATTTTGTTTGTTTGCTTTTTTTTGTCTTCACAGCTTAGCCTCTTCTTCCCTATAGTGTATTGTTTGTGTTCCCTATTCCTGGTTATCGTGCCTCTCTACAGTGATACAATCAATTCCCTTATTGGTGTTGGCATTGCCCTCTCAGGCATTCCTGCATATTATTTGGGAGTCTATCTGCCAGTTGAAAAACGACCTAAATGTCTCCTTTGGCTCTCTGGTAAGCAACATCATGTCCCAGTCACCATGTCAAAACCTTGGTCAGAAGAAGGAGAGAATAATTTTTCCTCCAATTCTTTTCTTTATGAAGTTTTGCTATGCTTTGGTATGTGGCATGTCTAAGATCATCTGCTTCCTCACGTGGTCCTGAAACAAAACCACGCTTACCTGTATGACACAGTCCAACATGTGGATGTCTTATGGTCATTGGTATTAGTGGTGCTGAACCATTTCAGTGTGCTGGCACAATAGGAGCCATGTAGGATTGTGAATACTAAACCTAAGCTTTTTAATACCCTGGAAGGCAGAAATACCAGAGTATCTTTGCTTCACTTTCCATCCAAGGAATGGAACAATCCACATCAGAGGAGTCCACCGATTTTCAGAAACAATGAAATAATTAATTATTGGCTTGAAGGGTGGTTCCCAGTCCTCAAATTCAGGCAGTCTTGAAAAGTAAATCTTTAATATTTTTATTTATTATACTTTGAATTCAGCTACCAATTCAATGAAAATGTTGATGAAAATCTGATTAAACAAGAATTTCAGTTTAATTATTGACTTGTTTTGCCTTAAGCTATTTATAACATATGCTTACTTCTATTAATTAAGGTGTTTCAAGATTTTCCTAATATCTGTGTAGTGTTTTCAAATCCTCAAAATCCAGAAGTGTGTCTAAGATATATATAAATTTCTCTCACACATTTTTGCCAGTACAGCTACAACAACGAAGTACATTCAGATGCTCTTCTACTGTGCTCTCTCAGACCTGGACATAGACGTGGAACCCACAGCAGCTAAGAGTAAATAGCTTTGCCTCAACATTGAGAATTGTGCCTTGACATCTCCTATCTGGAACAATTTTTATCATCTGAAGTTCTCCTCATATGTTCAGTCATACTGGAGCACTAACCACTGTGCTGTGCATCAGTTTGATGTCAGTTAAGTTGTAATGGTTTTATAAAACATTCTGTTTACCAGGATTTCTTTTTAAAATTCTGTTTGTTAATAGTGAGTTATCATGTAACATTTTGAAACCATAAAGCACTTAATGAGCAAACATGTATTAGTAGATAGGGGCTAAATATTAAAGGCAAAAGAAAAGTAAAAAATATTAGATCAGATCTTTGCAATATTCGAAGTCTGAGTTTGAAAGTAGAAATCACAGTAGCCTTCTAAAAATGTAACTAAATTCTTAGCCAAAGAAAAAATATATAATTCTTGCTGGTACACATGTTTTGAGTCTTAATATTAGTGTTAAATTATTCTAATGCATAATTCCTGGTATACATAGTTAACCAAAAGCAGAAAACTAAAGTGTTTTATCATTTAAGTTCTGTGAGAAATTCTCATTTGATGATAGTCCACAAACATTACTCTTTTGTAGAAAAGGTATTTCCAGCAAACAAATGATACTACTGTTGAGAAGTAGTTTTGCTTTCCAGAACAGTCTGCCATGGAGAACTTCAAGCACTGAGTCACATTCCAGCTAGTGTATATTCAGGGAAAACACTTCACCTTCTCAGACTGTCCTTTGCTTACCTAGAAGCATCAAAACTGTGATCCCAAGAATCAAACTGATTTTTTCCACAGAACTTACTTAAGAAATTCACAAGGACAAATTAAAAATTGACGTTTTTCAAAATTCCTTGAGCCCCTGCCTAACCCCTGAGGCCTCACCAGTTTCTGCTGGCAAGGTAACCTGCAGGTGTCCTACCCAGCACACAGAGAGCCTCCAGACAGGTCTTCACACCACGTAGGTGCCTGTTGCACAATACCCAGCACAGACACTTGCACTGGACAAATGCACCCACCAGTGGGTGCCATGGAAGAAAAGGGCAGTTGAGAATTAGGGATGTTCTCTTGAATATCAGCTTTTGCAGTGTGACACACAGGAATGTGCAACTAGTCCAAAATCTTAGTCTCCTGAAAAAGAAAAGATAATAACTGTTAGGAAAAAGAAAAAGCCACCAACCTTGCAACATAGACATTCAGCTCTAATATGGTTTGTTGATATGCAGTACCATTTGTAATCCTTGTTGACAAGTCATACTTCCTTTCTATTTTTATATTTAAATGCAACATACATTGTTTCTAATTTGAATTTCACCATTCCTCTTCAATTAACCTTGACTAAGGTAATTGAATCTTATACAAGTCCTCGTAACTTCCAGAATTGTTGTGTGTTAATAATGTCTGCACAGAGAAAGAGCAATGGAACCGGCAATTCTTACTATTTAAGCATCTCTTCACTCCCCCCTCACACTGCAAAGTCATTTGGAGGATTGTAATTTCATACTTCTAGGGTGTAGTTTAGTTTGCCCAGCTCAGAACATCCCACATACTCTTCACACAACACACATCTTTGCTACAGTATAGCACCACTGTAATTCTGCCCTAGGATTGTACAGAAATTCTGCATTTTTGCCTCATCTCTTACAAAGCACTGGTTAGTGACAGAGCTGTGGGCCCAGACTATATCAGGGCACAGAGAGAGTACAAACTCTCCAAGCTGGAACCAAACTAAACATGATCGTCCTTGCCTCTACAGAGTTCAAAGTCATGCTTGATACTGAGCCATGTCACACCAAGACACCACTGTACCATCCTCTGAACTTTTTCAGTGCAGAACCAAAGTTTCTAAATTATTTGGGACACCTGAGGTAACATCTCAGGTGGTAACAGCAGGCATAACAGGGAGTGTAATAAGAGCTACGAAACAAGAACATTTCCAAACAAAATTCTGAGCTGAGAAACTTCTTTTGTTGTCTGTTCTTTGCCAAAATTTTTCTTTTTTTTTTTTNGTGTATTTGGTCTGGCTGGATGGAGTTAATTTTCCTCACAGCAGCCCTCACTGTGTTGTGCTGTGCCTTGCTAGCTGGAAAGGTGTTTTGGCTGTTGCCAAGCAGTGCTGGCACAATATCAGCACTGTCTCCTCCACATGCCACTCCCAAGCAGTAGGCTGGCAAGGTCCTGGCAGGGGACACAGCTGGGATACCTCACTCAAATTAACCAAAGGGATTTTTCACACCATATGACATCAGCTTGGCTATAAAAGTTAAGAAAAGTAGGAGGAAGGTGGGGCATTCAAAGTTTCCCTTCTGGAGAAATCACTACCCATGCTGAAGCCTCAGTTCCAGGATGTGGTTGGACATAACTCGCTGATGGAAAGTAGAGAATAAAGTTATTTTTCCCTTCTTCATTTATGCACACACAAACTTTTGCTTTTGCTTTAGTAAACTGCTTTATCTCAACCTACAAGTTCTTTTCCATCTTATTTTCTCTCCCCTGTCCCCTGAGAAGAGGGAGTGATGGAGAAACTTTGTGGGCACTGGACATCTAACAAGGGCCAACTCAGCACAGCCTTTTGACTTTCTGGGCATGATGCACAAGCCTTTATCTTCTTTCTGGACAGAAGAAAAGTAATAGTCAGAAACAAGGTTATAAATGTAAATAAAATTACTGAAATTCTCTGGACATTGGAATCTCAGAAATGTTAATGTGATTGATTTTTCACTCCTTACAAATGTAACTTATTGTCAAATATCTGAGGCAAGTCATAGATGCTGAAAACAAATAAAACATTAAACAAATTAACATTTATTAAACAAATAAACATTCTGAAATAAACACTTGATTCTTGGCAAACGCTGTAGTTGTGTGACTTTAAAGCATAAAAATAGTACTGTGAGATAAATTTACTCTGCTTTACATCTCACCAGCTGAGTTGCCAGGAGAGAAGTTAGACTAACTCTTCTCTGCATTCTCTATAAATCAATTAAAAAACCATTTATGGAAGGAAAAATTTCTAGTTTCTCTCAGATATATAAGTAAGATATATAAGTAATTCAAGCACTTTCTTGTGCTAGGATTTAATATTTTTTTTTCTACATTATTCACAGATGCACAATTACAGAGTAAGACAATAAACCATTTCACTTTTTCAGACAGTCTTGGCACCTAGGCTAAGTATCTCTTCATTAAACATCAAATTATTAGGAGGGGATTATTTAAAATCTTGTTTGCCAGCTGGCTTCTCTCTGGTGGAAGAGGCTGGAAGCCTCTGGAGGATGCAGAGCCTGGAGGCAAAGGCTTAACAGTCGCCTGCCAGGCTGCAGGGACAGGAAGGAGACCCTGGTGAACAGCCCACATGCAGAGCTGGGGAAAGACCTGTCAGGAGCAAAAGCTGGGGTGATACAGTATGAGAGGATAATACCAACTCTTAATTAGGAATTATGAAAATACAGCATTATTGCTTTTTTACAAAAAGACACAGTTCTTTAAATAAAAAGAGGAGAAGAGGGTCAGCATCAGATGCCATTTCTGTGTCAGCAAAGGAAACAGAAGCTGCTGTTGGATAAAGGAAACATTGTCAGCCACAGCAAGTCTGAAGATATCTGAGCTTTGCATGAGCCTGAAGAGGCATATGGGCTGTTGTGTGTTCCCTGGATACAGAGGTGAGGAAATGCCTTCATACATCAAGTAGGATGAGGATATAGAAGGGTGAAACTACCCGGGAGTTGCACAACTGGGCACTGGGACAGGTCACAGCTCTGTTATACTGTAAGATGAAAGGCCCTCACTGCATATGAAACCTTGAAACTGAAGATACTTCCTAATATATTTCTTGCCATTTACCTTCATTGTGTAACAGAAACCTAAGAAGTATTATTGCACAATCTTTCAGTCTGTAGTACGAGCTTTGTCAAGTCCTTGTTCTGATAAGCTAGAAAGTTTTGTAAATCTTCCAATTTTTTTCTGCAGATTGATTTTTTGACTTTTGAGGAGTGGCAGCCAAGCAACTATGTGAAGTCCCATAATTCTGCAAGCGGCTCAAAAGCTCTGAAATTAAAAGAAAAAAAAAAATGTGAATAAGAAAAATAAAATGCGAACCCAAATAACATGCCACATAGTAAGAGGAAAATTAGCTACTTTGTCTTGTACATCAAGAACCTTGATTATTGCCACAAGAAAAAAATTAAAAATACTTTTTTAGGAGCACACATTTAATGTATTGGATGTTACTGAAAAACATAAAAGATAAGTGGGCTACTGAAATGTCTGGTTCTTAGCTACCTTGAAAGGTCAATATTAGAGTCAAAAGAATGGAGAGGAATTTCAGTTACCTGACCATGGGTTTGAAACATGAGTTGTCAACATTAAAACAAATGATCAAGAGTTCATCTTCTTGGAAAGTATAAATGAGAATAAATTGGTTCATGCTACAATTCAATAATTAAAAAAAAAAAAAAAGTAGAAATGAGTTGGTGTTTAAACAGCTGTTCATCCAAAATGTTCTGTCTGTGAAGTGATAGAAATGAATACAGTTCTGCATACACAGAGAACAAAGATCAATTCAGCAATATATTTCCATAATGCCCAGAAATGTTCATTTCCCAGAGCCAAAAACAACTGTGAGCCACACCTGCTGGAGGGAGGGAGGGCAAAAAGAATTTACACTGGAAGAAAACCTGCTGGTAATGTTTGAGAACATTCTACCTACATGCAGAGACCAGAGAGGAAAGAAAAAAAAAGGAAAAGATCATGCACTGGTTTAAAATCATAATAAATCCTTCCTCTATGTAGAAGTGCAAAGAGTCATTTAGAAACAGAAGAAAGGCAAATTTGATAGTACCAGTCATAAGTTAAAGGACAAGCTACTGAACCAGATGCCTGATGTGCAAAAGAATTTCAGAACTATTGCAATGCACAGTGTGTGTTTGGGTCAAAATACAGTCTTCATAGTGATATTACCTTATTTCTGATTAGACCTTCCTCTTGTCCATTTGTGCCATCATCTGAGGAATCCTGCAAATTACATTCATCTTTCTCTTGCTATCTTAGGACTTAGGTCCTGTCTCTGAGACTCGGTGATCATGGAAACAGGATTTCAATTGTCAGTGGAGTTACATTTGACTCCACAAGAGGGAGAACTCCTCCGCCTGATGCTCTCAGGAAAAGGCGCCTGCTGTTTTTAGACCTTCTGCTCGGAGCAGTAGAACCTGAGCCATGGGTATATTCCAGCCCACAGCAAAAGTCCTGAGATTTACAGGCTTAACTCCAATGTAAAGTGTCAGCTACATATTCTGAATAATATATATGCACAACAACCTGCTGCAAGTCCCACGAAGATGAGGTTAAAGTTCAAACATTCCCCTTTCCTTATGGGACTGCCTTGGTGTCTGTAGCAGCAGACAGTTTTTTTCCATTCTGGCTGTTTCCAATATGTAACAGCATGAAGGAAAAGGATTGAGGACATTCTTTTCAGAATTTCCACATTAAGCATAAATAATAAACGAGCTAATCATAGCTAATAGATAATAAATTAGCTATTTTACAGAAATGAAATTGTTCTGCTTGAATGTCTGAGTAGTTTTCCATCTTTAAACTCCCATTTTTTTCTTCTCTATATTTTTGTCATATAAAATTTGTGAAATATACAAGTCTCTCTGCTATTTGGTACTGAGGAAATATTTATAAAGACACTCTTTGAAAAACACAATGTTGATATCAGTCGCCTGTTGACCTGCTGCCAATATGATGTCAGTACATGGGCAGCTATGGCCTTTGTTCTGTAGCAGTTATTTTTCCATATCACTGTCGCTGTGGGACACACAAGGACACACACGGACACACACAGACACTTTTTCATGAGAAGGCTAAAAACTATTTATTAAAACATCTGGCTCCAAATTTATAGTATTTCCACACAGACCAGTGATTGGAGGAGAAGTTGGACACCTCTCCCATCCCATTGGTCAAGACAACTGCCCATCAGTTGTTTTTCACTCTAAGAGAAAGTATGTAAACAACCTCATCTTAACATAAACATGTTTCTAATTATAACACCAGTGTGAGAGAAAGAATTAAGAACTAGGAAAAACATTAAGTTAGAAAGTGCATCAGAAAAACTTGAAAAATTAGGGCGACATATCACTCTGTTGAATTCACTTCCACTTTAACTGCCTTCTAGAACAATCCCCGAGCTCTGCTCACTTAGTGGAATACCAATCCATCCTTGCCTTCCATCTCAGCTTAAGATATCCATCTGCTGACAGTAATTCTCTCAATACATAAAGGTATTTTTAATCAGCTCCTTCCGGTAATATCTGCAAGTAGGCACAAAGTGGGCAAGATATCTGTAAGAGATAGGCAGCAAAAGGTAGCAAGTGGAGAAGGGTATGCAGATTTCATATTCTTTTCTTCATTTTGCTTCTTTACTCTCAGGCATAGTACCTGTATTCGTTGTAGTGCTTGCTACAAATCCAGATGGCAAAGAGATGGGAAGAGTATGGGGAGTATGGCTTCCCAGTTTTGTATGGGCAAGGTCAAGAAGGCCAAGATGCAGCTGAAGCTGAATTCAGCAAGGAGTGCAAAGAGAAATAAAAGGATTGCTGCAGTAATAAGGAAGCACAAAGAAAGCTCCATCCTGGAAACGTTCAAGAGCAGCTTGCATGGGGCTTTGAGCAACCTGATCCAGTTGAAGATATCCCTGACCATGTCAGGGTGGTAGGACTCCTAAAATGTCCTTTCCAACCCAAATTATTCTATGATTCTGTGAGTCTGAGTCTATGATTCTTCATTATGGCTAAATTGAAGAGTGGAGCAGAGGGCGTGCTAAACTTCTGCACTGATTTTTTTGGGGTTTTTTTGTCCTGTTGATATCTAAGGCAATAAATTATTAAATTCCAGGTTAGAGAAAGGCTGGAGACTGACAGCTCAGCCTCCTGTGTGACTGGGAAGATGTATCACCACAGGCCAGGGTGGCATAGTGCAGTCTCCAGGATACAGCACAGGCAATCCATTTCTGCTAATGGTTCAGAGCAGGATGCTTTTGCAAAATCAGTTCCCTGGAAACAGGACATAGGGCAAAAGATTTTGACAGTGCATCATCTTCATGGCTTCAACAGCTTGATCTCAAGCCATGCTGGTTTTCAGCTGCTCTGTGGCTCTACCACATTGCTTTGGTAGAACAAAATAGGCTGTAACACAAACATGGGCACTAAGAAATAATCAGTCAGGAACAACTTCTGTGTGAAGTAAGGCCACCATATATATTTCTCACCCCTAAGTGCACTGTAGGGCACTGTCAGAGAAATGCTGTGCTCTGTCTGAACACAGGCATCAGAGCAGTCCTGTGGTGCCAGGGAGATCTGAGGATAAATGACAGTGGCTTGAGCACAGCTGAAGCTGACAGCCAGGTAGACAGGGCAATAACATTGCTGGGGACATGAAGAGGGGCACAAGTAGCTTTCTGCACAAATGGGACAGACACTCAGCATCCTTCAGCCAGAACAGGAATATTCACACTCTGACATCTACCAGGATCTAAATAAACCTAATGAAGTGGCTGCTGAATTGATAGACTGGAGGCAGTCAGGCTTTAAGCAGTGTGAGCTGTGTGTTTCTGCTGTTCCCTGCGAGAGCCAGCATGGCCGGGCAGTGCCTGTGGGGAGCGAGGGAGGACAGCAGCTAGTATTCAGGCTCTCACATTAATTAACCTAAAAAAACCCCCTGAGATCTAATAGAGCAGTGTTGAATCCTTTCCTGTCAGACCTTTTCAGTTTATCTGTTTATTCTTTAGTTGCATTTCAAATCTTCTACTGCAATAATGAGGCATGGAATGGGCATTTGTTCAGGAAAGTTTTGTTCTTTTATTAGTTACTTTTTGGTTTTAAAAGAAGTAAGTTCTATAGAATCAAAAGATTCAAGTTAGGGTTTAATCAAAAATATGGAACAGTTTAAAGCAGAAATGCAATTAACAATTGCAGAATGCAGAGAGCTGATATGGAACAAGAGAAGAAATCAGCAACTGATGTGGAAGGACAACATTAAGCTTTCTGCAACAGTTATGCCAGCAGAAAGGCCACAACAATTTTAGAATGCTATATGCCTAGTTTATTCCTTTCTCTTTTCATATACAGTTCTTTTCATATACAGTTCTTTCTCTTTTCATAAACAGTTCTTTTTATTTTCTTTCCCTTGTTTTTCCCCTACTCTTCCTTCCCTTACCATTTCACTGCCATAACTAGAATTCACATAAGAGTGATTTTACTTTGTATAGAAGTATTAAGGACAGCAATTTCTTCTCTTTGCCTCCTTTTTCCCCTCCTCCCCCTCAAGATTTGCTTTAATGGCTTGTCCTAATTAAGTTTGAAAAAATTCTTTATTATGTTCCCAGATTTTCTGTGGTGTGATCACTTAACCTGTAAATTACAATTGCAGAATTGGTACCCATGCAGACTGATTATTTTAATTGGAACCTGCTACCTCCCTTTTAGCTTTCATTATATCTTTGCACTCAAGGTAGCTATGACAGTTACATTTTAGAAATAAAGAGGATACAAAAAAATAGTATATTTGTATTTCAAGTGCTTATTGCTTTCATACAATATCATTAACTATTAGAAAGAGAATCTGCTGAGTATTAGCTGGGTATGGTAAGAATTAGATCACAGTTTGAAATAAAAACAATACTTCTGTGGGCATTAGAAATGGACCAAAAATCAAACCAATGTTCGTGGGGTCAAAATGAGCTATGTTACCTGAAAATTTGACTAAATATATTTTCAAAAGCAGCTCTGCCTTGCTGTTGCATTGATAAGCATCAATGGAATGATCAGTGATGGATGGTACAGGCCTTCTTTCAGTGACAAGAAATTCCCCTCATTTCCTTGCAGTCTTTCATATAATGAAGAGAACTCTCTGAGATCTGAGCTAATTATTTTGTAGGAATGCCCTGCAAAGCAGGAAAAAATCAAAACAAATTGATCTGAGTTGGATCTAGCAAAGAAAGGATGAGAAGAAAAGTGAAAGAAGCTCTGAAACAGTCAAAATAGGCTGGTTGACAAACACCATTAAAATTGCCACTCCTTTTTCATAAATGTTTTGCTTCTGTAAAAAGTGCCAGACATGAAAAATTAATCAAGTAATCTTCATAGAATTTGGTGAAAGTTTTATTTGGTAAGCATTTGAGATTTTTTTTTCCTTTCATTCACTCTGAACTTGGGTAAAAGCGACAAAGAAAAGTTATGGAGTTAGAAGGTTATTTTAAGCTGTGATATTTTTTAATTACCAGCACATCACTGATGCTGGGTAAAAATAGTAGCCCATTTTCATCTGCTATAAATGGCAGAAATTAGTACAAATTGACATTTCTCTCTTGCCACCTAATAGTCTGTAAAACTAAGACACAAAGATTTAATTTATAACATTTTTTGGTTTTGTCTTTGCTTGTTGCACCTCTTGTGCATTACCATTTCATTCACAATAGCACTTAGATGCCAGCTTAAAGTTTTCAAAATGTTGTTGACTTTGTGTCTTTATTGGCCTATCTGATTTAATTCCAAACCTTTTTCTTTATCAGACATAGCCTGACAATTTTGCTCTGCCTTCCCATTCCTGAGGGTGTTTTACATTTCTGTCTGTATTCAGTTCTAGGAGATGTAGATTGGCCAAGGGAATGGAGAGCTGAAAAGGCCTTCTATAGACCTTGCCAACACATTATTTCCAGCATCAAGTTTCTCTTATTTAGTTCTGTGCAGATTTGATTCAGATGGGGCTTTTCTTGCTTAGAATGGGAGAATCATGGAATCCTTTATGTTGGAAAACACCTTTAAGATCACCAAGTCCAACTGTTAATCCAGCATTACCAAGTACACCATTGAGCCCTATCCTTAAGAACAATGTCTACCATCTTTTAAATAACACCAGGGATGGTGACTCCAGCACCTCCCTGGGCAGCCTGTTCCATTTTCATCAAATTAAAATGCAATGCATAAAATACATAAAATAGAAGAAGATAAATGAGAACTGCACTACTACAGATATGTAGTACAAATATGTACTGGTTCAATTAAAGGGAGATATAAATAAGAGGTAGAAATACATTTCAGCTACTGCTATTGAGCAAGCCATTTAATCCTACTGGTGGAATAGTTCTTGGTACCAGCACTAGCTCTGCCCTATGGCTGTCTTATGTAGTGTATTCACAGGCTAGCACAGCTTTCTCAGTGCAATCACAACGCAGACATTCTGCAACTCCTCCAGCAGAACCCAGCAAAGCAGTACTACGTTCTCCCTCTCACAGTTCCTGCTCTGTGCAGCTATTCTCCCTTCCTAGGGAGCTTCTATGGAAGCTTTACCTGTTTCTCCTACCATTCCTATCTTGGTTTCCTAATTGCTCCTTTCCCTGGTGCGAGTCAACTATCACATCATTCTCTATCCATCTGTATTTCAGCCCTCCTCTTCCCTTTCACCCCATCTTGCTTATAAGCTCTGTGGGTTGTGGAAGTTCAGGCTTTGCACAAAGTATTGCACTTGTGATTCTTGCAAGTCTATTGTTTATAATGCAGACAGTCTTCTTAAGCTATTTGCAAGTTCAAAATTCACCATATTGTTGTATATTCACAATCTTTGAGCTAAAAAGCATTCCTGACTGTTGTAAGCATCAATTCACACCACAGAAATAAGAAATCACCTCAATGAAGTGAATTGTTTCCACTGGTGATCATGCTACTTTAAAAGGATAGAGAACCTGTTCTGTCACAGAATATAGACATATTATGGGCACATTGTCTAGATTAATTTCAAGCTATGATAATAGAGACTGTGTCAAGCTTTTCACAGTGGGTAATGTGCTAAAAAATAAGAATCAGAGTGAGGAGTGAAATCTGCTGAAAAATTTATTTTAGCTGTTTTTACTTAAGGGGCAGCCATGTCCTAAAAAAAAAGCAATGCTATTGGGGGGGCTTTCCTACAACCACTGGCACAGAGCAGAGAGTTCCCTGTGAAACCCAGGAAGGCCCACTGCTGGGACCACATGAAAGGGAAGTAATGGCAGCCTGAGGAGATGGGAGGAGAAAAGCCCAGCTGCCAGGGAAGAAGGAGATACAGGGATAGCAGGATCCCACAAGTGAGCCACAGAGCCATACAAGCCTTGTTAGAAATGGATGGCCAACCCAGTCCAGATGAGAACATTCAGAATGGATTTACCCTCTAAGAAGAGCCATGTTATTTAAAATGTATTAAATACTAAGTAATGAAGCCAGACTTGTGCTAATAAATGGTAAAAAGTGGCTGAGAAAGGCCTGATATCCACTTGTCTACAGTACATTTTCCTTCAGAAAGAAGTAGGCTGCTGGGTCACGGAGCTTGGTTTACTGATTTTATTGATGCTGGCTTACTCAACTAATTAAAATCCTCATTAGTGATCTTAACTGGAAATCTGCAATTTTCAGGTCAGGCTTCTGCTTGCATTCATTGTCTGATCCTGGGGTTAAAGCACATGGACTCAATAGCAGAAAATAGCTCTTCCCAACCACCTCACTCTCTTCTGGTGCGTCCTTGACAAGACACTTGATCTGTTTGACTTTCTTTGCCAGGTTGTAAATGTGAAAGCAAGAACTTCCCACTTGTCAGACACACAGAAGCCAATTCCTTAGCCTTTGAAAAGTAAGGTGTCTGATAAAAATGTATCAGTTGTATTTATTCAGTCACTGACATTAGTCTGAGCAGTGTGTGAGCACAAACAGGGTGACTGGCTAAGTACCCTGCAGACTTTGTGTTGCAGCAGACCTTAAGCTGTTTACACACAAGTTGCAACAGCTCTCTGAAAACCCGTGACTGAGGTATCCAGCAGTAATATTTTTGTGTGTAGGTAATACAGACTAGCTTGGTTAAACAAAGAAAGTGAAGGATTTGCACACAGAGGTGTGTAAGATTGTATACGAACACTGCTGAAAGACAAGTACTGAGTCATCAGCTTCCCCTAAAGCATACTGATGAAATAAGTTATCCATGTTTTCCAAGCGTTTACAATTTCTTTAAAGGTCTGAACAGCCTTTTGTTCTTCAGGTAACCAGTTCACAGTACAGTGTGGCTGCAGTGCCCTTCAGGATTTCTCCTTATAAAGAAGTTATTCTGAGCCATATCTACTAAATACAACTAAATACAATACCAAGATTCATGCTGATTGGAATAAATGAATGCTGTTAAAGCTGAATGTAGCTACATAAACCAGAAATGGTACACCAGAGTTTATGCCCTCCACCTCCTCCTCATTCTCTCATGAACAAAGATTAAACTGGGTCTAAGAACATTTGAAAAATGTGTTTCTATGGTGAAAATCTTACCCTGTTATCTTGTCACCAAGGATTTTTGCAGTTTGTTTCACCCAGATTTGAATGTGTAGCCCCCACAGCTGCAAACACAAGAAACAAAACAGTGAAGAAATCTTTCCTTATTTTTTAAATACTGTATACCTATAATGTACAACATCTCTTTAAACATTGCTGATTAATACTTCATTTTATACTTTAGAATTATTAATAATTATTATTAATTAATAATGGCAAAATGCTAATGTAAATTGCACTTTTCTAGAAAATAAATTTTTAACAGTTGCTTTACTGGAGAATTGCATAGCACTCTCAGCTAATAACAAAACTATATGCTTTCTGTTGTCTTCTAAACATGGGGGGGAAAAAAGCTCTTTTCCAGATGACAAATCCTAACACTTTATAAGCTTATAAGGGGTCATCTGGAATGAAACCCTTTTTCTACATCCCATGTGGGATATAATGACTCAGATATATTCTGAAAAATTTCATATTCTGAATGATAATTTCACAGACCAAAGAGAAATATCACTCTGGGAGGTGATGGCTTTTGAGCACAGGGGTGACTGGGGGCTAGTGTGAGAGAACCCTTGAAGGTGTCACTCTGGGAGGGAGAGCCTCTGCAGGTATGTTCTTGAGAACTGCTTGTTTTCAGAGATTTCATCTTCCAAAAGGCACTAAGAATTTATCTCACATTAGATTTTGTATTGAACATACATCATTTTTACAAATAGTTTTCCACAATATGTCTCTACTGGGAAAAAAATGAAACAATTCTGGTAGAGCCAGTAGGAAGGTACCGAAAACACTGTGGGAAGTTTTGTCATGAAAGAAGACATAATTTTAAAATAAAATGTTTCTGTTCAATAGTTTAAAATCAGACTATAAAGTACAGGTCACAAGATCCTTTATCCTTAAATTAGTATTCTCTAAATCCTGAGAACACCAGTACACTATGCCATTATTAAAACCTCAGGCTTTTTCATGTTTCTTTTGATTTTGTAGGATAAAAAAAAGGAAAGGCATTTTGGAAACCTATGTTCTAGTTGCAAATAAGACAGTTGCACAGTATGAATTGCTTTGGAAGTGTCTGGCTTCTAGCAAGAAGTAGAAGAGAAACAACTTGAAGTTCAGAAAGCACTGCAGATCAAGAATGGTTGCAACACTCCATACTCCTTTTTTACTATTATTAATTTATTTTCCCATGGATAAGTGCTACCTTTGTCTTCTCAAAACTCATGTCTGAATGTCATCCCTCCTTTCCATTCTTTTTAATCAACAAAACCTCTGACAAAATTCTGCCCCAACTGCAAGTTCCTTGGATCCTTCTCTTAGATGGGACATAGTGAGAACCTTTTCACTGCCCTTGGCCAAGTAATTACAAGTAATTTTCTCTTGAGCTGCACTGAGAAATGTGACACTTTGTGGAAGTTTTTGTGAAAAGCACTGCAATCTCTAAACTCTGAAGGATTATAGGTACTCATAGCACCACTTCAGTACATTTTCCAATGTTTAATACTAAATAATATTGCTGATATTATTTGCAGTAATATTCACATTACAAACATCACAAAGGCCAATTACCCACCCATACTGTGTACTTAGTGAAACTCTAGAGACTTCCCTCTTGTGGAACACTTGGTCAGGTTGGGACAGAATACACAACAGGAGCTTCAGGGAATAAGGATTTGAGGAAAAATATTTGGCTGAAAGAGAAGATATTGTGAAACAGCTTTATGGGAAACCAGGGAGAAGTGGATTGTAAATCATTACCCAAATAGAGGAGGCACAGTTTTTTGGTTATTTAGACACAGATTGGATTCCCTAGAGTGAACAGGACAGTTTAGGCTGTTCACTTGGAGAGTATGGACACAGTATTTCAGCACTGTCACCGAGAAAGACCATTGGTAGCAGAAGTGAAAAAGGATGATGAAGATGAGGTTAGAAAATGTTAACAAGATTCATACACTGATCATCATGTGGGACTCCTTCCTAAACAAAAAGATTAAGGTAAAAGGTTAAATGTAACACTAGTAGCAAATCCTCCCCCACGGAATGATCCATAAAAGTTGTTTCAACTACACTGCAATCAACATTCTTGACACATCATGACGCAGACTGTATAAAAGCCAGTCTTAACATCATTTATCCTCTTTTTTTAATGTTAGTACCATTTTTTTTAAGAAAGCAAGGGCATATTCTTTAGGTTCCTATTATTAATAATACATTTTATTAGACTGACTGCTACAAGTAGAAAAAAAGGTCCAACTGTTGGACATGTACAATGTTGAAATAGCATAGTGGTAGCAGATCATCAAGCCCTTGTACATCCTTCCCACTTGCAATTTCATGTGCTGGAACACACATGCAAGCATTGAAAGATGTGTTAGAAAACAATCTTCTTTTGAAATAGGGCTCTCCATATTCTCCCTTCCAATTGCACAGGCCTCAGCCTCACTAAATCCACTAGGACAGGCAAGTTGCTTGTGGCCAAAACAAACTAAATGTATTTAGGCCCTTCACAAGTACAAAACTTAACCAACATCTCTCCACTAATAGCACAGTAAATATGCCTTAACACACAACAATCAAATCCAATGCCTGTAATCCTGTGGACTTTTTATCAGGTGCATTGATTGCTCTCAGGACAACTATGCAGGTGAAACTAAGCAACAACTGGGCACCAGAAAGAATGGACATAGACACGTAAAGGACGGAAGCTCCCCAGTTTTCAGGGAGAGAGTATTTCTCAGAAGATAATCACTGCATTTTGAACATCTTGGGCCAGATCCTTAGGCGAGGATTCCTACATTTTCCAAAGAATATCTTGGATGCTTTCGCAAATCTGCTGAATACCAAAGCCCATGAATTCAGAGATAGTGCTTCTGTGAGAGAAAAACTTCCCCTTGATGTATCTCTTCCTCAGACTCTTCTTTCTCTTACTTTTCCTTCCTTTAACTTTCCCTTTGAGATGGTCTGAGCACAACTAATGTGATAAGACAATGCATTCAACTTATACTTAGCTTTGAAGACTTCTATTTCAGATCTGAAAAAGGACTCACATGCCCAAAAACTCATCTAATTTTGCCAGTGATACAAGCTGGTCTAATAAAAGATACTGCTTTCAGCACGAAAAAATCTGTCTTGATTATGTCTTTAGGCTGTCATAACAACAGCACCACCACCATTATTTTTCATGTGACAGTAGATATTTTTTGTCTTTCCATAAGTGATCCATAAAACTAAAATAAATCAGGCACTGGGTTGTTTTTTTTTTTTAAAACTGATGGCTCAGAGAAAGAAGGAGAGAGCACTACAAATAGTACTGCAACCAAGAGGACCATAATTCAGACAGAAAGTGTGTGTGTGGGAAAGGAAGGGGCAGAGGTGGGGGAACTTGTGATTTCAGAAGACACATACAAAGACCTAAATTACAAAATTCAGAATCACAGTATGGTGATAACAGACAGATATGTTCAACTAATTACATCTAAAGGTCAAATAGACCCATGAATTAAATCAATATTATTTGTGGAAAACTTATAATGAATTACACTGATTGTTACTCTTAATGAAACACTGAGGTTGAATACTTTTGCTTCCAGATTTATTTTTATTCCTTTTAAAGACTCACATCTATCAGGAGTGTCGTTTTGAGAAGAAACAGAAGAGAAAAAAACAGATGTAACAAGAGAAGGAGATGATTTGCCAAATACAGGGTTGAATACAGGCATAGAATGAAAAAGAACATAAGCAAAATAAGGAGTGTTTGAATAAACACACTGAGGAAAAGGAAAATAGAGGAAATAAAAGAGATGTAAATATTTTTACTAGATGTCCAAAAAGGCAAAAAATTGGTGACTCTTACAAACATGATGTAGAACAAAAGTACTTGTGAAGAGACAGAGGGGAATGATCCACAGCTTGATCAACAAGAGCGGAAGATGATTCCTGCGGCAGCATTGTAACCTCCAGAAAAGGCCACACAGCAAAAAGAAACAGAACCAATATCTTTACTAATTATGCATCAGAAACAGAAATTCAAGCTGATTTTTGTCCACTGTTTTTACATAATTTCTGTTATAATATGTTAAAAATTAATCTTAAACTATTTATTATAAAATTCAGCTTCTAAATGTGATAACTGTTTCATATATTCAGATTAGTTTGCTTTATTAAATACCTGATTTGCAAAGGTATAGCAAACACTGTCACATCAAACTTTTTTCATTGACTACTGTAATGCTTTCAGGGAGTAACAGCAGCCTATTTCCAAGTATGTATTTCCTTGAAAAAGGTGTCTATTTAAAGAAATGAGTGGGGTGATCTTCACATATATTTTCAGACTTCTAGCTTGGATCCATCAGAGTTTTAGTCATACAATCATTCTTCAGCCTTCTCTAAGGACGGTCATAACAACCAGGCATCTGAATTTCAGCATAAGAATTTATCTCTACTGAACATCATCTTCTACCCAGGTGCTATTAATTGCACTCAATTGTCAGTGCCATAAAACGTGGATTGGTCAAGAATGCCTGTTAGAGTGCTCCACTCCATAAAAACATGGAACTCTCAACAAAGCTTTGAGATTTACATTGCCTATTGTGTCTAATTTGTGCTCTTCTTCAGGGTATTTGTGACATAAGTCCTGAGCTCCCCAACACCATCTGAGCAGCAGAAAGGGTGTTTGAAAAAGACACTGAGCTGAGCAGTGAGAACATAGTATGGTGACAAAATTTTCTGTATTAGTTTTCCTCTGCAAGATAATGCTCCTCAGCTACCCTGTTGGGGGTTTCCTTTCAGTCTTTCAGGTACAGTGACCTTTTTCTTTGATCTTGTTCCTTCTCACATATTCCTTTGAACTATGAGGAGCTTAATTTCTTTTCTCATTTATATTTCAAAATACAAATCATGCTTACTAAATCTCTTTTACTTTTTAAAAGTTTACATTTACTTTTTAAAAGTTTACATTTTTCCTGTTTGAAAAAAACCCAAACATCTAAAAAAATACAAAATACCTCAACCTTAATGTCACCAGTCCCCAATTCTCCTGGGGCTTGGATAATCATCAGGAGAGGTCCTGCTGAAATGCACAGAACTGAGCTAACCACACCAGCGGGTTAACACAAACCATTCAGTTTTTTTCTCAAGAGACTCAACAATTGCTAAAGATAGAGACATGTTACAGAAAACCATCTAATTTCCTAAAATAATGTTGTTATTTCTTGCACTCTGGTCTTTCTCTACTACTAGTCCACTTATGTGAGGATTTTCCAAAAGAATTCATGTTGGATTTTCTGCTCATGCTTTTAATTTTCTGTTCATGTAATCTTATTAATGAATTACTTGGGCAGCAGCTTTGCTTCCCAAGAATAATGTGTCAACTGAGTTCATTTCTAATGTGAAATATGTGCACCTAGCAACCAAGCTTAAAAAAAGCTGTATTCAAATTCCAAACTGTGTATTCATTACTTTCAAAATTCAGCAATCATATCAGCTTATTACAGAAGTGGAAAGTCTGATTGTATGATGTCAATCTAAACCAGAACCATTTTGGTAAATTTTGTATCCAAATTTAGACAAGATTTTACAAACTTTTTACTTTAGATATGCTCAAAAAAAGAAAAAAAAAAAAAGAAAAAAAATCTATTTTTTGCTTTTTGCTTAGCTTCTCTGCTAAGCCTGAACATCTACCTGTTGGACAGTCTTGTAATTTAATAGTTATGGAAATTAAAGTAAAATTTATAAGNTTTTTTGTTTTTTGCTTAGCTTCTCTGCTAAGCCTGAACATCTACCTGTTGGACAGTCTTGTAATTTAATAGTTATGGAAATTAAAGTAAAATTTATAAGTTCTGCCACTATAGTAAACTTTGTATTGTGCAGCAACTGTGTATTGTGTGATTTATTTTTATAATCATTTATATCTTTAAACTGACAAATGACCAAAATAATTCAGGTAAGGCAACATGGCAAAATCCTTCATTAGCTAAAACTCGTTTATGTATGAGCTCTTTCTTGACTGACACACATAAAAGCAAATAATGTGCAAGAGAATTTCTCCTTGCTCAATGAATTGCTTATTTGGAGTAAGACTGCTGTGCTTAGGTAACCAAGCCACAGCAGTGAGTTCCCTGTTTTTAACAAAAAAAAAAACAAAACAAAACAAAACAGACATAGGTTTTGGGTTTTTTTTGCAAGTAGTGTCTGTTCAAACAGTAATAATGTGGCCTCTGATGAAAACACTATTACACTAAGTCTGTGATTTGCAGTGAAAACCTACTGAAATACAAGAGGAAAAAAAAAAAAAAGTGGTAATACCTGCAGAAGAGACTTCTAAATTACAGCTTTCCTACCTTCATTTTGATGAATTTGTTGGCATGAACAGGAGTCTTACATAAAAATTATGCTTGTGGACTAAAATCAGAAAACATTTTCACCACTAGCATATTTAGGTATTAGCTTATGCACAGTTGCCATCCCATTCCTGTTTCTAACCATGAGAAAATCTTGCAATAAGGCTTTCACCAATTAGATTATATTTGTTATTTGAAATACAACTTATGATTAGGCTCTGTTGACAGGTGCAGACAGTTCACCGTTATCGGGTTCCTACCAGGCTGTGTGTGACTTTTTCACTAGAAGAGTGTTGTGCTTCTGCTAATAAAGTCTTCTGGAGAGCAGTGCTTAGACACACATTTATCCAACTCTTCTGCTTTCAGAGTAGGGCAGAATTAAAATCTCACCACACAGACTATGAGCAGAGCAAACAGTATCAGTTATCAGCAAACTGATATCAGTTATCACCTGCCTGTCTGGAGATACCACTTTATTTTTCTATAGTGACAGGAGATGCTTTATGCAGTGTTCATGTTTGGGGCTTATTCTCCCACATTTGGCAAAGCATTAAAACTGAGAGTGGGTAAAATAACATTTTAAGTATAATAGGGAAATAGTAGGAAAATAGGAACATAGTCAAATAATATATAACTTTAAGAAGGACATCTTGTACAAGCATAATAAGAAGGAAGACTCATGAGGCCAATAAAGTTGATAAGACGGAGAATCCTCGCAAAAATGTAGTTGCTTAGCCTAGCAAATCTGATATGAACTTAGTTTTTATAATACTGCTCAATTTTACACAAATAAATTAAGTTCTGGCAATATGTTTCATCTAGCCAATGGTGACTTTCTACCTTCAGTCCACACTTTGTATCATGTACACTTATCATCTGATTGAATAAACAGTTTAAGTTATATATTAGTGGTAGCAAGTTTTGGCATGAAACTGCAATTTACCACTAAAATTAGCTTGAATGTAATTTTTTCCCCATTGATTTCTGCTCCAGTTTGATAGCTCCCTTCAGCAGATGGCATTTTTAGAAAACAACCAGATTCCAATTGTTTCTAGATAAAGAAGGTCTGGATTCAAGGAAAAAAAAACAATGAAAGGTTTTGCTAAATTCCAGTTACTACCAGCTCCATAACTGGTAATTTAAGCTGAACTTGGTTGGCTTGGAAAAAACAACAAATTGATTTACAGGCAAGAAAGAATTCTCACAAATCCCTGCTCTCTGACTGGCTGTTAGCTGCTAAAATAGGGTCAGTATTTTGGTGAAAAAGGAAGGAAAGGAAAGGAAAGGAAAGGAAAGGAAAGGAAAGGAAAGGAAAGGAAAGGAAAGGAAAGGAAAGGAAAGGAAAGGAAAGGAAAGGAAAGGAAAATGAGAAAGAATTATATAATTTTTTTAGCAAAAGCCTTTGGAAAAAAACCCTGAAATTTAACATTCAGAGGAATAATGGCTGGAGCAAAGTATGTTACAGTTTATTTGTAAATTACATCAGACAATAGTAATGTGGACCCAAATTTAATAACAATGTCTACACACTGAAAACACAGGTGTGCTGATTGACACCAGGAAACTGAAGGACTTAACAGTGAAATAAAAAGTACACAAAATACGGACGAGGATGTAAGTTCTGCAGTAACAACTCCACTGCAAGTAAGATGCTTCAGTATGTCCCAGAAACCTGCGAAATTAACAAAGTCTCCTCTGCATAAAAATTACCTTCTCATTTTGTAATAAGTGTCTTGTGCTTATTTTGCTAAAGAAATTGATTGAGCATTTAAACAAGTATGTGAAGGTTTAAATTGCTACATTAAGAACACTTTTTTTATTGGCAATTTGAGCAGCATGTATTACTGGTTTATTTTTTATATTATTTCCCCTTCTGGGCTAAGGTGAATGAGTGGTGCTTGCGGACCCGTCAGTTGAAAAGCCCTGTGATCATAAGATCAGAGATTTTCCAGTTATTTGAGTCACATTAGTAACAGCTCAGCTAATTAGCAATTTTAAAAGGATCAACTCACTAACAAATTAAAAGAAGTATCTGTATACAAAGAGAGATTGTTCGATTTGGCTCCAGTCTTGATAGTAATAAATAAAAGCATCTATTGTGTGAAAGCAGGGAAATGTCTCATCTGTAGTGATAGGGATTCATTTTGGATGACACAGCCATAGTTTCTATTTTCTCAGTGTTTTGTGGGGTATGTTTTGGTTTCTGCTTATTGAGAGTGAAATTTAAGGTCAGAGGCTAAATGATGTCAAAATGCCTTCCAATCATTTGATGTGACAAGGTAGCTGAGCTGTTCAGGATGTGCCCCGAATGCCACAAATATGTGGCAATGTTTAAAGGAACACTGTTGGTGGACTTACTGTTTCTGCTTGCAGATAATTTTTCAAAAGTAAAGTTAACAAGGACATCTTTGAAAATATTGTCATACCCCTCTGAAAGTGGAAAAGCTTTTATTCTAAAACAAAGAGACTGCAACAGAAAAAGTTATTCTCGAGGCATTGGCTGAATGCCCTGTTGCCCCAAGCACTGTGATGTCTTTTATGGATGCTATGAAACATTTCAGTTTGCCTTGGATTAGGACACTGGCAGTACAGAGCATGTGATCCTAGCCTCAGCAAAGCATTCTTTCTCTTTGGGATACAGCTATGGAGTGATTTTTCCTAGGAGATTAGATGAATCTAGCCTGGGCATCTGCAATACTTTTTTCTTTCACATAATGGAAAGCTTTTAATCAGAAATGCGACACAAGCGAGTAACAGGAGCCCTCTTGGTTTTCTCAAAGTAAAAGCAAAGACATCAAACAAAATTAAAAACTCCAATGACCTTAAACTAGTACCCTAAATATGCAGCAGAGACTTCTTATTACCCAGAGAAAGCAAGGAACCACATGTTCCAAAAAGAGCTTGTTACTGCAAGTTTAAAAAGTATTCTAAAGCAAGCTACTTGCTGGCATAACATTATCCTTGTATCATAACTGAAAATAACAATTGTTAAAATTGCTTCAAGATTGCTAGTCTGAACGTATCAGGAGTACTGTGAACTCAGTGCCCTGACTTCCAGGGGGCTAGTATCAGGCGTAAGGGAAAGAATAGATGGCCAAAGCCACAGGGCTTTATTCTGTGACTATGAAGTGAATACATTTTGTAAGTGAATGCCAGGACAGGATGCGTAGACTACAGCTCAGCAATTTCTGAGAGGAAGATTAAGAAAATACATTGCTTTTAATGTATTAAAAGCTCTGGTGGTCTTTTATGCAAAAGCTCTGTCATGATCTGTGACCTCCTGAGATGAAGCCTGTTGTTGTTTCATGCTGAGCACAGTAGCCCACTGCTGCCATAAGTAACACCACATCAAAAAAGATAAAATTTTGGCTGGTGGATCTCCAAGGATTGATTTTAAACTGCCCATAAAGAGTCCAAGGACAAATTAAAAGAGTCCTATAGGTTTTGTTTGTAGTTGAAATGATATACAATTATATATATTCTGCTAAGATAATTTCTTATAGTGATGAAGTCTCGTTTTCTCAGTTGAAGCATTTCTAAACAATATGTTAGATAAATCACAACAAATATAATCAAATAAAGGAAAGGTATTAGCACGAAGAAAAGTCCTGTAGGAAAAGTAAGATTTCAATACAAGTAACCTGAACACTGATGTTCATATACTGGGGGTCTGTGTTGGAGAAAGGGTTTGGAGAAATTGAAATGATCTTAAAGCAAGAGAAGAAGGAAAGTATATATTGACATTTAAATTAAAAATAATAAGTATCTTTAAGTATTTAACCCAAAGTCATGAACAGCTAAGTGGATTTTTTTAAATAAAGAACATAATTGAAGAGTGAAAAAAAAAAATTAGTGCATATCATAAAAAGCAAAATCGTATAATAATCATATAATAATGCAACCAAGAAACTAAAGGCAACCAGAAAAAATCTGGTTTTCATACTAAAAATTATCAAGAGGAATAATTTTAATTGTAACTAGTGACCCACACTGAGGGAAAAAAAAATCACAAAAACTAAATTCAAAACATATAAAACATTGCTTTTGTCCTTCCTTTGTCTCCAATTTATTTTGCACCAGCTTTACAATGTAGACTTTACAAGCATAAGCACATCAAAGAATCAAAAGGACAAGTGTAAATAAACTGACTCTACACTATTTAAATCACAATTTGTTAAAAATTCTTTGCTCAGTTATCAATACCTCTGCACCCCAGAAGAGCTGCATAGGTCAACATTAAACAGGAAAGATGAGGCTTTTCTCTAACCCATCTAACACAGCTGTGGCAAGCAGCCTTGACTGGCTCCAGCTGTTGCAGGCTGCACCTAACTGGGCTCTGTGGGCAGTAGCTAGAAATCATTCCTGGTTCCAGTTCCAGGTGGGTTACTAGAGTCTCATACCTTCCTTATCCTGCCAGATCAGTGTAAAATGAGCAAGCCTAAATTCTGTTCTAGCGTCCCTGGAGTTTCAGAAAATTTAAAACAGTATATTCACTTTCATCTGAATGTGTGACAGCAAAATTGAAAAGTATATAACACATAGTTTTCCAAAGATGAGGTCTCCAATACTGATCACTCGGCAGTGCATCAGGGCTAAATATTCAGATCCCACATTCCCAAGTAGTTCGGCTGAATGTGTACTGAAACACTAAATGCTTGCGATTGTTTTCTGTAATATACAAGGGCCAGTTGGCTGGCATGTAGAACAGTTAAGCCTTTATTGTTGCTGGACTTAACATTTTCAGCAAGGTTGAATAAAGCTATTATCAGTGAGACTTCCATCTGTTGTTTCAGGAATATAGCATGGGGCTTTTTAAGCAAATGCAGAGACCTATGCGCATTACTGAGGCTGAGCCCAAAACAAAGGTAGCAGAAACACTAAGCCACTTAAGAACATGCAAAAATCAAGGGTCTTGTCTGCTTTTGTACCAACTGTTCACAGCAAATTGTCTCCATATATTTTCATGCAATCCCAGCTAGGAGGTAGGTGACTTTATTTCCGTCAGGCATTCATCAAAAAATACTTTTTGAATATGCAAATCGGTACATCTGGTCACCACGAAAGTATTTTTGATAACTGAGATAAATACTCCAGGGAGGGATAATAGCATCTGCTTTTAGCTGGTACTGAACACTGCTTATTTATTTAAAAAACATTCCTTTATAAAATATAAACATTCCTTTAAATATTCGTATTCCCAATGATTACAATCCAGACTACAGTATAACAGCACTGCATGCTGTAGAAACAAAGAAAAAATCCATTACTTTTCCCTCAGATTCTGTAGAATTCAGTACTGGAATGATAAATAAAAAGGATAGAGTGATGAAGATCATCCTATAAGAACTAGAAAAATAGAAATCTTTGTTATAAATATTTTAAAGAATTATTATTAAATAGCCCTTAGATTTATTTCCCTACTTTTCTCTTCAAAGTAACTGCTATTGCTTTCCTTCAGACATAGCTAAGGTGAAGCAAGTCCTACTGTTAAGGTAATGCATAATGGTTCATTTGGATGGTTTGGATTTTCTTATCTAATTTCACCATCACTGTGTTACTCATGCAGATTCAATGAAAAAATCAGATAGCCTGTTCAAGGTGGGGTTGCTCATACCGCCTTCACTTCTTCCAAAGTGACTTGCTCTTCCACAGTTGAAGACTCCCTAACTCCATAAAAAGTACTCACGTTTCAGCTGTGAAATGTGTAAGAAGTGGCCAAATGTTTACTTTGTTTTATGGCTTGCTGGAAAAAAAAAAAAGATTTGCAGTGGTAAAGTTGAAATTTTGTCAGATGGAAATGCTCTTCGAGGAATAAATGTCCTTATATAATACTGACCTTAAAGTATCTAAAGAGCAGTTTCTTTTAAGCTTTCTTTTTGGAATTCATCACAGCTATTACAGGTGGTCCGTGACATGATCAGTCATCTGTTTCAGAAACAGGTGAGCTTAGCAAATATTCCTACTACTCTATTTTAGAGAGGAGTTTGGCTCAATCATCCGGGTGAGTACCTTCCAACCCAGTATATTCTGTCTTTTTGTCTTCATCATATGGGTTCTGTAGTTTAAAAGCATTTGTCACTCCTCACCTTTGATATTAAAGGCCCTTTTGTATTAAAAAACATAACAATATTGGGTCAGGTAACTTGCTTGGATTTTAACAGCTGTTTTAAAACACAAAAACTATAAAATTTTATCAAATTAAATTAAAATATTTCAAGAACATCTCTATATCACACCACATCAGATTTACTCGTTACCTAAACACACACATACACACACACAAATTCTCTTTTAGAATTGTGATGGAAAATTTTACTACATAAATCTAAGAAGGGGAACTGACAATATTTGGATCCAAATTTTGATATTTCCTGCGGAGCAAAACTGCATGGAAAAAAAATATGGCTCTTATCATTTCACACCAAGAAGTCTGTGCTCACTTTCAATATGTGTCCTTGAAGTTGTGATTCATTCTGCATTTCCTCTAACATAAAGAGGAACAACTGCATTGGAATCCATCACATCATATGCAAACTGCTGTTGAATTTGCAGTGATGAGAGAGGAATAATCACACATTCAGGCAAATTATCCTCTAGCCCATGTACAAGGAAATCAGAGAGAGAGAGAGACAAAAAAAAAGATTGTGGAATAATCCATTTATTCTCAGATAGCAAAACATATTGTAAGTTCTTATTAGTTTATGTGCCTCAAATTAGTCTTTAAAAATGCCCATCTAGCACAATACATACTTTCTTTAGAAAAACAATCAATCTATGAGCACAGTTATTACTGGCAAACGCTTCCAAAAATTTCGCCACATCACCACCCAAGACAAAATGCCATTCTGTCCTCAAGCTCATGTAAAACCAAATGCAAGCTGCACATTATTCCAGTGATCTGCAAAAAACAAGACAGAATGAAAAACAAAAGACTGGGTTAGAAAAGAATGAGAAAAATTATCGTTAGGCAGGCTTACAAGAGCTTGATAATATATTTGATATAGAGCAGAAAATCCTGTTGTTGTTTCTAGAGCTTTCTGCAATACTTGTTAATGGTTTGCTTTTTGGGCTGGATTTTATTATTCTTTTAGGACACCTGTGTGTAGTTAAAGCACAGAGAGGCACATGCATGATAAGAGCACCTTTTTGCTTCCCTCTCCTGTAACCTGCACTCTCTGTTTTCCACCTTCTTACCTTGTTACAGACTGGTCACTCCTTATTTCACTCTTTAAGTTCCAAGGTCTGTGCAGTCTTATGCCTTTTACAGACAGGAAGCAGTTAAGAGATGTGACAATTAAAACAGTGTGACTTAAAATAATGAGGCACGTTCACATGAACTGCAAAGTGTAGTCAAAGTGTCCTAGCTCCGGAGGTGCAGCTGTAACCCAGCAGTCAGTAGGTACTGGGCTCCTAGAATAGAAAAATCTAGCATTTAAAGAGAGAAAAAATTGTATGGCTGTTCTTTTGTTTCTTTTGGAGCCTAATGGAAAGAAAGGCAGGAAGTTTGAAATAAACATATGGTCGGTGTTGGATACTGTCAGAAGTGACTTCCCTTAATTTTCAGCAACTACATCTCCCATTCTATGACAAAGCTGCAAATCACTGGCAATAGAGGAAAAAAACTCCAGTATTTGTCACTTTTAATTATTATAGGTCAACTTTAGGAAATGACAGTATTAGAGTATAGAATAGAAATAGAGACAATAGAAATATAGAAAGAAATAGAGACTAACATTTTGATCATCATGCAGCAGAATCAAAAAAGTGAGATTGCTACATAAAGTTAAGTGAAATTCCAAATCAGCAGTAACTATCATTTTCACCAAAATATTTTAATCATCTCCTATTTTATGGTTTTTTTTTCATTCTCAGAATTTGGTTTACTGCAAGTTTAAAGGCCTAATTAGAAACAAGGCTCCAGGACAGGAATGCCCAAACACACATCACTCTCTTAAAAACACAATCATAAATAAAATATTACAAATAGATGTGGCAGATAATAGGAAAAGCAGGAAGGAAACAAAGCTGTTATTCTATGACTCAGTAAGTAATTGCATTGTCCAGTTCATTAAATGAAAGCCTTTATTTTCCTTTTTAATTCCTAATTTAATCTTTAAGAGCTATTTTTGAATGCTCTATCTCTCACTACTTGATATCCTCTCTTCCCTAATCTCCTTCATTCCCCACTTGGGCAATACAACCCAAGTGTGATTCAAAGAAATGTGTGAAGTAGATCAAGCAATAGGATATTTATGACAGCTGGATTTTGAATAGATTAAAGGAGGGAGGAATGCAGAAGCCACAACAAAAACCCTTCAGTAGGCTGGAGTGCAATAAACTCCAGCCTACAGTAAATGAATAATTTCAGCTCTTTCAACCCTTGGGGTTTTGTCCTTGTTTTGAAAACTATTGTCATCATTCTTCATATTATTCTTCAAATCCCTTGGGCCTTTATATATGCCAGCCTTGACCAGTTTTCTTGGCACACAATCTTTTCCTCACACTTTACACACATCCATGCAAGTACACAAAGGTTCCCTACGGATTTGGCACTATCCCTAAGAGATGCAACCTGACTTTCATAACAGGCAGCTTGGGCAGTGGCTGGGAAAAATCTGTGTTTCAAAACAGAAGAGCTGAGAAACATGAAATTAACATGAATCCAACTGCAATTTTTACACTTTTAGAACCATGTTACACTTTTTCCAACAACTCCTGTGCTGTTAGTAACACAGCGCTACATTTAAAAGAAAGCAAAACAACACAATAGAGATATTATTTCTTTTAGAAATTATAAATCAGACTTACAAAAATATGGATTTGAAATTAATTTATAGTTAAGGAGTTACTTTTGATGAGTGTTTTGCATACAGAAATATGACTCAGACACATGTTGCAAGTTTTTAGGGGGATAGAGGATTAGATGTAGCCTATATAATAATTTATCTCTAGGAGCTGTACTTCAGCAAAAGAACAAATACAAAGAAATATCTGGCAGAAATAGAGAGGGGAAAATTCTATTCTTCTAAGTACTTTTTATAAATATTAAAACTCTGAGGTAATAGGAAGTCGTTCCTAATTAAAATTTGCAAATTGCTCCCCTAAAAATGAATGTGCTTCTTGATAGTTACATGTGATATAAAGTAGAATTATTAGTTGCTAGCATCAATATCATCAGTGATCTTAGATAGGATTATTTACAGAATAAAACATTAGGCCACTGCTCAGGAACTGGCTTGGCATTAGAGAGCAGATGGTGAACTTTTGTGTATTCTTTTATAGTTGTTATTTTCTTTTCCTTTTCTGTTCTATGAAAGTGTACTTATCTCAATGTGTGCTGATTCTCTGCCCCATTCCACTGGGGACAGTGAACAAGTGGTTATGTGGTGTTTTAGCTTCCAGACTGAGTTAAACCAACGGCAGAATTCTTAGTCTCTTCTTTAATCACAGATTACTACTTAGACACCTTTTGGGATATTCAGGCAAATTGCACCCTGAGGTACAAAAGGTCCCTAAAACTGTCCTGTCAAAACTTCCAAACTAGTAAGAAAATTCTTTGACATAGAAATTGTCCTATCTCTATTCTTAAACAAGTATTATTTCATTAGCACTTAGTAACATCTGAAAAGAACCACTGAAAATAATTTTATTCACAGATGATGAAGATTCCCAGAACCTTAAAGACCTGCTCCTTTAAGATTGTTTTATAAGCATCTCTTCTTGGTGCCTCTTGGCAAGTATCTTGACTTTCTGGCAGGATCAGTTACAACCGCAACAGAACTCCTTCACTGAGCTGCCCCCATTTTTACAGTTTTTTTTTTTTAACTTGGCCAGGCAGAAAGTTGTTTTGCTGCTAGGCTGCCTAGTCGCCATCTCGCTCAATAGTATTAAGAGCAAATAAACTCAAACCTTCCTAATCTCTCCTGGCCTTTTTTCAGCACCTCGTGCTACAGGCTGAGTGCCACAGGCTCGTGGCAAACTTTCTATTTGTTCATCTCAGAAAATGTTTCACTACACTGTCACTTGCAGTTCACACATCTTTTGGAGTCACTTGATGTCACAGGGAGCAAGTTTGCTCTTGATGAGACATCTGTCCTGGGTAAACTCCAGAACTGAAATACTGCATTATTCATTCAGAGTTGATAATAATCCTGTAGTGACATTTGAAGCCTTGCAGGTCTATTTTCTACTTAGTTTATACTTTAATCTCATATTGCAGTGGGTGGGGGCCTGGGAATCTTACCAGAATGTTGCAGTCACCCATGCTGTACTGTAACGTGCAGGTTGTGTTCAGCACACAGCTGGAGTCATTCTTCAGCTCCTCACTGACCAAGTCACTTCTGCAGAACAGAATGAAGTTCTTTTCTTCCATGCTGTGTATTGTGATTTGAGGCAACAGTCTTCTAATGCTCCCACCTCAGGCAGGATTTTTAAGAATTCTTCAGTGTCAAGTACTAAGCATACTTAGTTACCAGTCCATTGATCAGAAGCTACAAATTTTGTTAAAAATACCCTTTTGCTTAACAAAAAGCTGTTTAATGCATTTTCCAACATAATTGGGTTGAGCTAATGACTTCCTGAATATTTGGGGAAAAAATATTTTCAAATAAAATTGATTTTGAAAAAAGATTATTCTTGAACAAATTTATTACTGATATAATTTTATTACCTAAATTAGTATAGTGAGTGTTAGTAAAAGAAAGGAGATTTATATTAGCTAATTGGCTAGGATGATTTAAAATGTAAAGATTTGGAATAAAGCTAACAGCCAATAACTGCCCAAATCTCTTTACAAAAGTTAACTCAACAGGAAAAATAGATCCCTTTAAAATGTGAGGAAATGTTTGCTGTGGCCTGATGTGTTTTAGTCTCTTCCCATTTGTTCCAACCTTAGTGAAAAAAACTAATACAAAGGTACATCTAAAGAAAATGCGTTTTATTCTGAGACAAGGAATTGAAATAAATCCCAACCACATAAGACATTTGAAAAATCCAGGTTAACATGTAGAATTTAAAGGGAACAGAAAATTTTACTTCTGAGAGAAACACATAATTCATTGAAAAGCAGGACATCTATGAAGAACATAATTTCCAGGGAAGCCTCATTAGTACTTTTTCCAAACTACTTCTTTATATCAGAAATGTAAGGTCCAATACAATCTTTTAATTTTAAATGTGAAAGCACGCCAGAGAAAGACATGTCCCGACCTTAGACATGGACACAGGTGTGTTTGCTTTCCTTCTCAAGTGTATATACATAAAGATAAGAACACAAACTAATAATAGTACCAGTACAGCTGAGGTTCTGTGTTATATCCTGGATAGTCAGATTTGTTTATGGGAAGAAATAAGGGCAAATTAAAGCCAAATATATCCTTAATACATTGATTTTGAAGTCAATGTCATCTGATGCTGCCACCAAGTAACTGGAGAAACCCCAAAAACTTTTGCTGGGTTATAGCTATTTTCCTTGAAATGTGAGGTCCTGAAGACATGGAGTTTTGTATCTGGGAGGAGGTTGTCCTGACTATGAGCAAACTACGTGAAATTTTTAAATTTTTTTTCAATTTCTACTGTAGTTTTCTGCAACTCATTGAAAAGCAGAACATAACTTTAATGAAACAGTATGAATATTCAAATAGTATGAGTTATCAGGTCAACAAAAAATCATTCACATAGTTTCCTGGACTAAAGGCAGCATTTTTGAGGGCAGAGCTTCATGTTGTTAATTCTGGTCTAAAGACATGTTAGACCTGGTACTGCACTTGAAGAACAATGTATTTAACTGAGTATGTTTCATCCTTTCAAAATATAGATTTCATATCAATATTTTGTATTTCCTCTTTTATTGTGGTAAAACTCAGCTCCTCTGTTCTTTTACCTTAAGCTTTTACAGACCACATATCTAATAAAGTCATCCTTTGTATGGAACCAGACCAGATCTATTAAACAGTAATTATTCTCTGACTAAAGACATGACAGTCTGTTGAGTGAACAACCTTGAGGTGAACTGGACTGTCAGCTACCAACAGCTGCTTCAGACACAGCAATTCCACAGCTTTTTAAGGTCTTGGTATTGGGGATTTATAGAACAGATTCACAATGAAGACATTTCTAATTGTCAATTTTAACTCTGAGTGGAAGGCTCTAATTGTTTAATAAATAGTCATAGATTTATTGGCATTCACTCTCATTGTTTGGTAGACTTTGAGAAAAGCAGCGTAAGACATGGGTGTCTCAGACAGCGGACTGCCTGCTATGAGCACAGGTTTAGAAAGCACAGGTTTATTCAGGCAGTGGAAGTGTTGGAGGGATCCTTAATCCATAAATCCCTGATGGGAGGGGATGAAGAAGACTTCATCAGAAGATGGGAGGGAACTCAGTGGTTCCCTGGGAAAGGATGAGAGTCAATAGGCACAAACTGAAAGACAAGAAAATCCACGTGAACATAAGGAAGCGTTTTCATTGTCAGAGTGGTCAAACACCTGAGCAGGTTGCTCAGGGAGGTCATGAATTTTCTATCCTTGGAGATACTCAAAACTTGCCTGGCCTTGGTTTTGGGCAGCTGGCCCAGGGTGGCCCTGCCTGGGCAGGGGGTTGGACTGGATGGCTTCCTGAGGTCCTGCCAACCACAGTCACTGAGACGGGTATGACGAGGTAAGCAATGCTTTCTCCCCAATTGAGCAGTCCTGCAAAATATTTACGATACAACACAATTCGAAGCAACTAGCTGATCATATAGGTGGTTGTTAGTCAAGAGGTGCGTCGAAAAATTTTTAATTGTTTGATTTCTGTCAATTTCTTCATGTGTGTCTCGGGAGAAACCCGATGGGGCACAGCAGGACGCTGCGGGCCGGGAGCCTCCCGCGACGGCCCCGCCGCCCGTGTGAGTGCCCTGAGGA
>VYXF01009399.1:468913-511370 GCA_013397295.1 Polioptila caerulea
GGGGCAGCCCGCGCCCGCTGATGCTCGGTGTCGCTCCGGGGTTCGCAGCGATGCACCGCCCGGGATGCCGGCCCCGAGGGGCACCGCTCCGCCAGCTTACCTGAACGAAATCCAACAGTCTGGCAGTGGTAAATTCTCTTCTCGAAGTGTCAGCTTGAGACCGCATTCAGATTCCTTTTATATAACGAGTTTTCTGTTAACCGCCCACCACAGTCCGTTTCTTTTTTTTTTTTTTTTNCATTCTAGCATCTTTCAAAACGGCTACCGGGAAAAGGGACCCTCTATTTTAATAATCTACAGGAAATTACGAGTTTATTATTATTATTAGCTTTTTCAAGTGGGAGAAAAACTGTTATGTGTATGTTGTGTTTTTTGTCTTAATTGGTTAAAAAAAAAAAAAGCAAACCCATGGATGCACATGTTTGTACATGTTTAGAATCTGGGCGATTGACAAAATGTAATTCCCCAGGTTGACTGACCAGTATAAGAAAATTTAGGCGCTAGTGTTGGAACTGACTCATCTTGTGCCCACTTGCATGTCTGCAGGACTAGAGCCATAGATAATTGTGCCAAGTCCCCACCACTGCAAAGCTGTCCACCGTGAGTTTTATCAAGATAAAAACTGCTGGTACTTGGTGGCTTTCAGTGTTGTTCAGAGGTTAGGAAGGTGGTGGCCCCTAACTTCAGATCCTGCTGGGTTCTGGTTTGATGTTTTTGCAAAGGAAGAACCTGCTGCTGACAGCAGTCCTTCGTATGGGCTGCGTTTTGTGTGGAGGTGTTCCTGTGCAAAAAGCAAGGAACTGCACATTGTGTGTGAATGTTCCTGTGCAAAATCACCAGTTTGGTAGTTTGTGATGCACTAAGCTTCACAGAAGCAACATTTTTATTGTTAAAAGATTCTTCTGCTGCCCACAGCATTGTGCATATATCTCTTAAAAGAAGTTTAGAAATGTTGCTTTCAGTTTTATGTTCCATCAAGCATAGGAAGTATAATAAAGCCACACTGAAGCATACATGCTCCCCTTAAGCCTGTCTTTTGCAAAACATAAGGTATTATTGCCTTAGTCAACTTTGTACAAAGGCTGGAAAATAAAACAGTCTACCTGCTCCTTTCTAAAAGCAGAGATGAAAAAATCAGTATGATAATTAGATATCCCCTCTCTGACTCCTCATCTTCGTCTAACTCAAAGCTGTTTGGATGTTAGGTGGCTGCAAGAGCTAATGCGCAGCTGTAATCAAACTGTAAGCAAGTAATTTGCTTTTTTTTCCTGCTGTACTGCAGGGAACTGTGATATCAAGTACTTTCCAAAATAAATGCAACCTCAGAATAGCTCCTTTTTAACAATGCCATCAGAGAGATGTGTTACTGAGTGCTACTGCTGTTGTTACTGCATGGCTCTGTCTCCTTCTGAAGTTTACTTCAGACTTCCCCATTGAGGAAAGGCTTTTGAAACAGAATCTTGGGTGCTCTGGGAGCTGAGGCAGCATGTAGTGTGTGTGGCTTCTTGAAGGCCCTGGGAATTGGATCAGTGTCTTACAGTTTCGATCCTGTGTAGAAAATAATTGCTGAAATGCTAGAATAGCTTTAAGGTACTCAAAGCCTGAGGAAATAGGTAAGAGTACTTCTATTTATTATTGATAATTAACCATGTTTATAAAGAGAAAAATTTTTAGAAATTTTTCTAAAAGAATATCCCCCTGTTGATAGGGATATTTTTATTAATAATTGGTTATCTCTACTTTACAAAAGACTTAACAAGTGCAGTAACAGACTATTTTTAATGTGTCTCTGTCTTTCTAGCTAGACTGATAGTTTGTGTGCTTCTTCAATGACCTAGAAGGCTTTCAGAAAGGACTCCTAAATAATTAAACAGAAAACATTGTAAGACAAGTCTTTGTATTCCACAAGCACATCTAGATGGTGAAGAGTTACAAGAGAAACTTAAGTGTATTTTTCAGAGGAAGTACTGAGAAATCTGGGAAAATGGCTAGTGGTGAAAGCAGTCTGCTGTGCAGGAGCTGCCCTGACTACATGGCAATTCCTTCTGTAAAAACGTTTAACAGCAGTAGGATGGGTTATGTCTAGGGCTTAAAGGGGTCACTTCACAAGGATCCATCCTCACACCACTGCCAACTTTAACCAGCCTCACTTCTCTCTGAATGGAAATTGGTTGAGGTGAATTGTGTGCTGCACAGCCAGCAGGAAGGGATATGAACGCTGCTGTTGTACCTTAGCTGCCCCTTCAGGCTTTGTCTGGCCTTAATGTTGTTAATTGGCTAGGCAGTGTGTATCTCCTCATTTGATAAGGATAATGAGGAATGAGTTCTACTGTGTGTGGGATCACAATAATGCTTGTGGTTATACTTCGGCTTTGTATAAACTGAGATTAGAAATCTGCACTTCTGCAGAGCCATCTGTGCCTTTTTGTTATCCTTCTGTAGACTTGCTAGGAGAAAGTGGACTTTTAAAAAATCTTCTGTTGGAAAAGCTGTGCTGAAGAGTAAAATTGTGTAGATTGGATAAAACATATCTGTTTTGGTCTCGATTTTGCCAGTTTCGTAGCTCTTAAAGTAAAACATCAAAAGCGACTGTTTTTGAAGAGACTGTTCTGACAACAGTTCACTGTTTCATTTTAGTTTTCTCCCATCTGTCCTTCTTAATTAGAACTTACAGCGACACTGAGACCGAAGGACAGCTTTTGAATTCCTTTGTTCAGTACTTTGGTGACAGCCTTGGGAGGAAGATTAAAAGAATGCCTTTAATTGAAGAAACTGTTCTGCCTGGGGACTCCCTTCTTACTCTGCCTGTAGTAATAATAGGTGAGTTTTTTACTTTTTAAAAATTCACTGTCACTGCCATTTTCTTTGTAGATCTACTGCATGAAATAATTCATCATTAAATAACTAATGTTTAGGACCCTTAGAGTGGAGATGTTTGTTAGAATAATACAGTTGTTATAATTAATGACAGTAGCATTATATTATATTAAGGAACTTGCTGGAGTATATTTGAATTCAAATTGTGCTTTGAAAAAACAAGCTGCATTATTTGGCAGCAGATATGGGAGTATTAATGGAAGAACTGTATTGATTCTAGTGTTGATAACATAGGGTTTGATTAATGTGATATGTCTGTTTCTGTATGCATGGAGGTTGTCAATGGTACACTAGTAGAAATCTGTGGGGTCAGGTGGGAGGGTGGAAAGCATAATGTAAAGTGTGTGCTCTCTGTTGGTTACGTGCTGACCTGAAGAATGACCTCCCTGGTCCTGTTGCATCCATCACTAAATCTAAATATTCTCCCATCTTTTCCAAAACAAGTCCAACTCAATTTGCCTATTTTAAAATAATAAATCGAATACTTAAGGGCTTGTGCTTGTAAAATGACAGTTTTTTAAGTACACAACTTAATTGAGAGTGCCAGCATAATGTGTATTGGGCCAAGGTTTTTCAACAACAGCTGGTCACCAGCTCATTATTGCCATGACTTCATAAGGGGATAAGGGAAAGATTTGAAGTAAAGAAGGTTTTCAATAATCTAGTCCAAAGCTGTTGGGACTAGAGCAAGTACCTACCTGCAAACAAGCAGAGATTTTGGAGATTGATGTTGCAACATAATTGTGTTCATGATGTCTCCATAACTTGGAAAGACTGATGTTTGTACAGTGCCTGTTCTCAAAGCTCTCTTTGTGATAGTTTAAAATAGTGCTCATGTAGCAGACTTACGTGTCTGTGACAGATGAGAATCACTTGATGAGTTCTGCATCAGAGTTGAAGAGAATGGTGTCCTGGCATTTTGTCAGCCTTAGTATAGGTTCCTCATATGGTTTATGACTCAGTTTCCACTGTTTAATTTTGCAAATATGCGTTATGCAAATACCTGTGCTCAATATTTATTTTGTCTAGAGCACCTTTCTCACCAGTGCCAAGTACAGGGGAAGAATGACCTCCCTGGTCCTGCTGGCCACGCTGTTCCTGATGTAGGCCAGGATGCCATTGGTCTTCTTGGCCATCAGGGCACACTGTTAGACTTCACCTCAACAAATTTCCATTCAGAGAGAAGTGGGGCTGATTAAAATTGGCAGTGGTGTGAGGATGGATCCTTGTGAAGTGATCCCTTTAAGCCTTAGACATAACCCATCCATCCCATCCTCAGTAATTGCCTTGGCCCTTGCCAGTTTTTGTTTGGGCAACATTTCTTCCCCATTGAGTTCTTTTAGCCTTACCCAGTAGGAATGACCTTGAGCATGGCATCCTTGACTGTGGCACACATTTTCCTCTTTCTGTTGTGGACGAGCTTTGTTTATACCCCAGCAGGAAAATAAAGCTAGCCGTGCAGTTGTAAAAATATAAGATTTTTTTTACTGCATGCAAATTATAATTCTAAAAACAGTTAAGAATTTACTCAGCCATGAAAATGCTTGTATTTGCATGGAAATACCAGTAGTTCACAAACTACTGGTGTGATTAAAGTGTTTTCATAATTTCATTTGATTTTGTTATGGATAGTTTCTCTGTATTGCTACAGTTCTCTCTCACATCTATCTCAAGGCAGATGAGGAGTAGCTTGCATCTTTTTTAAGCTTTACATTCCTGGACTGAAGCATATCCAGCTATCTTATGTTGATCTGTTTGTGGGAGGGCAGAATAGTGTGAGAGGAGGGAAGAACTTTTTCACTGTCTTTAGATTCTTTAGATGGTTTTCTTGTAGGTTATGGATGTGACCAGTCTGTGCACAGCATTGTAATAAAGTATGGGATATTCTGCTGCTGGGGACCAGGTATAGTGAAAGAGGAAAAAGAGATCCAATGTATGAAGAGACTAGGAATGAACAGGGCCTCAGTGAAGTAATGGGGGATTTAGGACTGAGGAATCAGAAAACAGAGAAGAGACAGGCATTGGAGAAGTGGGAAGGTTAACAGGTAGTGAAAATAATGTGTGCAAAGGTGATGGGGAAAAGTAAATGACCTGTGAACTCTTGACATCAAAAGATGAAATGGTTAGAAGTAAGAGCAAACATCCAACAGTGCCTACTATATTAAAGTATGAATAAATTAGTAACTTAAACCCAGAATTTACATAGTGTGTGCTAAATACCATGTGTGCAAACAAAGTACTGACAAATGGCTCATTAGGAGAACACTGTGCTTTTCATTCAGTTAATGAGTAAGAGGAGCTATGGAGATAACAATACATAGCCACATATGTAAATTCTGTATCATAGCACATACTTCTCTGATTTAGCTTTTAGTAACTTTTGATGTCTGACTTTGCAACATGAATGTTGCTTCTGTATTTGCATATGATAAATATGGTCCCCTACTTTGTTTAATACTTGTCAGATAAATAGAAATGTTTACCTGATGGTAATGTTTTGGTCCTATCTGTGTCATACCTTTAATAACATTTAAAAAATAAGTGTCTAATAAAATTGCAGCAATACACATATACAAATTGAAATGCTACAAAGCTGGTAAAAGTGTTTGGCTTGATACACTTCCTGAGCAATGAATGTGGTCTTAAGGGAGTTTCTTGTACTTAAACCACTTAGCTATGGGAGGTCTGTGTTCACTTAGTTTTTATGTTGCTGTTTTGCTGTGTCTGTAACTTCTCATCTGGCTTTGAGTCTTAAGCTTTCTGCTTGTCTCTTTCTTCCTTTTATTTTATGGACAGACCTGAAGAGCATATAATCCAGATTGTCTTTCTGCTCTGTGTTGAACAGTGCCTATGGGAATGCAAAGTTGTAAGATGGCAATAATATTCAGCTATCACTGCGACTGACAGGCAGACCATTATCTGTCAGGGCATTTTCACACAAGAATAGTTAGTTTGACATATTAAATTAGGGAACTTCTTTACATGCAGTTTGCTTCCTGGTGTAAAAGTCACACATTTGTTTCTCTTTTACTGAAAAAAACGTTGATCTGTTTATTTGGAGGATGGTCCTATAAAAAGCCCTATTTTACTGTAAAATTTATAAGCTGCATTGAATCAAGACAGTCTGGCATTATACTACTTCAGTATTATTTTGTTACTGTATATTTAATGGTTAACAAACTGTAGATTATAAACGTTTTTACTAAAGCAGTAAATTTTTTCTTTAATAGGAAATGGACCTTCAGGAATTTGCCTTTCTTACCTGCTCTCTGGATACAGGCCATATTTGTCTCCTGAAGCTATACACCCAAACCCCATCCTACATACAAAATTAGAAGAAGCTCGACATCTTTCCATTGTTGATCAAGTAAGCTTTGGTTGCCATCTCATCTAGCTCTTTCCTACTGCAAGCATTAGTGCATTATTAAGTTATTTTTTTATTTTGTTAATTTAAATAGAATCAACTCATCACCATTAGATCCAAACCTGGGCCATGTAGTGTTGTTTGTGGTTCTTGAAGGCTTTTAGTTTGTGGTGTTTTTTGGGTTTACTGTCTGCTCTTTGTTGTGTTCTTGCTACTTGCCAGGAGTGTCTAAAGCATGACTTGGTCATTGGCTGATGCAGGAATTCCAGTTGTCATGTCCTGGGATGTTTGGGCACTATCACCAAGGAACACATGCTACTAACATACATAAAGTATATGTAGTTCAAGTTAAAATATTCTTAAATACTACAATTCTTAATAAGATTTCATTTTTTATATTTGGGACATATATCCTCTATAAACACAATCCATTTTTCTTTTTGGAACAGTATGCATCCTTCAGTGTTTGTGTTGTATTGACAGTCGCTCTTGTGCTGTACTAGTTACCCATATATACATCCAATTTTCCTGTCTGATTTGATTAGTTAATTTTCTCCAGCATTGTTGTTTTCACTTGTTGGTTGGTTTGCCATGTTAACACTGTTTTCCACTCACCTCACTGTACTCCTAATGGATTACTGACAGTGCTATCACTGCATTGCCTTTGTGACTAATTTATTTGAAATGCAAACATCAATTTATGTTTGTAGCGGGTAAGTACGGGTTTGTTTGGCTTTGGATTTTGGAGGGTGTTTTTGTTTCAGTGCTGTGCTATTTGCATGTAATGTTTTCTCTAGGTCTCAAGGTCGTTTTCTTTTGCAGGAGAGTAAGTTGTTCAAGTTTTGGCTACAGATGTTTCATGTACTTCATCCTCTCCCGATCCCCTGATATTTTGCCTGATTAGGAAGTTAAGCTGTGCTGACATTGTCAGCAAAAAAAAATGGGTTTTTGTCCAGTTCTTTCCTCAAATCTATATTTTCTATTCAAATATTTGCTATAGCATAATTTTTGCAATTAATGCAATTTTTAGAACGACTGGTTAATAGCTGCTGAAATGTGAACATTTTACAAAGTTCTAGAAATTTTTCTCAGCATTAACTGCTCTGTAAAATAATCCTAGTTTTACTTTTTAAAAATAATGCTTATATTATCTCCATTATTTTAAGATATAATACAGCTAGTGTTGGAACTAGATAAGAGCTGTCAAAAGAGCCTTTTCTATTTGGTGTTTAAAGCTTAATGTTTTTAGATTCCAAATTTTCTTTATCAAAATGGAGTTCCTAGAAATATTAGCAATCCTTTGTTAAAAGCAGTCTGCTGTCTATAAATATGTATGTTGCTAAGTTGCTCTGATCTCTGACTATTTGTCCACATACTTCTTGTTCTACAATGAATATCAAATACTGACTTGCCCCAGAATTCCTGTTATTAACATGTAATTTTTAAATGAGTGAGATGTATTATTCAGAGTTACAAAGAACTGAATCATAGCAGTTATTTCTGAAAAGTGTTTTGATTGAATCTCTATATTAAATACCTGTACCTAAAATGCAACTCAAATTGTGTTTTCTGTTGCAATTCAATTTCTGTACGTCAGAATAGCATGATGAACATTAAAAGTTGCATGAACATTTTTCCTGATTTCTCATCCTCCA
Source organism: Polioptila caerulea (assembly GCA_013397295.1). Classification (NCBI taxonomy): domain Eukaryota; kingdom Metazoa; phylum Chordata; class Aves; order Passeriformes; family Certhiidae; genus Polioptila; species Polioptila caerulea. The sequence goes on from VYXF01009399.1 coordinate 476,810, forward strand.
GGATCTGGAGTACCTGTCAGAAGGCCTGGAAGGGCGCTCCTCAAACCCAGTTGCAGTGCTTTTTGATACATTGCTTCACCCTGATGCTGACTTTGGCTATGACTACCCGCCCGTTCTGCACTGGAAGTTAGAACAGCATCATTATATTCCCCACATAGTGCTTGGAAAAGGACCACCTGGCGGGGCTTGGCATGTGAGTAAAAGTTTCGTCTTTAGAGTAACTCTTTAACTCTTGTCTTTGGGGATTTTTCTTATTGCCTTATTCTAGGGCTGTTTTAGATGGTAGTGCCAGGGGCAGTTTCAACTGCTCATTACCAAAGCCCACATAAGTGGGGGATATGAGAAGGAAGGAAGAAGTTTACTTAAGTTTACTTCTTAACACTCAAAAAGTTGCCCTTTACTTGAGTGTTTGTGACCATGAGTGCTGTCTTATATTACCAGTTTTTTGTTAGTTTACATTTAATGAATTATAATGAGGAGTGCTCTCTATAACTCTTTTTTTCTCATCTGTATTGTTTTCAGGTGCTTTTATACAAAATCTTAAATCTTGGTGTCTTTATATAATGCTGCTTTCACATGTTTTTCTTCCTCTTTTGTATTTTAAGTAACTTGCTTTTAATTTCCCTTTCACATGCTCTCTCTTCACCTTCTTTATTAGTTCATGTGGTTGCTAATTATCTAAGTGTAACACAGAAATAGTTCTTCATGTGATGTGTCCTGGTTTTATGTTGTGTTCTTGTATTTTGTTGCTCTAAATGAGTACAATGACAAGAGCTTCACTGGTTTTTACATGGATTTAAAATGTGTCTGATCATGCATCTTCATGTTTTCCCCATAGTCCATGGAGGGCTCTATGCTAACCATCAGTTTTGGAGACTGGATGGAATTGCCTGGCCTCAGCTTTAAGGAGTGGGCAGCTAGCAAACGCAGGTAAAGATACTGCAGAATCTATTTGGGAATCCTAGTGGCTATAAAAATCCAGATAACTGGAAAATATTCAAAGTTCACCATTCACAGGAGGGCTTCTTGTTTAGTTTATTAAATTTCCTGATAGCACTGGTAATTCTTCTGCTGTGTGTACTCTGATGAGAAAAAAACGGGACAATGGTCAGGCAGAATAATTGCTCGTGAGCGCACCGAAAGCAAACGTGCAGCAGCAGTGTGTTCAGCAGCATTTCACAAAGAGGCACTTACTGAAAGCAGTTCTGATCAGAGGTGAGGGAGGTGGAGGAGGGAATTTCAAATGCACTGAAGGAAGTATTGCAAGATCCTCTTTCAACACAGATGCAGCTGAAGTTACTGCGCACACCAGCTCTCTTGCAATTCAGGAAGTTATATATTTCAGCATTTGCTTTTACAGGCAAAGCTGCAGCATCTGAAATCTATGAATTTTAATTTTAAGAGAATAATTCAGTATTTCTGTGTTAATTTGTAGCAACGAATTTCTTGAAAAAACTTGAGAAGAAGAGTTACTCTTGTGCAAGCTCACTGGTTTTATTTCAGTTCATCTGTGTCAGATGAACCAAGGAACACTCTACATGAGCTTTTTTTCTAAAATATTAATTTTTTTGACTTTGTTCTAGCAAAATTAAAGGAAGTTGGTTTTGTACCATGTATGGGAAAAGAAGAAGTAGAGTTACTTGAGCATATCTCTTTAAAGGCAGACTGTTAGTCTTTTCAGGACAACCCTTGAAGTGAGGAAACTGTAGATTTATTCTTTAATCCTTTTCTTAGATAACCACAGCAATCTTGACTCCTAATTAACTGAAATTCCATAAACTGATTGTTATCTGAAGCAATGCATTATAGTTTTCAACAATGCTAAAACCAGAAATGCTGACCTCTCATACTACAATGAGACAAGCTTATTTAAAAGGATTGATGATAATGTAAAATTCTAGTTATCTAGAATAGTTTCTTAAGTTTCTGTGCGAGAAGTGTCACACTGCCATATTATTCTCTTCCCATAAATACCTCATGAGGATTTTCAGAGTAGTAACCTGAGCATTTAAAAGAACATGTGCTATTATCTTGTTAGTCTAAGAAAATGAGTAGCCTGATTACTTGTAAATATGATTTTAAGTGGAATTAGTAGCAATCCTGCTGTTCACTACAGTTTGTTTTGCTGCCTTCTGCCTGCTTCTAAAGAAGCAGCAAAATTCATGCAACTGTTCCAAATAATTACAGTCAACTATTTTTCTTATAAATGAGACTGCAAAAATCAGGAGAAAAGCACAGATGTAATAACAGGGTTGCAGTGCAAAAGTGTTTTTTATTGAACACTTGAACCTCACAATCCTGTTTACGTAGTTGCATTAACACTCTGTGTCATGTTTGCTTTGCTCATTCATGTGACATGGAACTACTTCATTTGATACTTAGTGAACTTAACTGTACCCAAGGGAGAGGTCTTTTGTAAAGTATAATGAATACTTGTTTCCAGTAACATATTGAACCTAGAGTTTCAAAATTAGCACTTAACTATGACACTATGACGTTTAATTAATTAGATTGTAAGTGTATTCTCACTGGGTACAAGTTTAGCCAATACTGTATTGTTGATAGTTGTGATGTTAAACTTTGTAAAACACTTCCATATGGAGCTGCTGTGATAGTCTAGAGCTGTGTTACACCTCATTTGTTAATCACCATAGCAATTTACAATATGTAAAGGCTTAAACCTATATTTAAAAAGTTAGCTGGTCTTGTGTATCAGGAAACAAGAGAACAAATAAATAAAATGCCTTTAAAGATGCTGAACTCAGTGTTACTTACTCTGGCCAGATTCAGACCTCTAAATCTGACCTGTCATGTGGTATGTCATATCTGATATTTAAATCACCAATAAAGTCTATTTATTAACTGGAACCATTCAATTTTCTTTCAGAAACATAAAGAGTGATCGAGTAATGCCAGAGGAAATAGCTTGTTATTATAAGCACTATGTTAAAGTCATGGGCCTCCAAAAGAATTTCAGAGACAATGTTTACATAACATCAGTGTCCAGGCTTTACCGAGAAAAGGATGATGAAGGTAGAAGTCACCAAAATGAAGATATTTCAACACAGCATTTGGAAATGGAAGATGGACAGAAATCACTTATTAAGAGAAACTGGGAAGTCAGAGGTTATCAGCGAGCAACAGATGGTTCTCATGTGCCATTCTGCCTCTTTGCTGAGAATGTGGCTCTTGCAACTGGAACCTTTGACTCTCCTGGCCGACTGCAAGTTGAAGGAGAAGACTTTCCTTTTGTCCTCCATTCCATGTCTGACTTTGGAGCCGCAGTCAGCAAAGGAAAGTTCCGTGGGAAGGCAGACCCGGTGTTGATCGTGGGTGCTGGACTAACAGCAGCTGATGCAGTACTGTGTGCCTATAACAACAACATCCCAGTAGTCCACGTGTTCCGTAGAAGAGTTACCGATACAAGCCTAATTTTCAAACAGCTACCTAAAAAGCTTTACCCTGAATACCATAAGGTCTATCATATGATGTGTACTCAGTCTCATACTGTGGACTCTAATCAACATTCTGCTTACACTAGTTTCCCTGAACACAATGTACTTTCCTTCAAGCCTGAAATGAAATGTGTTCTTCAGAGTGCCTCCGGACTGAAGAAAATTTTGAAGTTTTCTGTAGCCTTAGTTCTGATAGGTTCTCACCCAAATCTTTTCTTTTTAAAGGACCAAGGACATAGCATAGGTCATCACTCTAATCAGCCCATCACATGCAAGGGGAATCCTATAGAGATTGATCCATACACTTATGAATGCACTAAAGAAGCCAACCTCTTTGCTTTAGGGCCTCTGGTGGGAGACAACTTTGTACGGTTTTTAAAAGGAGGTGCACTGGGCATTGCACGATGCTTGGCAATAAGACAAAAGAAGAAACATGAATTGATTGAAAGTGGGGATGGAGGAGGTGATGGGGTACCATAAGCAAGACATTAGAAACTCTCACATCCAGGATTACAGATGTAGTCTTAACAGAAAACTCACTGGCAGCAAAAGTTGATAGCAGTCACATTTCTGTTGTGTACAAGTAACCTGCGCTTGTATTGCTTGGTAAAGGATGCTGATATTACAATACTTCACTCTTTAAAAATACAAAAAATTGATCTGCTATTTCAACTGATCTCAACTGGAATTGCTTCCAGATAAACAGAAAATGAGACTAACTTATCTTGGCCTGCCTGTCTGTCATCTCTTGCTCAACTACAAGAGCAGACTTCGAGAGCCTACTAGAGTGGCTTTACATTTTAGTGTCAAATGTGACAAAAATACTCTTACCATGAAATTGAAATAACTTCTAAAAGCAGAAAGCTTGTTTAGTACAAAGTGATTCTTTGTCCCAAAGCAAATTTGGAGCCTTCTGCTTGAAACAAGGATTTTATTTATTTGTCACAGTAATACTTGGAATGAGCACTTAGTAAAATGGTTCCTACTATAAGAAGGACTTCTGTAAGCAAGAAGTATTCCTCAACAGTTTTAAATTATCCTGGTAATTGGAACAAAAGAATAAGCATTCCCATTTAATCGTTAATGATTTGAACAATCTAGTTATGTTTCTTCACACTATGCCTAGAGTTGGGTAAGTGCACAAAGACTAACATGAGATGTTCCCCTCCAGTGATATGTACATTTCTGAGAATACACATTAACATAAACAATAAAGTACTGATGTAAGTGCTCTTATTACAGTGTCAATATCATGAATATCCAGTGCATTACTGAAAAATTAGGAACATGAGAAAATTAAGGGGTTTTTCCTTCCAAGCTCAGGAAGACTGAATGGAATCTCTTGGCTGATGAAGGTGGGGTGGGTGATAGATATTCTCATCTCCCATTTGACCAAAAATTTGTTCTCTTTTTTTTTCTTTTTCTAGAGCACCACAATAGTAAAATATATTAGGCTGCAGTTTTTGAAACTTAAGAAAGGCTTATATCTTACAGCCAGCTAAAAAATAAGCCAATCTCAAAACAAACATGCAATAGTTCCTTTGAATCTTAAAGCTTCTAATGAAAGACAAAGACTTAACTTGTACCTACCTCTGAATCCAAGTTTCATCTTCCTCCTCCATAATGTAAGACCTAGATTTTGTTTGCTGGGTTTTACAGTAGTTAGTTTATCTAAACACACTTGTATTTACCGTAGTGAGGTTAAGTTAAGAAAGTGAACTCCCAGAACTCTCAATAGACCAAAATAATTGGTTTTAACTGTTTTTTATACAAATGTTTTAATTCTGGTCCATTGTGATGGAAAAGATGTTATTTTTCTGTTTGAGGTTTTTTTTGTGTTCAAGAATGCCATGTTAGTTTTAAGTATTCTGTTTGCATGATTAAAAATCTCCATATTAGAACTTCAACAGATTTTTAAAAAGAAGTTAGGCTTTGGGAAACTGCTAGTGGTTGCTGTCTTAACTTTCATAAGTGGTAGATAGCTATATTCAATAAATGCCTGTTTTCTGTGCCTACTGAATTACATGGTTCTGTGGCTACTGCAGGTCTTTCTGCATCTGAGTAAGTTACTCAGATTTTGTACATAGAAGTTGAAAAGGTAAAGGATGCAAGGATTAAAATTACTATTTTCAGTGGAAGTCCAAAATAGTTTATGAAATTATGCTACTACTAATAATAACTTTTAGTCTACAGCCACTTAACAGCATAAACACAAACAAAGGAGCATTTCTGTCAATTTCTGCATTGCCCACATGGTTGGCTTTAGCCATGCATTGTCAGTACTAGTTAAGATACTTTTTTATACTGACATTGGGTTGATTTTAATTCCACTAAAATCTAGACTTGTTTTTTTCATATTTTAATTGAGATTCTACAATTTGCCTTCTCTGGCAAAAACTGTGTTTATAGAAACCAATTCTAAACCTGTAATACCTAATAATTTTAACTGCTGTAAGTGCTAAATGCTTGATTATACAATTTTTTTGCAGTTAAGTTATTGGGAATACATCTGCACTGTGATTAAATTCCTGCAGTTTTGTTCAATATAAATGTCCAAATACAACATATGGCATGTTACTGCTTTTTAATTTGTCACAGGAGACATTTAAAATGCCAGCAAAAAAAAAAAAAAATAGTTGCTCAGCAGTTATTTTGCTTAAAGGGGAAAAACCTTCAGCACCTTTTCTAGCCTCAGCTGATGCAGCTACTCAAAAGCTCTGTGTGTTGTAGTGACCATTTTGCAGCAGAGATCTTTGACATATTATTACACAAGTATCTTTCACTGCAATCTTACAGCACCTTGAGGTTTAACTTATTTTTTTTCATCAATCTTGCCAGTATTTTTGAGACAAAATTGCATGTGAGACCCCCTAGTTGGGTAGAGAAAGTTCAGTGGTCATGTTTATTAAGCCAGTATAAAAATACTTTTTTCAACCAAAGCTTTGCTAAAAGATCATCTTGTGTCTTTTAGGAATTGCTAGATTTAAAGTTTTAGCTAGACTTTTTCATTTTCACCTTTCTGATTTTAAGAGGAATTTCTCTTTCTCTCCTGTTTAGTATTTTGAGGAAACTAGGTGATGGAAAAGTTTGGGCTTTGCTTTAAGGTAGTTTTGCCTACAGCACTGCATTTATTGCAAATTATATAGTGGCACTGAATAGTGGTTTTGGGGAAACAACTTGTTTCTCAGATTAAAAAAAAAACCAAGCATTTGAATTTCCTGTGTAATATAATAATTTGCAGAAGGGGGACTGTTTCTTTTAGCTCTTCTTTCATTGCGAAGCATAAACTTTTAAACATCATGGATTTTAAAAAGACACTTAGTACTTATGATTTATGATGAAAATGCAGACAGGAAGAGCATAATTTTTAGCTAAACTAAGTTAATTTGGATTTACAGAATTTGTAAAGCTGTGTCAACCCATACTGTGTATTTTCTAATAGGCTACTGGAAAAACAACTTTTACATTTGGATTTGGTTCTTAATGCTGTGCATGTGTTTCCTAGTAAATTATTGCTAAGAGTATTTCAATTAGTATCCAGATGCTAAACTGGCAGTAAGATTTCTCTTACTAGATTTTCCTAACAGTCTGCCTCTTTCCAGTGCCTCTTCTGACTGAATTGTGCTTAAAACTTTTTCCACAAAGGAGTAAGCCTAAGTTTCACCCCAGTGAGTAAACACAGGAATCCTTTCTGCAAGTAATCTGGAGAGAGTGGTGACAATACTGGATTCTTCTCTCTCAGGAAAGTGATTTGTCTTGGACTAGAAGCCTGGGCTTGCCAGTGACTGCATGAAAAGAGTATGGCTCCCAGAAACAGTGAGACATCAAAGAGACTGATTTGAGAAAGAGACATCAAAGTGTATCCCACAGCTCCAGGTTCCTCAGCACTTAAGGAATTGGTGGGGTATTCTTGTATTTTACTTCTGGCCTGCTGGAATTTCATAGAGTGATGTTTGCATAATGAAAAGTATCAGTTTTGTAGAAGGAGGTGGCTGTAGCTACCTTCTCTCACAGCTCAAGAACTGAAAAGAAGGCTAGAGCCAGAAATCCAGAGTATTTACTCAAAAGCTGGAGGAAATCAAACTAAAGCCTCAACTTTGAGACAGGCCTGACCTGCATCCCCAGTTGAAAGAAAAGGCCATTTTTAGGCCAAATGCTCTTAAAAGAGAATGAAAGGGAGTAAAATTTGCAAACTCGTAGTGAGAGTTCGCTGCTGAGGAGTGGTGACCCGCGAGGGCTGAAGGGAGGAAAGCTGTGCAGAACGCGTGCAGGACCGAGTGCAGACGTGCAGGCGCCAACAGGCTGGGGCTGCCCCGTCCTCCGCGGGACATCCGGGTCTGTGACAAGAGCTCTGCACGGGAGCTGCTCCTCCAAACCCTGCCAAGCACTTGTACCTGGCCATTAACTCAAACACACAGAATGCAACATGTATGAGACATTGTCTATGCTGACTAAGCCGCAGGGCTGGATCGGCAACGTGGTGTGCCGAGAGATGAGGCTTTGGTACTCTGCTACATGTTTTCTACTTCTGCAAAGCAAGGCGGTATCTCCATGTAATAGCAGGATCTGGGCTGTGCAGTGCTCCCAGACACTTCTAAACAGGAAGAGGTAGCACACATATACCTTAAAGGCAGCTGATTTTATTATTGTCCATATAGTAATGATTTGAGTAGGTTAGGGAAGCAAAAAATGCCAAAATATTTATATTGTTACATCTTAATTTAGATAATGCATTAGAACCTTACACTAACAATGTTCTGTCATAATTTTTGGATTCTTATTTTAGGGTGAGAGCAAGACAGGAGCATTCAATGGATGTGAGAGCTTTTTGTACAAATATTTCCCCCATTTCCCCTTGCCCAACCTAAAAGAAAAATTTTGCATTGCTTGAAATAACAGTTGGTTTTACTTAGCAGAAAGAATGTAAATTTTTTTTTAACAGAAAAAGAAAGGCTTTGGTGACATAAGGGGTACAAACCTGAAGTGAGGAATTATAAACAGCTCTTTTTCTGAAACAGAGTGTATTTTTGGGAATATGGTATTCTGGGAGCTTCGGTTTAATTTATTTTTGAAGCTTGAATTACAAGAATTGTGTGGTCAAGCATGAATTTGGTGTAAGGAACAAAGATTATGGGCAGGGGAAAAAGCATTTCTACTGTTATTTAGTAGCTATAGTGAATCTAAGCACTGTTTTAAAATGATTTTGTCTTTGTAGACAGTAGAAAATTTCAGCTCAACCACACCTTGAACTTGACTTCATATTATACTGTCTGCATGTTAGGTCATTTTCTAACTGATAATTTTGCATTTTCAGGGCATCATTAACCAACTCTTAAAACTGAGGGGTAATCAGTAGTCATCAAAACCAGGAAACAACGTGTTCTGGAGACTAAGTAACTCTAATTTGCATCTTCCTCCTCCATCTCTTTATTCTGAGATCACTGGTAATGTGTAAATACCAGTCTACAGAGGATGCTTCAGTAAACTAAAATTCAGCTTTATGTCCCTAGACACCCTCTGCAGACTTACATGCCAGCATAAAGAAAATTAACAAATAGGTTTGCTGTGTATTCACAAAATACTCTAGAATCCTGGCATTTTTAGGTTGTTTTTTAACTAGATATACAAGTACTTTTCATCAGTTTGGATGAAAAGGACCAGCTTGTACGTGAACAGCGAGCTATCGTTCAAGAACTGATCCTGCTACCTTACATCTCCCTGGCACAATTTACAGAGTCAATAGTCTGACCTTAGCCATTTCTCTGTTAGACCTGATATGCTGGTTGTATGCTGGAACTCCAGTTTGAAATTACATAAAGGACTACATTCATCTCCCTTTATGTTTGTCCACACACAATGCACCTGGACTTGGAGATACTGTGTAAATATAATTTCTTTGTGTGGCAGTGCCTGTTTTCATCTTTTGCTGGAGTATGCTTGCATCATACTTTTTTTTATGAGCAATATACAGAACATTTTCTGTAAGCAACTTGTGAGCAAAACCTCTCTTTTGATTAGACGTTAAGTATTCCTGAAGTTTGCATGCTAGGCTTGTTTTATCCTAATGTGTGAAAGCTGATTATAGACTGAAGGCAAAAAAAAATTAAAATAGTGTCACCTTGAAGTCAGTTATTTTGATTTTGAGAAGTAGGGAACTCAAGTCAAATGAAAGATCAAGCTGTGGAGGAAAAGCATTCAGAGAGCTGCAGTGTTCACAGTGAGGGAGAAGGTGTTGTTTTGCATGGATCTGGTGCTGAAGCCAATGACTGACAGAGATTCCAGTAGTAAAAGCTGCAGTAGAGCAGTATGGACAGTGCTAAAGCAAGTGGCAGAGAGTTGCTATTCAGCTGTCAGGAAAACAGGATTTGAGAGTTGCTATCCTAGTCAGGGATATTGTCCGATGTTGTGTAGCATTTTTGTAACTATCTCACGGGAATGTGGTGATGGTGATCAAAGACTGCAAGAGGAAGAGAGAAGAATAATGGTAAGGAAGAGGATTCATTTTTTGGCACATTTGGCTTGAATTCTAAAGAGATACCAGAACCTGAACACAACTGGAATTTGAAAATCAAGCAAAAAATCAATTTGTGAATTTGTGACTCAAGCCAGATGTGGCCAAATATGAGGATTGATTCAAGAAATGGAAAAGAGCAAGAGAAGAGGGTGCAAGACTCCCTCCAATTTTATGGGAGAGGGAGGGACAGGAAAAATACAGACTGAGAAATCATTTGCATAACATGGACTGGAGCAAGACAGGTGAGTGGGTTAGAGGTAGGTCTACAGTAGAAGCTTCAGCTACTGTCTCAGGAATTAATGTGGAATAGAGCCTATCACACATGAGGAATGAAGGCAAGGAAGGGGACTTGGCATTTCAGAGGAAGTTGATGGGAAGGTGGCTGGATGAACTCAAGCTGACTGCAAACACATTTTCTGCATATAGGAATTGGTGCAATGACAAAGGAGAGGCCAGCCCTGACGCACAACCACCACCATTCTGGGAGAAGATGGGGGAGTTAAGGGTAGAGAAAAAAGGACAGACTCATAGATGTGAATGGACAGAAATAGAAATCACACTTCAACAGTGAGACTATCTTGGTAGTCTTCTAAAAAAAAAAAAAAAAATCTGTGGCTTCCCCAGCTGACACAGAAAGTGGGAAGTCAGCTGAAAGTGGTGTGAGTTAAACTGAAAATTAAATGTTTTCACGCAGGGATACAGCACTGATCTATGGTTTTAGTAGTACTTCAATCTGCTTTAAAATGTTTCCATCAGCTAAGCTACTGAATGCAAGACTGTATGTTAAGAGCCTTGCTAATAAAAGGTATATTTAATTTATATATTGTGTGCATCTCCTTCCTGTAAGCAGTGTGAACAAAGGTAATAAATGTTACAAAAAAAGCAGCCCAAACACACCCTCAAACTGCATTACACACAAAAAATGCAAGAAACAAGATCTTAAGTTTCTGCTTAGATGGATTTTTGAGGTGAAGAGCATAATTTGGTCAAAAAGGTGGGTATACTTGCAGACCATGAATGTGTCAGATGAAAGAAACCCTAGATATCTTCTCTGATTTACTGAACTTTTTTAAACCTTCTAAAGAAAATCAGCACCACATAAGCTCTCCCAGAAATTGAATGGTTGAAACCAGAGAGCATGAGCTGCACAGTGAAAAGAGAACACACAGCAAAATTTTGAACTGCAGAATGCAAAGCTGATTGCCCTTGCTTGTGCTCACAGCTTTTGCTTTACCTATAAAAATACCTCAGCTCATGAGCTTTCCATCTTTCTCTTTCCTGATTCTATGATTCTCTCATCCTGCTGGGGGAGAATGTGTGAGTGGCTGCATGGGGCTTAGCTGCCTAATGGGGTTAGCTGACAACACTAGGTTCTATACCATAAAGGAAATACCAGGTGAAGTCAATGTACTAGCTCCAGGGATAAGGCAGATACTGATGTAATTTATTGGATCATGTAATCATGTCCTTCATCATCTACCTCAGAAACTTCAGCAACAGAAGGCCAAACCAGTAAGCCAACAAGCAACTTCCTCTAATGTCCTGAAGTGAAAATCATGCCAAAAATAACTTTAAATGGAAGACTTCAGAATAATGAATAGGACTTGTTACATGAATTTGGTGTTACAATGCAAGCCATGGTTAAGGGGCTTGTATGTCTAAGCTTTTTAATGCAAGCCTAACTTCATACTGAAATAGCAGAAGCTCAGGTGCACTAATGTGCAGGCTTTTCATCAACTGGACGGCAGCTGAAACTGGATTACAAACCAAACTTAGTAGGCACCCTCAAGTTGGAATCCTAGAATATGCTGAGCTGAAAGGGACCCACAACTCTTAAAATACTAAATTTACAAAAGAAAGTATCAAAGCTGGTAAATTCAGCTGTCAGGGAAACTGGATTTGCAGAGCCCTAAATCATAAAACACAAACAAAAGAGTGCTCTCAGCTATGGTGCCTAGCAGACTGCAGTCTGAGCAGCAAAGGAATTAGGCCAAAACATGTAATGCATAGGGGCCTTCTACAAGAAAGTAAAGGCTTTCACCTCAGAAATTCTCCAGCTGTTTTTTACATCTGTAAATACAACCTTTCTGAAGCATCTTGAAGAATCTAATCCATTGATACTCTGCTATCCAACCTATTTGCTTGAATTTAGTACAACAATCAAAAACCTCAGCAGTCTACAAGAGCTCTGTTGAACCAGTAGGTCTTCAGCCAGAAAACCTGGAAATTCTCACAGGGATAGTAGAAAAACTCACCTGAGGGTAGAACAGTCAGTACATCTTCTCCAGAAAAAAATTCAACTGCTTAAGAACAGTCTTTTCAAAGGTATTTGGTGGATAAGATTTGATGTGCCCTGATGCAAACATTCTCACAGCTTTTGTGGAGCTCAGAAGTATTGGGCTGCACTTTGTGTATCACTCTGGACACTCTGACCAGCAAGAAGATGCCACGACAGACCTGAGAAAACACTGGCTTTGGAAGGCCAAATACTTTCTGCATGTTGCAACCATGGTGACTTCAGCACCTCTGCTGTCTTGATATGCACAGATCTCGCAGTGCTGTTCTTTAGAGCTGATACACAGCGGAGCGGCTTCAAACCGTGCAGCTCATGTTGATTGCATGCTCAGGGCTCTTGGCTGAGGCAGCAATTTTGTTTGTGTAAATTACATCAACCACATTACTTCCTCACAAGAGGAAGGAGATCCTCCCTCTTCAAACAAGATGCAGTAGAGCTACTGTCCATCTTTATCTGTATGTGATGGCTATGGCTTCATACAGCTAGGAAAGATTTTCTCACTGCCAGGGGAATCTCACAAATTGCAAGTTCTCAGATCATCAAGATGAGCTCTCCTAAATCCACAAACAGATAATTGTTTCATAGCTTTCCTTGTTAACTGAACTATTTTGAAGGCCATATTTTAACACAGTGATTGCAAAAAGTTAAGGCATGAGAGAAAGAAATGGGTCATATAACTCAAAATTCCAAATTGGAGGGCAACAGCTCTTTAGGACTTCGTCTGGCTTGAAAGTAGGTTATAACAAGTGAACATTCAACCACACTGATTTGAAGGTGTAAATGCAAATATGTTTAAGCCAGAGAAAAAGAAGCTGTTTTTTTTTTAGTTCCAAGATATTCTGTACCAGTAACAATTGTATATGCTCTATATAATGAACAACAGAGAAGTGGTTCATTATGAATCATATAATGATCATATCATATCATATCATATCATATCATATCATATCATATCATATCATGATTAAATACCAGCTGCATCTCAGCCTCAATGTTCTTTCAATTCTTAAGATAATACCCTTGAAAATACCTAATTAACAAAGCCTTTCTGAAAAAAGAAAAAATAGCCTGATGCTAACTTGCTTTTTTCCCCAAAATAACCAAACATTAGAAATAGTCTAAAATGAAATCCTAAATATCCACAGTATTTTACTGAGCATTATTCTGAAGTGAATAATGGGAAGGTCTTGACAATGGTGCAATCTGTAAGAAGCAAGCAGTGAAGGGAATTTTTCTTTTTCTTTAATAAAAGCAGGACTTAGAAAACATGTCTTACAATAAGAGATATTCAAATGGCCATATATAGGAACATCATACACACTGTAACCAGGAAACCTAAGGAAGAGAAAGCAGTTATTGCCAGAGAAACAGTGTAAATTCAGGTCACAATTTATCTTCTTCTTTTCACATTAGGATCATATCTGCAACAAAAAAATAAGATTTGTCACAAAGAAATAAAACAATGATATTGAAAGTTTATATAGATATACAGTGTGATGCAAACAGCTTTATTATATATTTATAACAAGGGAATGGCCAGTGTTCAGTCCTTTTCCCTACTACACTCCTACAATTAATTATAGTTACTACTATTTGATTGATAGATGCATACCATAGAACATATTTATGACCTTAAGATAACCTTTAATGAAATTTTCAGCCTTTAAATCTGATGCATGAACAAGCTTCTCCAAGCCTTTAATGTCCCAACACTAAGCTCTTTACTGGAAAAGGGCACCAAAAAACAAAAGAGAAGGGAGGGAAAAGGGGTCCTGTATGTTTACATTGATGTACATTTGGCCACAACTCATTCAGACAAAACCCTTCTGCTGCTTCCTACTTCTACACAGAGCAGATCCTTGCCCTGCTTTGCCCTTTACACAGCTTCTGATTTACTGTTAGAGATTTAGACCTACTTCCTGGATATACTAAACAAGTTACCTGATTTACTGCAATATGCTTAGTTTGACTCTGCTTTGACTCCACTTGCTATTATCCCTTGGCCTTCTCCATTTCTGCTCTATCTCCCAAAGCCCTGTCATTTCTTTGAAATTCTGATGTATTTTGTATTCACACATGAATAACTTACACACACAACTGAATGATCAGGCAGTTACTTCCACTAATTCTGCTTTCATTCCTCAAGACTTTTTGCTTAGACAGGAAAATGTGACAACTTGTGAGCCAAATCACATCACCATATAGCTAGAAAGGTATTAGAAGTCACTGTTGTTGCTATATAACTCAGACTTCAAAAATGAAATGTATGCCCTTTGAAAGAAATGCTCCATTATTAACTGTTAATGAACAGAGCAAGTTGTTAATGCAGTAAGATTTTCTGAATGGCTCTAACATGTATTGATACATAGTATCATGTTTGTTTGATAGTGATTCAGAAAAAAAATCCTTCTTCACCATATACATTTTTCTACCTAAATGCACAACTTTTGGTGTTAGTCAAATTCTTGACAGATGAGAAGTCGAACACTGGTCACTTGTTTCTTCATATTACAAACAGAGGAAGTCATGAAGATTTTGCTAAACAAAATGAGGTCCCTATATTAACTCTCAAAACCAGTGATTTTATATTATTGTTAGAACATTGTAACATGTTCATTCTAATGCTTAAATGTCTTCTGGACAGCAAATTCTATGGAAGATTCTATGGATTGGATATGGACTCTATGGGCAGGGGAGGAGTGGGGAGATCAAGCAGACAGGAGTAGGAGATGATACATGATGGAAACCTTGCATCCCAACAACAGCAGCTTCAACCCTGTCTGTGACTGGCTACAGAGATGCTGACAGACAGTCATTAACATCTTTTCATGTTATCTCCTCCACCCCACCTCCTCCTATTTTCCATTTTAAATGAAGCCTGAATAGTGTTCTGGTACTTCTTCCAGAGAAATTGCTGAATAACTTTGACTACATTCCATACATGGGAATACATGAAATTTTGAAAAGAATAGTCAAAGTAGTCTTTTCCAAAATCAAAACCTGTCCAAAAGAAGATGTAATGAAAAAATACATTTTTCTAAGTACAAACATAGAACTCTTACCTAAAGAGATCATCAGCAAGTGATTCTTCTCTTGCTTGTCGGACTTGTTCCTGAGAAAATTAATTTCATGTTTGATTGTTAAAGATAATTCTAATGAATAATCTAGAAAAACAATATTCCTGCACTAACACAGTTCCCAAAGAAGTAAGTTTTCTTTAAGTACTCTATTTAGTGCATATTCACACTAGACAAGTTATTTCACAACCCAAATTTGGCTACTACTACCAACTAATGAAATGGAATAGTTTGTGAAGGGTGTCAGTTTTGGTTAGAAATGTGTTTTTTTGGGTTTTAAGCACCATTATAGAAATATAATTTTTTTTAACCTGATTGTGTGTGTATAAAGCAAATTTTAATTAATATTATCTATATGCAGGGATTAAAAAATGAGATAGAAATGTTGATGCAACTGGATCTCAATCAGGCTGTGGAAACAACATGACTCATCAGCAGGTATTTTTAAGGAAACTATCAGAAAATGAAAGTGCTAGAGAACTGCTATGCTAAGTGTTTTTTTATGACTTTTATATCTAATGATGTACACAAAACAAAAAATATTAAATTTAATCTTACTAAATCTCTTCAGTATACTCCAACAGAGTTTTACTCATGCATTTTCTAATATCAACTGTACTGTACAACTATTTGAACACAGCTAGCCATACAGAAATTCTTTCTAGCTCTCTGTCATATTTTTGTTTTCAAGTTTTTTTTTTTCATTTCACAAGTTTACATAGTGCTTACTTTACTCATCAAAAGATTGTTCTCATTTAGGTTACTGGCTTTCTATAAATATTTCTGATTATGTGAGTGTTGCATGCAAAATGAATTTGAATAACCAGAAAAAGATGTTACCACTGACCTCTGACATTCAGTAACTTTACTACAGTACATGTTCCCATGAGCACGTGTGGGCAACTAACTGGCTGAGGTTTTAATTAAAAAATAAAATCCTGAAGTATTCCAGTAATGATCACAGGTTGACCACAGGTATGACCACTTACATTAGTTAAGTTTTTATTTGATCATGTTTAAAAAATAATTTCTTACCTCCATTTCTTGCCTTAACCAGTCTTCTAGCTCTGAATTCTTTTTAGCATGGTGAGCAATCAAATCTGACCCTCCAATAATGTGTGGAAGTTGTCCTGCCCCAGGATAAGCTACCTGTTGGACAATAAATTCTTACAACTACAAGGCAAGCATAGTGCAAGTAAAAGATCTATTTTAACAAATTCAGAAAGTCTATTCAGATATCACAGAAGAAAGTCAGGCAGTCATTCTTTGAATAACATTCAAAGATCATTTTTTAACTGAAGTTAAAAAAGCATTTTTTAAATAAACTCCCTCCTTTTACCAAATGAAACAAAAATAAAAATATATCTGGAAAGTTAAATATGCTAAATAAATTTGATACTGCATTAAGTGGATTTTGAAATATCAATAAAAATCAGTTTATATTTTATTGTCAGGCTGCATAACCATCTGTTACAAAATGGTGGAAAAGAAAATACTATCAGAAAATTAAAACATTATCTAAAAAATGAGAGCATACTCCCAGGGAGTAGTAGAATGTGATCACATTCTGTATACAGTATTTTACTGAAATGCCTTTCTAGTCATCTTATACATTATGATTTTAAACTTTATTTTTAATATAAGCTAAAGTGGTACTTTTACACTGAACCTTAAGAATTATTTTGCAATTATCTTCAGGATGCAAGCAAGCAATCATCCTACTTTTGTCTGACATAGATTTAGTTCTATTTAGAAATCTAAGATTTATTAGTGAAAATGGAAGACTCTGAATCAGCCTATGCTGTATATATAGGTCTTTTGAGAAGTGGAATTGCTAGCTTTTGGAGGTACAACCAGAAGTTATAACTTAACAACTTAGCCCAAGTAACAGCCAGGAATAGGGAGAACAAGTATCTCAATAATCTAGCACAAGGTAATCCTTTGTCAACCTGGTACTTCTTCAGTCAATTTACAAAATATCTGTTTACAGTATAATATGGTATAGAAATTGTTTCTTTCTTCAGTTATTATCAATTTATAAAAAATCTTTATTTCTATTAAAAATCTTTATTTTTATTTAAATCATATTTCTTCAATCTGAAGGCAACACTTTTTAGTATTTTTAAATAGTGCCATCTTGTGACCATGTAAAAAACATACTAACCTTTCTAAACATTTTGAAATTTTTCTTTCCCCCATAGCTGGTATTTCCAGGATGATGACTGATCTGTCTTGGATGGCTGACAACCAGAGATTTAAACTCTGTCAACAGAAGCCTGCTAGGAATATTGCTGGAGTCATCTTGCAGTTTGCTGTGGTTCTTATGTGGGAAGAAAAAGGAAGAAGCATTCAAGTGTGTGAGCAGACATACAGCAAATCTAACAGTACAAACTGCAGAGAAATTATCGTGAGCAGAGCTAAGCAAAAGTTAGGATTACAAAACAGTGAGGGGAAGCAGCAGCAAGGCTAGAAGCTAACAAGATGTATGAACTTCTCAGCCTCCTACATATGAATAAATTTGTTTCTCTTGTTTAAATACCTATTTAAATACTCCACAGCAGACAAAGCTGAATGTCTTCAGCTCAATTCTAGCCTACAAATATCTGCTCAACTCTAGGGCTGTAAGCTGAATTTGACCAATGCATTAAATTTTTCTTGTCCATGAGAATGCTCATATGTCAGCAAGTCTGCATGCACATTTTGCTGCCTTTGGCTACATCTATGTGGATCCCAGAGGATGTCTGGGTGCAGGACAAGTTCACAAGTAAACTATGTTCAAGGACAGCTCCAGCCCAGATGCAATAGAGTTGTTTTATGGTAAAATATAACTAAAAGTCCTTTAATATGAGCTAACCCTGCACTTTGTATACCTGCTCAGCATTCCCTCTTGCTGTTTTTTGTATGTAGATGAAAAGGTATTATTCTGCCCCTTGGTTGACAGGCTACACTCTATCTGTACAGAGATTTTTTAATTCAGTTTCATACAGCATAGCCTCCTTTTCCTCTGCCTCACTGCCATTCCAAACAATTGTCCTCTCCTTCCTTCCTTCATCTCACCTACAAAAAATTAGCACACTATCTACCATTAATCACTGTACATTACATCTATTTTCCCAATGCTCCATCTCTTCCATTCTAGTTGGGATCTTACAGCAGACAAGATTACATCCCTGGCAGGTCTTTAAGGAGTAATCTAAGAAAAACATCAGTACAAGTAGTAACCACACTGAAGGCTTAATACAATTTCATGGAGTTTCAGTCACCTTGAAGCATCCACCCAAATGCCATCACAGAAGCACACAGATGAACTGCAAGTGCTCTTTTTTATTCCCACAGTCTACAAGCTGGACTGGACTATTCAAATTTACATATGATTATGTTAAGGAGTACAATCTTCCAAACCTCCTTTACTCTGAAATAGGATCTCAAAATGCTTTTTTCTTAAGAGCAAAATTTTTACATGTTTTTGTAATGCTTTTTAAAGTTTGCTATTCAAACTTACAATTAGCTGGCTCCTTACCAAGACTGGTGATTCTTGCTTGATATTGCTTCCCATTTCTGAAGTTAGAACTGATCCAAGTTCCTCTTCTTTCTGTTTGAGTAAAAATTATTTTAAATATATAACTGAAATGAAATGAGAATTTATTGACATAAAATTGTTTTCTGCTCTTTATGGTAGAATAAATGTATTCAAATCAATATAAATTTTTAGACAGAAAAGAAATTGCCCTGTACTCAAATTTTTTATGATTTTATGCACACTGTAACAACTGTTGGAGTTTTTCTCTATTAAAAAAATCACTATCATTTGTTCACTCTTTTTTTTTTCTTTCTTTATTATGTTGTCCATCTGCAAAATGTTGTCCATCTGCAAAATCTTCAAAGTCCAGACAAGTTCTGGAAAACTGTAAAAGCTTTTAAATATAAAAAGTAGCATTTTCAATTTCATATTTGAAGTGTACATGTGTGCAGAAAGGACATCTCATTACCAGGACAAGAAAGTATTCTGCAGATTGTTAATGTCCTATAGTTTAAAACCAGATTTGCATTACAAAAATTATTTTCAATGGTTTATGAAATACCAAATCAGCTTTATTTGAGTCAATTACTCACATTCTTTGTCTTGCCAGATACACAAGATGCATCTATATGTAAAGAAAATAGTTATCAAATTTGCCTGGGGAGCTTTATCATGAAATCTCCTTCCTAGTCCACTGGAAATACCTTTTACATGAATAAAGTAGATCATTATTAAAGATTTTTCCAGAAAAGAAGTCTTCTCATAGTTTAAGTGCATATCTGCCAAAGTACCAATTCAGTTGCACATTCTCCTTCAGAATCCTGACAGGGAGTTAGACTAGAAAAACTTTCCAAGCACCAATCAACAAAATTCAATAGACTATTCCAAACACCAATTTTAGGCTTTTGTTAATAGTCTAGATCTCATTGTTTTTCTTTACAAACCTGCTTTTCTTTTTTTTCAACATAGTGACCACTGTTAACTCAAAATATATTGTTTTCTTCCTATCTCTTAGAAAATTTCCTTAGTGTCAAAAACAAAAACAGAAAAATAACCACGAAAACACAAGATGTGCTTTGGTTTTGCTGTTGTTCTTGTTGGTTTCGGTTTAAAATTTGTCATACAAGAATTTTAATAATCTTTCACAAGATATAATTAAAGGTTTTGGACACTACTGTGGTATTCAGCAGAAGAGGTCGACTAGAAGTTTCTTTAGAAAATTAATTACACAAAGAAAATTGAATACTTTGTCAAAATAAATAACAACATTATAATTAACACAGCAACAAGCAGTATGAGAATTTTTTTTTGGACCAGGGATATATTCTCCTATTCTACTTACAGTATATGAAGTAAGAAAAAGAGGAAAAGTTCAGAATACAAACAGCTTTCAATTCACACAGAAAAAAATGCTCTGAAGAATGAAAGAACATTTAAGTAGGTGTAAAACTACAACGTTCACATGTAAGAGGAATAATTCTGAACTAAAAATTGATGTACGACATTTAAGCAAACAAATTTTACAAAGCCACTTTCTGTACGCAGGCAGCCTCCTCCTTAAAGGAGCTAACCACATCCTTCTAAAAAAGTTGCAAATTTCAAGATTAGGCACCTGAGAAGAATATAAAACTTACCACTACTTTACTCTCCTCTCGCTGATTTACATTTACTTCTTTAATCCTGCTTCCTTTGGCTTCCAAAAGTTTTCTCCGTTTATTTCTTTGAGCTTCCTGGTCATGATCTGCCATTTCATCTTCCCAGTCTACATCTCCACTTCCAAACACGGTTTCTAGTGCTTCTATATCTTCAGATAAATCATCTAATTCCTTTCTCTTTTTTGGTGCATGATTTTCACTAGAAGTGGTTTTAGGGTCTGTTCTATCACTTGTTAGTTTGACACTTTCCCTCATAAGCTTTGTACCCATGTCTTCTGCAAAATTTGGGTTTGGGTCCAGGATATTATTTTTCTTTTGATGCTGTTTTGCTTCACTGTTGCAGATCAATGAAGCTGTGGATTCAGTGCACTTGGGAAGAGGCGATGACCTTTCCTCCAATTTTGCTAGTTTGGGTACAGATGTTTCCTCTTCTTCAGCTCTTTCCCTTAGCCAGAAACAAATGACAGAAGAAATAAATTACAAATGCATTTTTGAGTATGATTATCTGTATCCACAGCATAACAGCTTCTGGGGTTTTAGGGACTGCTTTGTGAAATTTAAAGTATCCTTGAGGAAAAGCTTTCCATTCTAGGAATTTGATCTAAAAATTACCTTTTTAACTATGTGTCAAAAGTACATTGCTTGAGTTAAAATTTTTCAGAAACAGCATGAACATATCAATAAGGGAAGTAATGTCAAGAACATTTTCACATACCTTTTTCTAGAAACCTGGAAGTAATTTGTAATTGAGTTCGACTGGTGGTGTGAAACACTGACACAAGGTTTGCCAGCTTCTGACATTTTAGATGGTGAGACAGGCTGACTTCTTTGAGTGAACCCAGATGTTCTGTTCCCTCCAGGTATCGATGTTCCTGCATTTATACTGCCACTTGTGCCACTGTTTTTCTTTACAGCAGTTTTATCCTGGAAAGCCATTTTCCTTTGTCTATGCACCTGGGAAGTATTCTCTGTCTCCATACTAGATGAGAGAGGAAAGAAATACTACATGACACACAGGATAAGAGAGACAACGAATCAGAGATACTCTTTTTAAAAAAGCTATACCTGTACTTTGGATAAACTTATTAATAATGTGCTAAAAACAAATTATAAAATCTGCTATTATCAATATATTTTTGTAATTGTGAAATAGCTTGAAAATCTGTAATAGTTCAGACAGTCATGACAGATATGCAGTATCTACATTTGCATCTGGAAGTCATCTAAGTCTTATGGGATGCCTTCTGTAATCTAGTACTCAAAAGCAGAAATTATCTCACTGCAGACAAGTGACAGCAATTTAACAGCATTTCTAACCCTGTATATCTTTGCCTGTGTTCCTCTTTGTGGCAGTTCCTCTGACACAAAAGGTGGCTTCATTTGCAAGTACTAGCTTAGAAATTTCCATGAATACTTTACCATGTCTGCTCCTCTGTATCAGCTATGTATAAGGTGCTGCTGTCTGCAGCAGTTGGCATTATGGTTTCATCCACAGCCAGACTCTGGGAAATGGCTCGGCCTACGACAGCTGATGCAGGAGAACTTTCAGGCACAGCTGCAAGACCAACACCAGAATTAGAAGGTATCAAATCTGTGTTTCTTTGCACGTGCTATCACACATTACTGCCTGATCACATGGGATCTTTGTAAAACAATCTTAAAGCAGTTTTAATTAAAAAAAGCAGATTTATTAATTTAAAAAACAGACAGAAATAGTTCAAAAAAACCATATTCTGGAATTCAGATTTAGTTAAATATATTACTGATTAAGTAATGGAATTCTGCTTAAATACAAATGAAGCATAATGGGAAATCATATATCAGTAGGTACTTAAAAAATCATGTGATATATATTTTATGCAAAAAATAAAATATATATCATAAAATATACAGATCATGCAAAACTGTCAGAGCAAAAATTCCTTATATTCCTTATAGTTACTCCTTTATAATTATCTCTAACATAATTATTGTATCTGGGATACAAGTTCTTTCAATTTTAAACACTGCTCCCTTTAAACACCGATAAAGTCTGTTTACACATTTTCAGAAAACTTAACTTTTATCCACTTGAATCATTCAGACCAGAAACATGAATCAGCATCTCTGCCAGTACTGCATATATATCTCTCTCTATTCAAAATACATTCTCAAGTAAGTAATGTTCCTACATGAAAAGACAAACTTAAGAGTTTTTTTTCCCTTGTTTTTTTAAATAATGGTAGAATTTTCAACCTAATATAACATTTTGTAGAACAAAACAGAATCTATATAAAACATAATTCTGAAAAATTCATAGCAACAAAATACAGAATAACATGAAGANAAATTCATAGCAACAAAATATAGAATAACATGAAGAGGCATGAAAAGAGAGTTAGACAAACAAAACCTCTTGCTGTCTCTCAAAGACTTTTATTATTACTGCATTAGCAAATACAAGCTTCAAGTCAAGACTTGGAACATCCACTCCCAAACTGCTACTTCATCAGCAAATGTGGCAATCATATCTCATTGTCTTAACTTATGGAAAGATTATTTTTAGTTTTAAACTGTGCAGGAGGTGATTGTATTTTCCTAAAGCAAATTCTGTTCTGTATAAAGGGAAAAAAAGAAAAAAAGCAAGCCTTAACAAATTATTTCCATCCTTATTCTCTTGATTTCTGACATTCATCTTTTACTTCCTGATTACCCGGTCTTTTACAAAAAGACATGGAATTCAAACTACCACATACACATGAATTCAGTGGTCACTAAAAATATGAACTTCAGATGTTTTTAAAGTACCTTTCCTTTCAAGGTCTATGTGTCTGCCTTTTAGGCTAGTTTTTGATCTACTTTTTTATTTACATCTAAGAGTCTTACAATTTTCATTGCAATTTACTGCAAGACCATGAAAAAACAATTACCTCTTTGGAGTTGTATATATTTTTCATAGAATATCACTCTTTTTTAGTGGTCTTGCAAAACAGAACAACTTGGAACACCAGAATTGATGCTCCTACACACAAAGAAATGCTGCCTCTTTGAGGCTGTTAACGTATTACCACCCTTCTTCCAATTACCTTTGGAAGCAGGCTGCTTTTGAGGGTTGCAGTATTTTTCTGTAGACATGAAGATAACTGCCAATCCAATTTCTGCCTCTGGAATAGCCCTAAGATTCTTGCTGTTAATATACAATTAAAAATAAAAAAAGGGGGTTTCAGTGCAGATTCAAAGACAAATAGGTAAATAGGAACAGGTATGGCAAAGTACAAAATATTCCATTCCTCCTCCAAAAAAAACCCAGGCTACACTACATTTTTTCCCAACAGAATCAGTCAGCACAATTACCCTTCATTATAGCCATGTCCTATATGTATTAACTCCCATGTTTCCTGCTGCTGTAGCCACTGTCTAGCTCCAGTAATCTGGCTCATACATCTCTCCTTTCCAGATTTTTGGGCATTTAACCAATTATGCTCTACCTCTGATTCAAAAATATGTGAAAAGGGACTTGAAAGATCTGACCACTTCTTACAAGTCAGGCACCGTTCCCTCCCACAATCTTCTGCACTACAGTCATGAGGAGAGATTGAGTATTTAGGGGAACTAGGTTTATGTGTTAAGGATTGAGATTTGGTTTCGGTGTTTTAATAAAATGGCATAATGATAATCTGAACATTTATAACACATGCAGTCTGCCCTCTCAAACAAAACCTACCCCCAAAACAAAAATTAATTTTCATTAAACAGAAGCTGTTCTTTAAAAACACTGTATACAAATAATTGCACAACGATGAACCACATGACCTCAAGGTGCCATCTCATCTCCTTTTGGTGAAATACACAGGATCACTGAAATATCATAATTATCTATTTTAAATTTTTAGAATATATTAATTTTAACTTCTTTTAAATAGTAGAGGAGAAACTACTTGCTGTCTGTAATTTTAAAGCAGCTTCATTACAAAGAATTTTTGTAGAACTGAGTTCTACAAAAAAATAATATAAAGAGAAGAAAACAGAAATTCCATCAAATCTTCACAGAACAAGTTCTTTCTTTACTGCTTCAAGAAGTTTTAATTACTCTGTTAAAAACTTAGAACAATGAAAAAATGTCCTTTATATAAGCAACCTCCTGCTTAAATATATATGCACAGACCATGACCAAGTCTTTGTAGAAGTTCTGAAATTACCCTACCGCTGTACAAGAGAACAATGCTGCACCTTTCCAAGACAGTCAGAATGGAATCAGTCCAGTTTGTCACAGAGCCAGATCCTGAGAGCTGAGAGTTTGTTAAACCCACATCAACTACACAAACTTCAGGAGAAAGTAGTAAAGGCATTTCTTTTCTTCCTTCTGTCATCAACTTTACTTCCCCTCCTCCAAGAACAACTGCTGGACCCAGCTTCTTGTGCTAAAAAGAGAACGCAAATTAAAAAATCTTAGAAAGCAGTCAGTTTAGAGGTATCAGAATACAGAACTATCAGCATAGTGCTTCTCACTAATGCACTACTGCAGATGTAATATGCTCTGTTCCTCCTCTATGTTTTATCTTGCTTAGGCCACTGTACTGTAGGATAAATACAACGAAATCCTTCTTTCCTGATGAACCTAGAATGAGGGTGATTTCAGAGTGAACAAATCTGTACTTAGCTACTCCTGCAATATTTTTGCAATGTAAAGCCTAATTACCTGCTTGGCAGTTAGAAATACAAAAGTTTTTCCACTGAATATTTTTTTCCTTTCATGATGCTCAGATAAATCCAGATTTTCGCTGCCAATGGAAGGCTCATCAACTGGAGGATAAAAGCTGCAAGAATAGACAATAAAGTTACAAAATTCAGATCCACTTTGAATCAGTACTGACTCATAGTCCCTTCTGTTTTAGAATCGAGTTCTAAAGTTGAAATCCTGCATTTCTCTGCTAAAACTACTTACATAATTTTCAAGAGATTGTTAAGAAACAGAGCCCCTAATTTCTCAACATCAAAGATAAGACAAAACTTTCCACTTCAGTAACTAAGAAAACACTTTTAGAAAACACATATCCACATTCTTACTTACAATACTAACAAATGAGACTGCAACTTCATCCTGCACCTACTCTAGATAATAGTAAAACTCCACACAAAATTAGCTATCTTGCTTCCTCCACCCTCCATGTGGTGACAGTCACCTCTCATTCTTTCCTACTGTGTCAAGAAATTCTGCACCACCACTCTTGAGAACATCCTATAGTGTGACAGCAGACAAGTGCACTTTTCTTGCTGGTGGGATAGAGAACAGAAGGGATTCACTCTGCAGATTCTCTATTGTTGTGTCCAACACAAAGCGAGCAGGAGTTTAGCTGGGAAATATTAGACAAAAATAAAGTTCTCCCCTGAAGTCCTAAATTTTATCACAGCCTGTGACCTCAGCTCCAGTTAATGATGGCCTGCCCAGAGCATGAAAAGCTTCTAGAGTTAGAACATGCATCTAACTAATAATTTCAGGATACTTACAAGATCTTTGAGCCACATATTCACTGCTACAGCAGTTCTGACAGACCAAGGTGAAGGCACATGTCAGAAAGAAGGGAAACTACAGGTAAATTTTAACCAAACTGTACCACATCTGTACCCAAAAAGCTGTTTATGTACATAGTTTGGCTGATCACAGAACTACTTATCTTTATTCTGACTGCTGATTATATATCCCTTTCATACTACTATGCAGGAAAAAATAAAGATGCTGAAACACACTAACAAAATTCAGTTTTACAGCAAATATTGGCAGATTCTAAGGAAGAAACATATGAACTGCTGAAATATTGTTTCAGAAAAAAATTGAGCATCTGTAAACAAAAAACATCCCTCAAACACTGTGAGCATTCATATATTTCAGGCTGAACACTAAAATAAGCATATAAATTTTCTACTTCATCCAAATATGCAATTCAATTATAATAGGCTAAAATGTGCTGTATAGTTACAGGTGCTTTTAAATAATCTTTATTCTTATGTGTTCTTCACAATCGATTCATCAAACTTTATGTACACAATGAAAATTAAGCAACCTAAATCCACCAGATTTTGAAAGGTATCTGATCTATTTCAGCAGCCTGCTCAAATCTGTTTACAAAAATATTGTTGCATTGAAATTGAATAGATAGGATAAAGCCTACTAATCTAAAGTAGAAATAGGGCAATTCAGACTTCAGTTATTATGCCAGGAAGAAATTGTCCCAAAGAGACAATTATTAACCAAAGATAAATACAAGGGACAAAGTCATCTTTAAAGATGAATGGATGAGTAAAAATGGAAAAGCAACAGTTTTCACTACTTTAAAACTGGACTATAATTTCTTATAAATATACTTTTAAATCTCCATTTTTTTCACTCCAGCAAACAACTTTTAACAGATGATAGTCTCCAAAAAACAATCTTTGATTTTCCTTAAAAAACTCTTATCCAATGCTGATCTAAGCTCAAAATACAACAGTCTATTGCAGTCAGGATTCTGAAGTGTTCTTCATATTCGGCCTCATAAGCTTTTAACAAGTAATACCATTATCTAGAAAAGATCCTCTACAACCTTGAATCTCTCAATAAATAGATTTTGATCTTGGTAAATTTTTGTTAAAAACTCTGTTACTTTTCTTCTTTTTCAGAGGCCTGCACTATTGACACTGGCCTGCAGTAATAAAACACATTATCTCATACAGGACTGCCTCATGCAGCCATTTGTGAAATCTTCAGTTATTGCTCTTCCTTGCAAAGGTTGTCAGAGGGTACAGAGCACTGGGATAACACCAGAAAAAAACTCAAGAAGTCCCACATTCATATGGGAACTGCAGATTTGCCATTACATGAAGTCCTACTATAAACAAAGAAGATACTTTAATTATTTTTTTTCTTTTTAACTTTAAGATGTTTCCCTAGATTTTTGGGGAGGGAACAGATCTACAATAATAGTAAAGGTTTAATTAACAGTGTCACCCAGTATTGCTATCTCAATATACTTTTCCTGTTTCACACCCAAACCAGTACTGCCCCAAGCTGTCTGGTGTCCTGTGGCTACACCAGCCAGGTCAGCTCTAGCTACAATGCACAATACAGAGATTCCCAGTCAAAGTTAGAAGTATTTTTGGATATTTAATGAAAATACCTGCTAAGTAAAATTTCAGCATCTTGCTACAAGCTACATCTCAAAATATGACCTATTTAAAATACAGCAATTATTTTAAACATGGATCAACATCAATATCAGCTGTTTAACTTAGCTTGATGTAGAACTCTCTTTGAAAGCTACATAATGTGTATACTGCTAGTGCCACTACCTTGTAGCCAGTTCAGGTCCTCTCAGCATCTTAAAAGTTAGCAAAAAGATTTCAGAAAGGTAAGTATCTGCTTCTTCTTTAGGGAGCACTTAAAAGCCAATTATATTGTCATTTCTGTGTTAAATGGACAGACACCCTGGTAGCAAGACAAAGACACTGTTTACTTGTTCCTGTAACAGACAGGAACAGCAGCATTATCACCAGCTAATATTCAACCAAACAAATTTCAAGTTGCACAACCCATCACTAGCTTTTAATGGCTTGTGTGACCTGTACTACAAAAGAAAAAAAAAATCTTGCAGGAAAGTATTTCAGAGAGTACTAAATAGTTTGTTTAGTTTTCTTACATCCTCAGAAAACAATGTAGATGTTTAAGCAGAAGGGAAAGTTACAACTTGTTCAGATTCTCCCTTTCTTCTGAAACTGAAGAACAAATGAGTTTTAAGCCACTCACAGATGACTAATTTGACATTTTACATAAACTCTGCTAATGTTAAGCAGCATCTAGAAACTAAGGAGTATTTCCTACCAATTGCTCCAGACTGGCATCTATTTTTCTAACAAGGTAGTATCATGTTCTATAAAATATATTTTACCATGTATCAAGCACAGCTTATTGTGAATCCTCTCGTTTTGTTTCTATTTCCATGTGCACCAGAAGTTTGTTTAGTATCCTCAGTCTTCAAACTATTCTACCAATGGCTACTACAACACCTACCAAAGAATATGAATTGCCATTTCCTGACATGTATGCATATTTATGCACATATGAATGTATATACATAGTGGGAATTTCTCATACAACAAAAAACAAACTACAACCCCCAAACAAAACACAACTGTCTCCATTTTCAAGGTGAAATGAGTAGCAATATGGGCTCAGATGAAATTGTCACATGCAATACTGTGACTATTTTGCATTTTCTCACATCGAGAAAATAACCAGAAGAACTATTCTGCAGTATTTATTGATTCCAAATTTAGAATTCCCTTTTAAAGTTAATTTAACCATGAAAACAATGAATATCTTATGCTCATTCAGTGAAGGCCAGTGCCCATTAGTCTCACTTCATCTCTCAACAGATAATTAAAAACCTCTTCTATTCCAGGGAATTCAATGGTCAGGCTAACTCTGTTGTGACTAAAGTTTATAGCAAACTCAGAAACTAACAGCACACTGGGAAAATACTTCTACATAATGAAATAAGCTTGATACAATTTCTTTTATAAAAGTATAATTTATTTTTATGTATCAATTCCCAGAAGAGTTTGAAGCAACATTTAAATACCAACAAAACAAGTTCCCTTTTACAGACAGTAACATCTCTAAGCACAGAGTCAATTCCAGAGCTTATTTTTTAACTCTAGGGATGAGAACATTAAAATTGCTGAAATACTAAAATGTTAATCATATTAAGCATTGCTCCACAAATAAAATTACTGTGAATTACATATTATGCCAAAAATTATCATATAAACGTGTAGTTATCTGATAACCTAACTCCCATAAATTTCATTCTGCAATATAGTAAACATGATTTGGCAACTTACCTTTCATGATTTGGCAACTGTTGCCTGGATTGAATAGCTCTGATTAATTCAGAAAAAAACTCTGGTTTTATAATTGGTCGAGCACAAATCAAAGCACATATAGTCTGAAAAACCAGAAAATACAAACTTACTGCATAGAAAACATTCGAATAGCATATGGTTCAACTGACATTAGCTTTTTAAGATCTAAGATGTGGAAAATATCAGACAAATAAAACAATACTGATTTGTGCTTCTATGATTGTTTTGCTTCTAACAGCCTAGCTTTTAATTGGTGTCTAAAGTTACGGAAATGTAGAAGGCAACTGATGAAAATCACTAAGTCTTCAAAACTGGCTTTTTTTGTTTTCCTTCCCTTCAACCTCCCGTTGACATACACATCTTTTAAATTTGGAAAAAGAAGAGTTGACTACTGTTTTGTAGAGAAAAGTCTTGAACAGGTCTAGAATTTAATTAGCATTTGTGGGAAAACTGCAAAGCAACACTTTTAACAGGCAAAAGCTCAACATACCTTCACAGTAACTTTTACTGACACCATTACAAGGTGAGTACATTCTTTTGTCCATTCGTTCACTACAAGGCCTCCAAGCTGCTGGATGGCTTGATTTAAAGCATTTTTCTGATCTACATCTAAACATGAAGAGCAGACAACCAAAGGTTCATATTCCACTCTGCAAAGAGCAAGAAGAGAATTGTTTAAGTTAATTCAGCCAATCATTATGATGAACAGAGCTGACTGAACTATCACATTTGTATCTCACAGAAAGGAAAAAAAAATCCAAGACCAATACTCTAATCTACATCAAAGTAAAATCCTCCTGCTTTAAAATTTCCTGAAGAAACAAAATACTAATTTTTATTCTGAAAAATTAATGACAATTTGACCTGATGTCTGAAATATTTCTATGGATTCGTGGCTCTTTTACAGACATCACATAGAATTAGCACTTCAAGAATAGTGCAAGGTCTGGGAGTATGAAAGAAATTTGAGTGTGGGCCTCCAAAAGCAAAAGTATGCTCAACAGGACAGGTCATCAACTTATCAATACTTAAAAATACAAGTGCCATAAAATGCAATTTCAAGTAACAGTTTCCTAACATTTCCATCATCCTTGACCATAAGCCTTTATATATATATTTTAGATCTTCCATATCAAATTACATTATTTCATCTTTAGATTATTTAAATCTTTCTATTTTGCAGACTTTCTAGTAAAACAGCCATTATGTATCCAGTCTCATGGTATGATGCCTGTATCATGTTTCAGGTATGTTCATCTAAAATATAAAAAAATAATTTATTGCAGTAATTGGAGGAGAATACCAAGTTTTTTCTAACAATAAATAATATCAGCAGCATTGATAAAACTTAAAAAAATTTTAAGGCACTAAGCCACCTTCTGGTTACTTTAACATTGATTTTAATGGTCATTAGACTTTTTCTATTTATCTATTACTTTATTTCCAGAAGTGCTTCCTATAAATGAACAGATAGCACTGGCTACCATGTTAAATTTGGAAAAAAAATCAAGTTGAGTTCACATCCTCCTGCAACGTCAGTTCTTTTTTCATTATATTCTTTTTATGAACAGCTAACAAGGGCTTTGACAAACTGTAAACCTTTCTTACTTCTTCTCATTTGATGCAGGATTTTGTTCTTTGCCTAAGAGAGCCTGAAAATACTCACTGTACATTACAGATCATCTTCTAAAATGTCAATGCTTTCTTATCTATAATTTTAATCTCCTAGCATCAAAATAAATTATGCAAAAATATAACAGAAAACTATTTCAGAAGCAGGTGTGGAACACAGGCAAAATACTACTCACCTCCTTTGCTTTCTAAAAATTCATCATTGCTGTATCACTTGCAAAGTTGCATGATGTGCTAAATACTCTTCTAAAAAAATTACTTTTTTACTTGATATTTTAAAATCAAAACACTTACCTAAACTTGCTCTCAAAGACTCCGAAGTTAATTCTGTCACCAGACTGCAAAGACACTGAAGTACCATTGAGTTTTGATCCATTCACAAAGGTACCATACTTAGATGTATCTCTTACTGTTAATACAGGTACTGAGAGAGACTGACTCTGAAAATAAACATAAATAAGCCTTTAGAGTTTATCAGAATGAGACAGCTTTACCAGAAACAAGTTATTATCACTGTGGATCTAAACAATGGGTAAATAAGAAGCAGCCCACAAAATACCATCTTAAATAAAGACTTTGGACAATGAGGCTTGCTATATGTAATTATTTATCTTCTGTTTTTCATTGTAGAGGAATGAGAAAAAATGCACATGTTTCTAGCTTTAGAACTTTTGTGCTTCTTACACTTAGTATTTTTGGAGATTACACTTCATCTTTCTGGAGACTGTGAATGGCAGTCATTCACTGGCCCAAAGCCAGAGCAACTGTAATTCAGGCTTTGAGATTTATTATATTTTTACCTACCAGTCAGCTCTATCCTGGGCATTGGGCCAAATAGTAAGTGAATGCCTGAGGTCACCTGAGGGAACTTTCTTGGACTTCCTTCCATGAGGAATGCTAGTCTTCCCCAAACTGCAGGTCATTGAGATAGACACCAGCAGCTCTTGAGAAGGGGTTAGATACTGTCAAATTTCCAAAGGGGTTCACAAGCCAATGAGAACACTGACAGCTTGTTTTTATGAAATTCTGCCATGCTATTTCAAAGAATGGATAAGGTTGGAAGGGATCACTGGAGGTTGAAGCAGGTTTCCTTAAAGTATGCCACTCATAATTGTCTCCAGGCTCCTTTGGAGTATCTGCAGAGACAGCAACTCCACACCCGCTCTGGGCACTCTGTTACAGTTCTGAGTCACTCTCACAGTAAAGTTCTCACTCTTGTTCAGGTGGAACTTTCTGTGTTCCAGTTTCTGTCACTGTCTTTTGTCCTATTGTTTGGCACTACTAAGAAGAGCCTGGCTCCACCCCCCCAGCTACTGATAGACTGATGATCCCTTCTTAGTCGTCTCTTCTTGAGGCTGAACAGGCCCAGATCCCTCAGCTTTTCCTCACAACTGAGGTGCTCCACTCCCCTCATTACCTTCATAGCCCTCCACTGGACTCGCTCAATATTTGCAGTAAAGGGACAAACATATTTTGCATATTTTATATTAATCACTACATAAGGTTGCATAAATGAAATATCTGCTGACTGGCTTCAAAACATCTATAAACATCACAACACTTAGCAACAGTAAATTGCTGATTACTAATTCTCCTTGGTATTTTTCTTTTCCATGCCCTAAGCAAATACAGAATTAATGATGTGAAATGAAACAGAAACTAAGTCAGCAGTAAAACAACTGAAGCACTTCCCAGAACCTAAAATTTGTCTGTGTAATGAAACTTAATTGCATAATTTTCCTGCTACGATTATTTTAATACAAATTCCTAGTGAATATTCACTCTGGGATAAAAGGAAGCTTGGACAACTAAAATTAGGCAACTAAATTCCGCAACAAAAACAAACAAACCTAAGGGGGAAAAAATTAATTTCAAGTTAAAAAAAAAGAAAAAGACAGGTGATCAATGGTTCTACTCCAAGTATAAAACTGGTGAGAGCAAAATGAGACTAAGCATGTTCATGGCAGCCTGAATTATCCCCACAGTGCCTTGATAATGCAGTAAAATGGTGGCTACTTACAGGGCTTGCTTCAGGCCGACTTACGGTCAGAACTGCATGACTTCGACTGATAGACTGATCATCCTGAATTAAAATTGTGCAGTTTTTGCGCCCAACAACGTATTCTACACCACTTAAAAGCCGATATGGCTCTCCTGGAAATAAACAAGAGACAGAAAAGTATTAGCTTAGAGAAAAACATCAAAGTACCTGAAGTACATAGGAGAGACACTGAGGAGTTTAATAGTACATCTAAATCTCAGCTTTGCCATGCATCATTTACGGTCAGAGCATGGTGCTAATAATGCCAAGGTTGTGGGTTTTATCCCCTTGTCTGCCATCCACTTAAGAACTGGACCTAATGAACCTTTTAGGTCCTTTCCAACTCACAATATTCTCTGACTCTAAATTCTCTAATTCTGATTCGAATTATACATTTAGCTTATAGACAAAACCCTTTTTCTTTCTTTCTTTCTTTCTTGCTCCCTTGCTCTGTCCATTATAAAAGGATACATATGATAAACGAAGCAGTTTCGAACGTGGTGGCACACTTTTTTCAAGGACAATATATTTTTACCAATACTTTCTTGAAGATTAGGTGTAACATTTAGAAGAAAAAAAAATCCACAATAGGTTTTCTAACACACCTTTGTAAGGGTAAATAATTTTTTGAGGTTATATTATTTATTCAAATAACTGATTAACAGGTTCAGAGAAAAATGTCCGCCTACTGAACATAAGATCTTCATGTAAATCAAATTGATATTTAGTAAAAATGACTTGACTGTCTCTCAAAGGTGTGCAACCACTGGTCAACAGAACCAAAAGCTTTTCTCGATGAATATGATTAAGTAAAGAAAAATTCCAGTTATCAACCCTGGCAAATAGCATTCCAAATATGAATTGTGCAGAAATGATCATTCTGAAGAGAATGAAGAGGTTTGATTCACTCAAGAGCTCTCTAGGCAGTTAGAGGTAAGTCAGTTTATTTCAACAAGATTAGGTGCTGTATCCACCACGAAATAAATCAAACATCCAAAATTCCCTCCCAGCGAAACAGGAAACAGAGCAGATGCAGTTGTGTTAGGTCTGTTCCTTATAAGCACTTAGGAAGAAATGTATGTATTAAATGATACCTATTACTAAAGCTCCTATGGACAAGAAAACGAAGAAAGGTGATTTAGAGATTTAGTCACAAAACTCTGCATGCAAGAAACACCACGAAGTTCAAGGCTCCGTCGTTGAAACATCAACACAATAGTTAAACATCGTTTCTGAGATTGCTGCCTCAGAGTTCACCTCTCCAGGTATTTCAAAGCAGGACCCTGTCGCCTGCAGCACCCTAAGACATCCCACAGAGGTTCGAAAAGAAGCCCTACTGGGTTTAACAGGCGCTGTGTTCGGCAGCGCTCCAGGGAAATACGGAGGCTTGGCCGGGGATGGGAGCCCCCCGGCCCGTGGCAGCCCGGGCACGCAGGCCCGGCTGGCCCGGCCCGCTGGGAGCCGCCACGCCCGGGGACCCGCGCAGGCGCCGCT